>JAHLJT010009355.1:116961687-117492407 GCA_031308135.1 Acheta domesticus
CTTGGCAAGAGAGCTATTTGGTTATGCGCTGACCAGTACAGACCCCTCAGCGGAGGACTGCCAAACGGAGCACGTGCGTGCTCGGAGCGCCCTTGCGCTCTGGAAGGGCACGCAGGGCCCGCGGCCAAGGGAAGTCCGCGCTCCCATTTCTCAGGGATGCACAGTAGGTGTTCATGGGAGAAGCAAGAAGACTTAACAAGTTTCAGTCCGAGTGGGCTCTTGATTTCGTGTGCAGTGAGGGCGGAGGTGATGGGCTTTGTTTAATGAATATTCATTATTACTCTATAATTTTTGAAGTGCTTTTATTACGTTTATTTTCACACGAAAGATGTGCAATCATGTTTCTTCAAATCAATAATAGTGTTTTTTTCTGAAATTATGTTATACAATAATTATATTGATTTGGTATGTATTTTGGTTTATACATATTTCCTTAAAAATATTCATTTGAGTTATTTGTAATTAGTGTTAATAGTTCTCATTTATTGCATTCTCTAACACTAAGTAGAAATTTGCATTAATGTTTACTTGCTGTAATGATCAAGCATTGATATTATACAACTGCAGTTTCTTTTTACTTGTTAATTTCCATTAAAAGTTTGTAAAAATTAATAAATGTCCCTTTATGATATACCAACCAGGGTGTTTGATTGAACTCGACGCATTGGCAGGAATTTTTCTCACCCCTGCTTCCCGCCTGTGACCGAGTGACTTCGCTATGCTGAATCGCCGCGTGCCCCAAACCTTTGGAAAGGCCATTCGCGTGCTCGTTCGCCTGATGGCCCTGCCTCAATAATAATAATAATAATAATAATAATAATAATAATAATAATAATAATAATATATTATTATTATTATTATTATTATTATTAAGTAGCGTATTTTTGCCTATTTGTCGATTTTTATCCTTCAATTAAAATGCGGTATTTTAGGTTTCTTATTAATTTTGAAGCATTAGGTGTAGTAAAATATAATACTACTAATACCTCAAAATGAATAAGTAACCTAAAATACCGCATTTTTAATTGAATGATAACATTCGGCAAACAGGCAAAAATACGCCGCTTAATTATGATTGAAGTGATTGGGTGATGATGGGGGATGAGAGAACTGGGATGATAATAGGAGGTGGTAGGTGTTCGTGAGATTTTTTAACCATCCCAGCATTCGCCTTACAACCAATGGAAACAACGAAAACCCCGGTCACGATAATCGGCCCGGGCATCGACCTCCCTGAGGTGACCGTTACCTTGTGTTCGGCCTGCTCTGCTTCGTAATTAATATCTTCTTAAGTGATATCTTCTTTCTTGTGTATAAGAAATAATAAGCAAGATATCACAACGAATTAGTGTATTATAACACTTGAAAATACAAAATCGGCAGGAGACGTTCGTCTCTCTGCCTCTATCTACCTCTATCTGGACTTATAATATCTTCTCCCTGGGCAAGACGTCGTCACAACACTCGTCGTCGTGGACGTGTCTCCACAACACCCCGTCGACGTTGTGGATGGACGGGTCGTCACACTCCCAATTGCGAATCCATACTGAGCCATTCGCTCGCTAGTTTTATCTTTAACCGGCACCGATATCACAGACTTTTCGAGCGTTTCGTCCCCGCACGCCCGGCCTACCTGCCGCCGCGACCTCCCTGAGCACCTGCGCCGTCGCCGCGCGGCCCTCGAGAGGCGCTTACGACGCACTAATTGCCCCTCGCTGCTAAGTGGCCCGAGGGCCCTAAAGCCCGGGCAGTTTGCGGCGGCGATGAAGGCGCTATGGGCCTCTCGACGGAGGGAGGGCGGAACGGCGCGGGCGGGTAACGGTTTGCATGGAATGAAAGGGAACGACCCGAATGAGAAGATCGTGGCTACAGGCAAAAAGCTACAGATCGTGGCTACAGCATAAAGCAAAATCGCGTAAAAATGCTTTTTTTTTCCCTGTGAATTCGCTAAAATTTGAATGAGAGTTGGATTGATTGATTCGTGTTTCGGGCGCGTCAACTACTTAGATCATTAGTCCCGTAAGTGTAATGCGTGTTTTTTTCTTGGAGGTGGCGATGATCTTTTTCCCCGTTGGATGGCGAGATCTCTGGCGCCGACCTACCGTCGACTAGCGGGCTTTTCCCCTAAACCAGGTATCTCCCACCAGCGGGACACCGCCCCAGCCGGGACAAGCTCTAAGCTCCCAACTGGTCTCCCGGCATGTGTGGTAGTGTAGTGCATGTTAGAGTAAATGTGTGTGTGTAAGGGTGAGGATAGAACAAGGAAGAGGAAGAAAATATCTCGCGAGGTCCGTGGCCCGTTTGTTAAGGTACTGCTCCGGCATTCACCTGGTGTTGATCGGAGAAACCACGGAAAACTACCGATCAGAGCAGCGGGCCGCTAGAATTCTCCTCCAGACAGCGACTGAATTTGACTGACAGTTGGATTTCAATAATCAGCCGAGTAGCTAGTTTTCAGTTTTGTTTCGTCGCTCGACGAGGTGTCTCCTCGCGTTCGGTTACGTTGACAGTTGATGCGGATACAGAATGATTATGCCTTATGCATAGAGCAGTGGTGTCAAGGTCCCCTACGAGTGGCAGTGGCACGCCTTGCGGCACCCTGCCATGCCACGAGCTTCTCTGCGCCTCTAGCGTCGGAAGAGGAAACTACTAGTAACCCCTCCGTTTTACAATAGGGATGGCGTTCTCTCTTGCGGCGGGGTTATGAACTGCGTGGAGAGGCGATTTCGTCGTGGCGCTCGTGCCACGAACTCCCACTCATGGCATCGACCTTGACAACACTGGCATAGAGCACCAGTTGCGGCGCAGTATTTGACGCAATTACTCTCGCACCTACCCACTTACTCGAGAACTCGTTGACATGGCAGAGAGAAGGCATTTAATTTGTACAGATCGCTCTCCATACGCCTCGGTGGACAAGATCCGGCTTCTAGTCAATCTACATGGTGGTTCAGAATAAGAGTTGAAACCGGGAGAGGTGGCTCAGGACAACAAATGTCACTGCAGTGCTTCCGACCGGGAGGTCTTAGGTTGGAGTCCCGACGATGACAGGATTCCTGCCGCTAGATCGAATTAAGTCACTGTTACGAGCCTTAATTCGAGCAGCCGGCTGCTCTAATCAGTTGTTTTCGATTTCTCTGATCAACACCGGGCAAATGCCGGAACAGTACCCTAACAAACGGGACACGGACAGCGCGCGATCTTTCCTTGCTCTTCCGTCATATCCTCACCCACTTACACACACACTAACATGCACTACACTACCACATATGTCGGGAGACCGGTCGGGAGCTTAGAGCTTGTCCCGGTTGGGGCGGTGCTCCGTTGGTGGGAGACACATGGTTGGGGAAAACCCCGCAAGTCGAATGAAAGGTCGGTGCCGAATCTCGACATCCAGCGGCAGAAGATTACCTCAAAGCCACGAGGAAACAACATGCACTATACTTACGTGACTAATGCCTTAAAAGTAGACGCGACCGGAACACCTTAGCAGTTGACGTGGATACAATTTAGCAGTTGATGCGCTCGGAATCACCAATCAATCAAAAAGTGACGCATATCCCCAGGGTGTGTAAAGGAGACGAAGATGTTCATTTTTTCTAACAAACATGTGCCAATAATCTCGTAATACAAAGCTATGTGAATTCGGTATCACGTCTCTTATTGGTAGGCAACTGATCCTTCACTGTCTTTTAGCAGATGCACGAAGTCTCAGGGATGACCTGCACACTGCTAACGGCCAGAGTCCGGAAGTTCAGCCATTTATTTTGGCTAAATTAGTCAGTAAAAGGAATTTATTTTTACAATGACACGCTAACAATTACAAAAGAGCACGTAAAATTTAATAAATAGACATTGGATATAATAAATAGACAAAAGAATCTGAAAAATATTAAATTGTGAAACTTTTTACTCTAACACTGAAAATTACACGAGCTCTTACATGGAAGGATGTATGACCTTTGTATTCTCGTTTACACCAGACGATTCTTACATAAACAGCAGTAGTTTCTTACCTCTTTGCAAACACTGCACGTCAGATATATCTTTCTGTTTCATTTTCGAAAATAAGTCTTAGTATTTTATTAAATTTCGGCGAACTGACTAGTAACTACGGATTTGTCACTCGCGATGTAGTTTCTTCGAAATGTGTGAGCTTAACTATTCACTTCTTAGTAGTTGAATGGGTTATGTGACAACATCGCTAATAGTTTCGTTCTTCCTAAAGGTATTGTAAGTTGCGTGCAATCGCCAGAACTGATTTGAGCTGTGTCGTATTTAATGCAAAGTACCCCACTGACGAAAGAGGTGGGTCTGAGTCCATAATTAAGTGTAAGATAGGATTCCTCGTAACCGAAGAAATAAATTAAAATTGCACCATCTCTCTTCATTGTAGATTAATTGATTGATTGTTAGTGATTCCGGGCGCGTCAATAGCTAAGCTAATTAATCTCATGTGTAGTGCATGTTTTCTCCTTCGGGAGGTGGCGGGGATCTTCCACTGCTAATTGGTGAGATCCGGCCCTGACCTTCCCGTCGGCTAGCGGGGTTTTCCTCGTCCAGGTATTTCTCATCAGCCGGCTACCACCCCAGCCGGGACAAGCTCGAAGCTTTCGACTGGTCTCTCGGTGTGAGTGGTAGTGTATTGCTTGTAAGTCGCCTGGTCGTGCGAATGACGGGCGTACACCGGCGAACATCGGACGAATACTTTAGCAAATGCCTAACCAACAGAACATGTACCGCGCGCGACCTTTCATTCTCTCTTCTTCTCCTATCCTTACCCCTTACTTACACCCTCTTAAACTTACATGTACTATTCTACAAAACAGGTCGTTTGATGGATTGGTGTTCCCGTACACCTCAACTGCTATGGTCATTAGTTCCGTAAGTTAAGTGCATGTTATATTGGGGGATTTGGCCGTGATCTTCCTTGCTCGAAAGCGGAGATCCGGCGCACACTTACACGTCGGCTGCGGAGATTTCTTCCCTCCGCTGGTGGCAGATACCTAGATAAACTCCGCAAGCCTACGCGTAGGGACGCGCCAAATGTCACCATCCAGCCAGGAAAGATCATCGCCCCCTTTTAGCACATTTTCTCGGCGCGGATAAAGTTGCTGTGACTTTCGCCCAGCTGGGCACTCTTTGTGGTCTTCCCGCGAAATTATGAGAGTTCCATGCTGCACCAGTGTGTTATGGGGACGCGAACACAAAATTCGCGCGTCCCACTTAAAAAAAATAATTATTGTTCCCCTGCGCCTCTACGCATGGAGCACCCTCCGTCACGCGGCTTCAGCCACGCCGCCACCTCCGCCGCCGCCGCCGCCGCCGCCGCCGCCGCCGCCCCTCTCTCCACACCGGCCGCCCGCCCGGCTGGCCCCCCTGCCACTCGCCCGGTGAGATCTCGGGCGCAATGCAGAGAGGCGGGGCCGGTGGAGAGAGCAGAAGCCGGCGGAGTGAGACGGCGGTGGAGAGTGTGACAGGCAAACCTATCGCTGAACACGGGAATACTCTAGAAAGCCCGTGAACGTTTGCCGTCAGCGAAGGGCATTTTTGTGTGTGCATTGGGGACCCCCTACTAGACAGATATGTAAAAAGGAGGAGCAGTTGTAATATGAGCGTAGTCTGGTTTGAAAAATCTAGACATGTGTGCCTCGTAGGCTTCAATACATTCTGCAATGTTTATACTCATTACATTTTCTTACTGTATCAGTCATGCAGCCTCGCCTAGTTAGTGTGATTTTCATTTTGTATTATCGCAGCATTGCAAGAGTTTTGAGAAATTGTTAAAGTTTTTTCTATTCTTTGACACTCCCCCCGCGATAAAAAGAAGCGTACGGAATAAATGACCTTAGCAGTTGACGGTCTCTGAAACAGTAATAAATCAATCAACTGCGCAATACAAATCTGATCGCAGTACCTTCCCATGAAACAAGTTCGCCCGTTGGACATTACGGTTCTCTTGCAGAGACATTTTTCGGACAATGAGGTAAAAGTGTCCGCATTGCTGTAGGATGCGTCACGTCAGTACTCATACAGTCAACGCAGAAGGTAAATAAATATCTTTCAATAATTCCGGTGAAAAATGTTTGTCTGGCGGTAAAATAATAAATTGGCCTCGAAATGTCAACACTGGTGTGAGGGTGCCCGCTGCGTCAATGTTATTCAGAGCCGAAAAAACAATTTCTTTCGTTTTATAATATTTCCACGCACTCGATCCCATTCTAACTGGCATCACATGGGAAGTTGAATTAAAAAAAAAATTGTAAATATGGTACGCTGAGATTTCTGAAATTAAATTTGTGATAGAACATAGTTTTGTTTAAAGAATGTAATATTTTTATTTTGCTCAATCATTTCTTAGTAAAATAAGGTAAGTTTTAATTACTCTTTCATTCTGAAGAATCATTACAACAAATTGGCTTTTTCACAATTTTCATAACCAAACCCAAACAGTATGTGTGTTTGCGTGGTGAAAAATTAATATCTGAACTTCAACAAAAATTAAGATTTAACTAACATCTTTACTATAAAACTGTTTCGAGTCCTATGAGATTCAGTATCATGCTATTTG
Source organism: Acheta domesticus (assembly GCA_031308135.1). Lineage (NCBI taxonomy): Eukaryota > Metazoa > Arthropoda > Insecta > Orthoptera > Gryllidae > Acheta > Acheta domesticus. The sequence goes on from JAHLJT010009355.1 coordinate 116,968,259, forward strand.
ATGCACGTTCTTTCCAAAATTGAGTGTCATCACAAACACGTCAGATTGAATGCCTGTCTCATTGATATCAATTTGAAAGAATTTATTTATCACCATCAGAAATATCTTCTCAAGAAATATACCTGAAAGTGCATCAACTTGCATTCATCAGAACTGTGTGAGTTCATCTGCACATCTGTCGATTTTTTTAAAAAAAGTAAGGTCATAATGAGAAAAAACCAGAGATAAAGTAGTATTGAAATACATACTCTATGTGTTCTTGAATAATATTGTATCGTATTTCCATCCCATTTTAGTCTTATTTTTCGCGTCGATCCGTATCTGTAGGTAATTCATCAAAGGAGCACGGTTTTAGGAGAAGGCGGGCCTGTAAAATACAACCAATTTCATTTACTATTCAAGAGTTCTATGTCACCGACAAGTGCACGTCCCCCGAAATGAACACCGGGCTACATGGAATAACGCACGCTTATACGAGGGGGAGCAGCTGGAAGAGAGGATTTTGAATAATGTTATCGCAAATAACATTCCTTTTATCGACGCTACCGCCACCTTTATGCGAGTATCTTTACTCTCAACGCTGAGATTAGCATTTTACAGAGGCATTATAGTTTTTTACTACCGTAATGATTTCTCCCGTCCCTTTCGTTTTACAGCTGAATTGCTCTACTTGGAATCCGCTTAACAGAAGGTCTGTTGGGTGCTATTCCTGCGATCAAATGCTCTATTGCGAAATCAAGAAGGTTCAGTTTACTCAACTACTTCAGATTGCGGTGAACGAATAAAATCAGCGGCGCATTCAAGACGGGGGTGGGGGATTTGTAGAACTTAAGCCCCCTTTCAAAGAAAAAAGGTAAGAATTAAAAATAAAATTAGATTTTTCTAATTTTTTACACTCACGAGCATCATTTAATTTATCAATTGTCTACATTATAAATATTCACTATTATAAAATACTACATTGTATATTAAGCAGAAAATTTCTTTATGAGAAAGCATTATAGGATGGACACAATACCTATAGCCCCATCAACCTCCCAGAAAAATTCTGAGTGCGCCTTTAAATAAAATGATCTAATAATCAGAAATAATAATTATTTATTATTATACTCTATGCAAACAGAAGCATTTTGTTTCATGTATTCAATACGTTCATACTAGTATCTCCATGAAGTTTAACTTTTTTAAAATTGGATTTAATTTGAATTTGGTGAAAATGTTTTAACTACATCACATTGGCTGGTATTTTTAAAGTATTTTGTGTAATTTAAATCAGAAAGTTGATATTATAAATAGTATACGCGAAAGGTGCACGAATAGTATACGAAAACTGATTGGTGTGTGACGCTGGGCGCGTCAACTGCTAAGGTCATTAGTCCCGTAAATGAAGTACATTTTTCCTCAGGAAGAGGCGGTGATCTTCCCCGTCTAGATAATGAGACCCGGCGCCGACCTACCTACCGACAAACGGGGTTTTCCTCAACCAGTTATCACCGGGGCTCTAAGCTCCAGACCGGTCTCCAGGCATGTGTGGTAGTTAAGTATTTGTAAGTGTGTGTATAAGTAAGGGTGAGGGTGGGACAAAGAAGAGAAAAGATCGCGCGCGATCCGTTTGTTAGGGTACTGCTCCAGCATTCCATTCAGGTGTTGATCGGAGAAACCACGGAAAGCTATCGATCAGAACAGCAGGCCGCGAGATAGCGGATGTCCTCCAGATAGCGGCTGAATTCTACCTAGCTGATTCGCTAGTGTCGAAAATCCTGCCACCGTCGGGACTCGACCCTACGATCTACCGATCAGAGGCACTGCAGTGACATCAACGGATGCCCTGAGACACCTTTCCCGGTAGATGCAGTAAAGAATTCTCACAGCTGGAAACATCAAACGTTTAGTGAACTACACGTATGTTCTTCTAAAAACCTTATCCTCTTTAATAGTCTTCCTAACGCTGCAGCAAGGCATTCGAAAGTTCGTACGTGAATATGGTCATATGGTGCAGAATAAGCAAAGCAAGAATATGAAATCTAAAACATGGCCATCCCACGGAATATTCAACCTCTCTTCTGAAGCCGTTTTGCGAGAAACATTAAAAAAAAGACAAAACGAATGGGTAACTCGCATGGGGTGATATGAGGTCATTGATATCTCAGTGGAAGCATCTCAAATCCGAGCAGACGCGAGGCATAACGTTGCCTTGGTTTTCCTTCTCTACTCAGTAATCCACTTCTTACGTTCTACAGTTTGTTTGTTTGCATTTCATAATTTGAGGCTCTGATGCAACTTTTACTTTGATGGAAGGATTAGTGGTAGTAAGGCAAACTACAGTTAAACAAAATCTAGAAATGCTGAGTTTATACCAAATGGAAGATGTCACTGCGTTCTACACAGTTTGCAGAGATTCTCGAGAATTTCAAACAGTAATGTAAATGCAGATGATGCTTAGATCTAAACGAGTTTCACTTGCGGAAGGAAAATTGTTTCACAAAAATTTTAAGGTTTTTATAAACATTGAGTTCTTTTAATATAATAAAAGTTTCACGAAGTATTTTTACGTTTGATTTCATATCACTTCTGTGTACAGAAGCACTTTTATGCACAGTAAACAATGTTCTAAGCAATGAATTTTTTGAACAATATTTCAAGAGCTCCTGTCTCAGAAAACCAAGTACGTAAATAATGTTAAATACAAAATACCTTAAGTCTATGCGTGTTATACGTCATAAAACAACAGAAATAAAATGAGTTCAGCAAATTTGAACGACACTGCGTACATTTATATAAGCCACGTGGTAATCCTCAACGCACTTTTGCGTTTCATTTCTATGATGTTGGCAGTACCGAAACTCGGTCATTTTAACGGTTTAGAAGAGAATCTTTCGGGAAAGCAGTAGTCTTACGCACATGACTCAAAAAACTAAATGGAACGCATGAGATGGCGAATCACTTCAGTTTTCTTCGCCTACGATGAAATACGGTTGACAAAGTGTCCGCCGTTCCGTACAGGAAGGGTGATGAACAATACGTAAACAGGACGTAGCTGACAGCTACTTGCTTTGAATTTCTTCAGCTCTCATTTTCTCTTTGAAGACGTAACGCCCCCTGCGCAGGAGCGTTACGTTGACGCGCGTTAAGTAGCGCGCGCCGCAGAATAACAAAGTATGTTATGAGAAACGACACACGAGCGCTTTCGCCGTTCCACATAAGATAGAGTTAGTTTTCAAACGCGCGTTACTTATCGCGCGTTTAACGCGCGTCACTGCAACGCTCGTAACACACAGGCGTTGCTTATCCAACACCACTGTGATTTGTGTTTCCAAATAACAATTATGTCAAATTAGGTCCTAAAGAATATTGTATAAAGGAATTTGTTTCGCCTTAAAAACTTCTACAAGGCAATATCATGTTCAATCTTGAGGTTAATGCAGTTCAGGCATTCTAGTATCTACCCCAAAACCTATATTTGGTGATAAAACTATTTGACATTTACTAGTGTCTTTGCAGTTTATATACCTTCTGGAGGTAAGGAAAAGTCTGTGGTTTTGAATTTTTATAAAAATCACAAAAGGGAGAAGTTAAATGAAGGATAAACTGAAGAAAAGCTATTCAATTTTAATAATCACAAACGGAAGATCTTATCCTGTTTAGATCAATGTCGATGAATCAAACTAAAAAATGCAGTACGATAATACATTACTAACGCGGATGGTGGATGGTGAGCCTAGCGATTACTTTTACGGAATAGAGAAAAAACAACGCTTGCTGGTAACACACACGAGGAGCAGTTGCTTGTAAATGGTTGCGGCACTTCAAATGAAGAATGAGTAAGATGGTCGCAATTCTTCAGTCCTACTACAAACATTTCTAGAAAACTAGGAATATCAAGTATTACAACCTGAATAAGAAACAATTGAAGAGATCGGGGCACTCACCCACCGATCAAGAGCTGGTTACCATTTATAATAAATTAACCGCTAAAAGAAGAGTAGTGATAAAATGGCGTCTCAAAAGTTCCCATGGACAGCTACTGCTTATCTCTTTACCCATCGTACTTTACTCTAATTCATCATTCATGTCGCAAACACTAATCGTTTTACATTTCCCTACAAATTCACGGGTAAATTCCAGCCAAAATCCGGCTCTTAACCCTAATCTAGTCATCAAACTTCCTTTGTAGAGTTACGACACACTAAAAAAAACTATTTCTTTAAGTTTTCCCTTTTCCTTCCAGTTTTATTGTCCCTAAATGCTGAACAATTTGCTTATTTACTCACTTTCTTCTGGTACTTATTTGGTTTCAGTACTCACTGTATAGAACTAAGATTTGAAATTATGTTCTGATACGTCAAAAAAACTCCAGATCACGCGATTAAACCAATGTAACAAAAAATAGATTTATGAATTCATCACAGATTACTACGTGTTTATTAACTCATGTGTGTTGAAAACGTATACTTCGATGAACTAATTAAATGATATAATATTAGTATTCAGTATGATATACATACAAAATTCTGAAATATTCGAGGGTCGTTGAAATAATATTTTTCAGTTCTACAAAAAATTAATGAGTTCTACAAAATACTATTTTCCTGAATGGTTTTACTCCACCTGTACTTTACTATCCAATCACCTTTAGTATCCACAATTCTGTCCTGTACGCTATCTTTCCAGTAACTGTCCGACAACTGCGATTCACACTCGTGCAAGATACATCCGCATTCTACAACTGCTCCCTTCTCCAATTACACAATTGTCACACTTTCCACGAGAAACAAATATTACCAATTATTTCACGAAGAATAACCTTCGCCACTAAATTGAGACATATTTCGTCGCTAACTCCGTCATCAGCAAACCTTAGCATGGAATCTCGGTCAACGCATCAATATCAACGGCGCCTTCAGAACCATAACCGCCTCCTCTGGGATTCCAATCCTGCTACGTCGATTGCAACTGTTATAGTTACAACCAGTAAAATGAACGACGCTCTAACATAATTTCCTCCGGAACATCTTCGTAATACTACCATTCCACCATCACATCCCCAGTGCCATACAACCAACACCACTACAAAAATAACATTTCCACTACTACATCACCAGCACTATTCCACTAACAATAAAAACCATTACCACCTCTACTACCATTACAAACTACTAAAGTAATATCACCATCACCATTACCATTACTATTTCACTGCCACTTTTACCACTATCACCGCAAACGCCCAAAGCCGTCACATTAGTACCACCACAGCAATGCCATCACCAGCCATCACCACCTCACCACCATCATTACACCACCGTTTTCATTATTATTACACTTCTTTCACACCACCACTACAACCGCTGACATTGACATTACCCTTACTTTCACCTCACCCATCTCTACCAGCACTACTTCCTTAAAAGCACCTTACTACTGCTACCCCCATGTCTATCGCTGCACTACCACCCCACGTCTGGACCATCACAGCCTTATCGCCATTCCACCACTGCGAACACCTCCACCACCGCCACCACCAGCAGCAATGCGGCAGCCACTAGTCCGAACTCTATCTCCGGGCATTACTTTTAATCGTCGCTCGCACGGAGCGCAGCGTAGCGAGCGGCGCCATATCGCCTCCAAGAACTCCCGTAACATCTTTGTCCATACTTCAGCGCATGAAATAGCAAACGCATCCCTCGTTACGACCACTTGGAGGCGCCACCGCCGCGCCGCCCGGTGAGCACCGCCGGAATTACGCAGCGCAGTTGTACAGAAAATATAGCGGTGACCGGCGGCAGCGGTGGTGAAGGGGGGGGGGCGGCGGCGGCGGCGGCGGCGGGAGGATGTTGGGCCCTGGGGGGGCCACAAAAATATCCTTTATGACAGATAAAGCGCCGCTTAATTCGTCGGATGGGCGCGAGCGGCGTCGTAAGGGCCGAGCGGAATATGGACTCGCGCGAGTTATTGTGGGGCGCTATAGGGGGCTTTGCTCCCAGACGCCGACACGGCCCCTGCGGGTCGCCCGCAGAGAACGGCCGCGCCGCGGCTCCAGGAGGCCGGGGGGAGGTGGAGGGGGAAGAGGAAGAGGAGGGACGGTCGATGTCGTGGATGCGGCAGCAGAGGACCAACAACTCTCATAAATAACTTGATTATTTGGACGGTGTTATGCATCAACCGGCTAAGCGCCATTTTTGAAAAAAAAGAGATATGGACGCCATCAGTTCCGTTGAACCATGTTCTAAGTGTACGCAAAGTTTTGGCACCAAATCTGTAAAAATAGCTCCATAATTAATGAAAAATGTAAACGCCATCAGTCACATCAGGGATTTTGTGTTTCGCAACAACCGGCTATAAACCAAGATCTTCAAATCAGCTGCTCTTAATTTCACATTATGCAGGTAAGCGCCAGATATTCCACTCATGTTTGTGATGTTTGGCGCTTCAATTAATGAAACAATTAAATTACAGTTTTTAGAGTTGAAAATGTAATAAAATCTTTTAACACGATTATCTCAAAACTTGTATCATGTCGTATGATGATGTAGCTTGACGCATAACACCGTCCATTTTGTTCGCGATGTTTGTTGGAGACAACTGTTCCATAAATGGTTATGACTAAAATGAATTATTTTTCAAATAAATTGCTTACTTTTGTATAAAATATGTCATGATATATATTCACATTAAAGCTAAATCTAGAATAGGAGAAGATCGAGACTTTAATTCTGGCATTTATACACATTTTTCTTTAAAACATTTGTTTTATTTGTGGTCATCGGTATCCATGAAAAATGTTTTTAAAGTTTTCTGGTCTTCTTTCGAAAAAATTATATAATTTGTAGTTTATTTAAACAAAATTTGATAACTTTAAGTGAACATTTCTGATAAATGTAAGCAGAAGTAATGATTAATTATTCTTAATATTAATTATTCAAATCGTTGACATTGAAACTATGAAAATAAATGTATGTACCTTGAGATATGAGTGTGTCATTCTGAAATAAATGATCGATAAAAAAAAACTATTCCAAAGCACAAGTCAGTTTAATACTTACAACAAATTTCATTTAACCGCATTTCATGAACAATTTTAGAAACTTAATTTTCCCGATATCTCGATCGGTATCTTAACACTACGCGGATTGTTTCCAAAACTACACTTAGATGAAACAATGTATAGAGTACAACTGGCTAAACAATCCTTCATATCAAGTGTTATCATATCCGTCCAAGCTTACCGACATTGAAAGTGGAGAAATTCTCCTTGAATATAGTCTTATGTCAAGTCGTTAGTCGTGGCCTCTTATCCCTCGGTCAAGGATTTACAGCCGTTAGTATCTGAAGTTCTCAGGCGATCACCCCATACAGGCACCAGAGCTGCCTCGAGCTCCTTACCCTCCGTAACTGCACGGAATTTGGTTAAAAAGTTTGGATACCGGATAGGGGTAGCATATGCAAACCGGCTTCTCAAGAATGAATCTTCGCCCAGCGATCTCCACACCTAAGCGAGGGTGGAAGGTTATCTAACAAACAGCTAGAGGGCGCACCAGGAGGCAGATTGCTATGTCCAAAAATTACACCAGAAGTAAAAAAATAACAATTGTTTATTGGGCACGGTTTACTATTTCCTATTCCCATCTCGTACCAATTACAAAGCCATTTACAATTTATCCTGAAGATATACCAGAGTCGAAGTATGGTCGCCGTCACCGGAACATGTACCAGACTGTAGCCAAGATCACCAAACATCCAACAGGAAACTAACGTTGCGGCAATAGTCCACATAGACAGAAATACTAAGACACATTCACTATACACAGGCTCGCTCTCGAAAACTAACCCTATACCGGCGCAGGCTCCTTATATCTCGGAGGCGACGTTTTGGGTAGTGACTCGCCTCGAGCACGCGTTCCGGAGGGCGTCGTCTCTCCACTTGCGAGACCCAACAACGAGAACTGTCCATTTGCACGCATGCCAACTCTGAATGATCTCTGCATCCATAACAGAGCTTTCAACAAGCTAAACCACATGTATTACAGTCACTTACACAGGGACCCGCGGTGTATCGAACAGCTTCACTTGCGCGATTTCACTTGGTTAAGAATTTTGGCTGCCGGTAAGTGCTATCATACACAAACTCATTGAGGGTGGAAGCTTATGTAACAATTGCCAGCTCAGGGGGCACCAAGGGGCAGAGCTATTAAAGAGCGGGGCCACATCCTCTACGGTCACCTATGCATGGACCGTGACTTCACCGTAACTTCCGTGACTTCACTTGGTGAAAATGTTCGGCTACCGGCGCAGACAGACCTGCATACCCAAACCGGCTTCACACGAACGGCATTATCCCCTTCGCCCAGCGATCTCCACGCCTCAGCGAGGGTGGAAGGTTATCCAACAATTGCCAGCTGGAGGGCGCATCAGAAGCCAGAGCTATTAACGAGCGACGCCACATCCTGTACGGTCACCTATGCAAGGACCCGCGATGTCTCCAACTGCTTAACTTCCGCGACTTAACTTTGTTAAGATGTTCGGCTACCTCCGCAGGCGGAGACCTGCCTACCCAAAACGGCTTCACACGAACGACATTATCCCCCTTCACCGTGCGATCTCCACACCTCAGCGAGGGTGGAAGGTTATCCAACAATCGCCAGCCGGAGGGCGCACCAGGCGGCAGAGCTATTAACGAGCGACGCCACATCCTCTACGGTCACCTACCCAAGGATCCGCGGTATCTCCAGCTGCTTAACGTCCGTGACTTAACTTGGTTAAGATATTCGGCCACCGGCGCAGTCTGAGACCTGCATACCCAAACCGGCTTCTCACGAACGGCATTATCCCCCTTCGCCCAGCGATCTCCACACCTCAGCGAGGGTGGAAGGTTATCCAACAATCGCCAGCCGGAGGGCGCACCAGGAGGCAGAGCTATTAACGAGCTACGCCACATCCACTCTGCGTCCCCTCCAGCTCCGCGAATTACAACGGCGCAGATCGCGCATACAAGCGGCGCCGCGGGGGGCGGAAAAATCTCTCTTCGAAATCCACGCCGCCTCACCCCTCCTTCGCCCCGCGGGCGTTAACTGCTCGCGGAGAGGGCGTCAGGGTGCGTATCGCCTTCACGCAATCTCACGCGTCGTCGGCGATCTCCCGCCCGCGCTTCGTCACGCCGGGCGCACGGCCCCTGCCCCCCGAGGAGCTGGAATACTTTCACGCGCCCTGGGGGAGAAAAGCTCTCGAGGAGGCTTTGGAGTGGTCGGGAGGAGATGCGGTGCAAATGTGCTGCCGTGTCGGGGTGACGAAGGGGGCCTAAGATGGGGGACCGGCTGAGGTAATAATAATAATAATAAAACAATAACAATAATATAATAAAATAATATTATAACAATAAAATAATATTATAATAAAATAATATAATAAAATAATATAATAATAATATAATAATAAAATAATATAATAATAAAATAATATAATAATAAAATAATATAATAATAAAATAATATAATAATAAAATAATATAATAATAAAATAATATAATAATAAAATAATATAATAATAAAATAATATAATAATAAAATAATATAATAATAAAATAATATAATAATAAAATAATATAATAAAATAATATAATAACAATCCTTGGATGCAATCTGAAGCTGATTTTATTTTTGAGGCGACTCATAACGTCTTTAGTCGTTATGTAGTGAAATAATAATAATAATAATAATAATAATAATAATAATAATAATAATAGTAGTAGTAGTTTGGAAATCGAGATCAGCCGAATGTGGGGCGTAAAAGCACAGGTCGTCCCGATAGTTATCGGAGCTCTGGGATTTGTTGCGCAAAATTTGAGTAAGAATTTGTCTAAACTCCCTGGTAATTCCAAAGAGTGGGAAGTGCAAGAAATTGCTTTATTTGGAACAGCCCACATTTTGCGTAAAGTATTGTAGAGGCACTGATAGTCACCGGATCTTCTTAGGTAGCTGGTTGCAACCTGGAGTAGATTTTCTATTCAGCCGACTCATAAGATCTTTAGTCGTGATGTAATGGGAAAATAATAATAATAATAATAATAATAATAATTATAATAATAATAATTATAATAATAATAATTATAATAATAATAATAATAATAATAATAATAATAATAATAATAATAATAATAATAATAATAATAATGCAAGACACTTCGAATAACAGACACTGAACGTCTGGTACTACTAAACATGAAATGTGAGACACACAGAAAAGAAAAATGTGAGACAAAAATGTTAAACAACTCTTGAGGGACAAACCACTCCATGGACAATATCTAAAAAGAATGGACAAGGTGCAGATCAATAAAGACCAATCATTTATGTGGCTTAAAAGGGGAAGAATGAAGCCAGAATCGGAAGCAGTTCTCAACGCCTGATCTTGAGAAGCTACTAGAACATGACTATGATGAAGCGATTCTCAAAATTTCCCAAGATCTCCCAAAATTTCCCAGGAACACGTAGAAACCATTGATCATATTGTCTCAGCTTGAATACTAGCAAAGACCGAATACTTAAAAAGACACGAAAGGGTGTGTAGTAACCTCCACTGGCAGATCTGCACCGCCCTTTAAGTTCCAAACGCATGCCCCAAGTGGTACGAACATTCACCAAAACCGGTGACATCGGATTGGACAATATTGAACGACCAACAAATTCAAACGGATCGCTCGATGGTAGAAAACAAACCGGGTATTGTTATCTGGGTTTCGGGGAAAAAATTGTGTCTACTTTTAGATGTTGCTGTGACGTATGACCAAAATGTCTGAACAAAGGAGGAGCGTGAAGATCATAATAATCCCATGAACTTTAAACCCAAACCGTACGCAACTATAATAACACTAATTAGGAAAAGTCAGAGCCTATCAATAATGAGCTCATTATAAAGTGTAACAATGTCATAACAAATGGTGAGATATTCTGAAAGAGAAAGGCTGATAATTTGAAGTGAGTTGTCATCAAATCAAGTAAATGGCTTCAATCAACAGAACTTCAAGGAATCTTAATTCTGTATAGAATTGCACGATCCCAAATCAACATGTAAGAAGGTAACATGATGTATGTCGACCACTATGAGTAAAAAATAGAGTAGAATCAAGATATCGTTTTAATACTGAACATTTGCGAGAATAGCTGAGCGAATAAAATAAATATTAAAAAGAGTAGAGAGATTCATTCTATCATAGTAGTTCAACCAATATAAAAAATATTTTCTAAGCGAGTGTGTGACAATGCATCATGCCACATTGAATCAAGTTTGTAACTAATCATACACAACAAACCGTACAAATGACGTGAGTTATACGAAGAGGCAAATCGCTGTACGACAGCGTAAAGTCTTAAGTGTAGAAAGCAGTTAATCGAAATATGTGAATCGGCATGGCTTAGTGGGGCCCACGACACTTAGGGCTGAGCGTGTGGCTTGTGCGCCGGCCGAGGCCCAACTGACTTCCGTTTTAACCCTTTCACTGCTAACGACGCACCGGTGCGTCAGACTTCGCCGTGCCACCACTGCATTCGACGCACCGGTGCGTCGCGCTGCTCTTTCGGGTTCTCGTGTTCGTTGTTCGGTTCGCGCTCGAAATTAGGCGATTGCCACTACATGGGTCCTGTTCTGGACACAATTTTATTTTGGTGCCCACTAAATAGCGTTTCAATGCTTCTGTTGCGAGATTTTTCTCGTGTTTTGGAAGGCATGGGCAGCTTGCCGCCGGCCGCTGCGTCCAGCGCGCGGAGGACAGGGAGAGGAGAGGCGAGCGCGGGCCGTCCTGGGGCCCGCGCGCGTTTCCGGCCAAGCAGAAGCAGGTCAAAGATTATTGCAGCCCCAGAATAGAAAACCCTTTTGTCTATCCACCCTCCGTGTTTACTTCAACACATTTCCGGGGACTGCTTCTCACTTGTGACTTTGCTTTCCTAATGTACGGTACGTGTCTTGATTTTCGATTTATAAATTAGACGTTTAGCAATGTTTTTGGTACGATCAGGTGGCGGTCCAAATCCCGGATCTAAAAGAAGGACGGAAAGTGTGCGTTGTTTTGATAACTGAGAGCGCGCGCAAGAGAAAACAGCACGAAAAAGTATTCAGCACAGGGCGTGCGGCGGCCGTCGGATGGCTCAGCACAGCGCGGCGGCCGGGGCTCCTAACGCGTAGCAGTGAAAGAGTTAACGTGTCGGGAAGATTCGCGCCACCGCTGTTCTTTTAGCCAATGAAATTTGAGTATTCTGGTTACTTGTCTTTTCAGAGAATACAAGACAAACATATTTTGGTTTGAATTAATAGTAAGCCGTACAGCCTTGCAATCATGAAGCAGGCTGTGCGTACAAATAAGATGCGCAATAATTTGAACTACCTGTATACCTTAAAAATAAACGCTATGGGTTGTGTCAACAAGCCGAATGAAGTGAAATGATTAAATCGTTCGAAGCAGTGATTTGAAGCTTTAATTTTATATGAATTAAAAGTATTTTGGATAAAACCATTTACGAAGATATGGCCATTTGAAAAGTATTTTGATGGGTTTAATTTAAAACTAGTCTATACAACTGCTTTTGTCTTGAAATAGTTGTGGGATTTCCTGTGCATCATCTCAACGAAAAATACTATTAAATAATATATACTTTTAAGTTTCTATAAAGTAGAGAATTGGCAAAACTAGTTATTAGGTTGGTGAGATCCCCAAATTCACTTTCTATTTCTTTGGTGCCAATGTTTTTAAAAGAAGAAATCTTTCTGGGAAATAATTGAAATGTGCAGTTTAGATTATACAGTGAGCGTGTGCATGCGTAAGTAATAAAACTAATGTAAGCACAAATATCAAAAAAGTAATATTAAACAAGACCACGGACTACTTCTAGACCCACCTATTATACAGACTCAGCTGCTTCTGCACCCTTATAGTCTCGGCAAGCGTATTTTCAGGCATCTTGCAACCAAAAATCTCCACGCGCTTCATGACCTCACTCCGGTCGGAAACCAGCTCCTGCAAACGCAAAAACAATACATATTTAACTCAGCAATGGAAAATATTACGTAGACAAAACAGCAAAACTTACGTATCTGCGTAGCCAACCTGTTTACCCACCAATGTTACACGTATGCCGTATTCCAAGTGACCTAGCGGTTCGGCAGAACACTCGTTAGGAGTATGTTTAGAGAGCCCTCCTTCCCCAGTAGGCCTATGGCTCTGGAGGACAAAACATTGAAATAAGGGGAACTTCAGGCGCTATTCAAAAACCTGGAAACTAGAGCTAAAAAATGATCAGGACTCAATTCACACTTAGTACTGCATATTCTTCCAAACTGCAAAAAACCTATTAATAGAATAAGAAAAAAATATTTATCCCAAAACTTGTGGTATATTTACATAATAAGAAAAGTTGAAATCATCAATACAATAAATTAATGTACTCCCAATCCAAATTGTCTACTGCAGTCAAAATCACCTACAAACCAAACTAAAAGTACATACAATTTAACAAAGAGAACAAAGATGACACATGAGAACGTCCCTGAAAAACATTAAGAAAAATTACAAAAAAACAAAATCTGACGAACTGCAACATCCTTGTAATATCCAAAACCTGCTGTGAGGTAGAGAACAAAACTTAATTAAGTTACGTGAAAACGTTACGTGTAAATTAGACGAAAGAAAAAACATTAAAGATATAAAAGAAAAATAATACCAATGTATTACGACAAACTTCAGGAAATATATCACCAAGTAAGAAATTCCAATCAAAAAATTTAAGAGTAACAATTATATTACATCTTTATCAACACTAACTAAATAAGACTTAATGAAAAAGCGCTTTTCCTTCAGACACTAGATACCATTATTTATTAAATTAAACAGTATTTAGTAATTTGCAAAAATATTTCTACACCCACAAAACATACATAAAACAACCTCCCACCTAAAACACCCCAATTCGCACAAACACACACTTACACCACTCTCCCACCGCAAAGAACAAACCAATCACCCAAACAACACATACACACCACCCACCCACCCAAAAGCACACCCCCGTCGCCAAACAAATACACACACCACCCTCCCACCCCAAGGCACAACTCCGTCGCCCACAACACACAACCCACCCTCCCCAAAGCACACACAACTCACACCACCCTCCCACCCTAAACAACAACCACGTCGCCACAACACACACACACCATCCTTCCCTTCCAAAGCACACCCCTTCGCCCACACAACACACACACCACCCTCCCACCCCAAGGCACACACCCGACGACACAACACACACACACACACACACACACAACCACCCTCCCACCCCAAAACACTCCCCCGAAGCCGAAACACATTCACACAACACCCTCCCCCCCTAAAGCACATCCCCGACGCCACACACACACACAATCACCCTCCCACCCTATAGCACATCCCCGACGCCACAAACACACACACACTACCCTCCCACCCCAAGACACACACCTAAAGCCACAACACATGCACACACCACATTCCCACCCAAAACACCCCCGACGCCGAAACACACACACACACACACACACCACACTCCCACCCCAAAGCACACCCCACAACAAATACACACTCCACCCTCCCACCCCAAATCACATCTTTGACGCCCCAACACATACACACACCACCCTCCCACCCCAAATCACATCCTAGACGCCCCAACACATACACACACACCCCTCCCACCCCAAAACACACGCCCGCCGCCACAACACACACACACCACCCAACCACCCCAAAACACACCCCCGACGCCACAACACATACACACACCACCCTCCCACCCAAAACACACCCCCGACGCCACAACACATACACACACCACCCTCCCACCCCAAAACACACCTCCGACGCCACAACACATACAAACACCACCCTCCCACCCCAAAACACACCTCCGACGCCACAACACATACAAACACCACCCTCCCACCCCAAAACACACCCCCGACACCACAACACACACCACCACTCCACCCAAAGCACACCCCACAACACATACACACACCACCCTCCCACCCCAAAACACACCCCAAACGCCACAACACACACACAACACTCCCACCCCCAACGCACATCCCAGACGCCACAACACATACACACACCACCCTCCCACCCCAAAACACCCCCCCGGACGCACCAACACATACACACACCACCCTACCACTTCAAAATCCACCCCCGACGCCACAACACATACACACACAACTCTCACACCCCCAAAACACCCCCGACGCCACAACACATACACACACCACCCTCCCACCCCAAAATACCCCCCCGACCCCACAACACATACACACACCACCCTCCCACCCCAAAACACCCCCCCGACCCCACAACACATACACACACCACCCTCCCACCCCAAAACACCCCCCCGACGTCCTAACACACATACACACACCACCCTCCCACCCCAAGGCACACCCCCGACGTCCTAACACATACACACAACACTCTCCCACCCCAAAACACACCCCCGACGTCACAGCACATACACACACCACCCTCCCACCCCAAAACACACCCCCGACGCCACAACACACACACCAGCCTCCCACCCCAAAACACCCCCCCGACGCAACAACACATACACACACCACCCTCCCACCCCAAAGCACAACCTTACAACACATACGCACACCACCCTCCCACTCCAAAGCACACCCCACAACACATATACACACCACCGTCGCACCCAAAACACACCCGACGCCGAAACACATACACTCACCACCCTCCCACCGCAAAGCACCCCCACCGCAAAGCACACCCCACAACATATACACACACCACCCTCCCACCCCAAATCACATCCCACAACAGAAACACACCACCCTCCCACCCCAAAAAGCAAACCCAACAACACTCACACACCACCCTCCCACCCCAAAACACACCCCCGACGCCCCAACTCACACACACCACCCTCCCACCCCAAAACACACCCCCGACGCCACAACACATACACACACCACCCTCCCACCCCGAAACACCCCCCCGACGCCACAACACACACGCACACCACCCTCCCACCCCAAAGCACACCCCACAACACATACACATACCACCCTCCCACCCCAAAGCACACCCCACAACACATACACACACCACCCTCCCACCCCAAAGCACACCCCACAACACATACGCACACCACCCTCCCACCCCAAAGCACACCCCACAACACACACACACACACCACCCTCCCACCCCAAAGCACACCCCACAACACACACACACACCACCCTCCCACCCCAAAGCACACCCCACAACAGATACACACACCACACTCCCACCCCAAAGCACACCCCACAACACATACACACACCACCCTTCCATCCCAAAGCACACCCCACAACACATACACACACCACCCTCCCACCCCAAAGCACACCTCACAACACATACACACTCCACCCTCCCACCCCAAAACACACCCCAAACGCCACAACACACACACACCACCCTCCCACCCCAACGCACATCCCAGACGCCACAACACACACACACACCACCCTCCCACCCCAAAGCACACCCCACAACACACACACACACACACCACCCTCCCACCCCAAAGCACACCCCACAACAGATACACACACCACACTCCCACCCCAAAGCACACCCCACAACACATACACACACCACCCTCCCATCCCAAAGCACACCCCACAACACATACACACACCACCCTCCCACCCCAAAGCACACCTCACAACACATACACACTCCACCCTCCCACCCCAAAACACACCCCAAACGCCACAACACACACACACCACCCTCCCACCCCAACGCACATCCCAGACGCCACAACACATACACACACAACCCTCTCACCCCAGAGCACATCGCCGACGCCACAACACATACACACACCACCCGCCCACCCGAAAACACCCCCGACGCCACAACTCACACACACACCACCCTCCCACCCAAAACACTCCCGACGCCACAACATACACACACCACCCTCCCTTCCCAAAGCATATCCCTGTCGCCCACACCACACACACACACACACACACACACACACACACACACACACACACACACACGTCACCCCGCAACCCCAAATTACAGCATCCTCTCCCACAACACACACCACCCTCCCTTCACAATGCCCAGTTCCGTCGCCTACAAAAAACACATCTCCCACCCTCCCACCTCAAAGCACACCCCCGTCGCGCACAACACATAAATACGCAATCCTCCCTCCCCAAAGCACACCCCCGAAGCCTACACCACTTTTACACACACCACCCTCCCACCCGAGAGCACCCTTCGTCGCCAATTCAATACATACTTACACTTCTTTCACCCTTAATCACCCTCATCGCCCACGTAACTCATACTTACACCACATTACCTCCTGAAAGCACACTTCCATCCCACACGCATCCCATAGTTTCTCTATCCTCCTGTCCTAAAACACGCCCCCATTTTACATTTTCATTTACCTTAGTTCCTCGCAAAATAACACGTCTCGTATCTCATACAAAAGCACACACACCGCCCTCCAAATGCTTAACTTTCATCTTTGTTCTACATATCGCAATCCGTCCATCCTCTGCGCATCACTGATCCCCATCTGATCCGCAACTTCTGAATGCAGCCTATCTCAGGTGCACCATCTGACAGCGACACTTCATCTCTGCGAAAATCTCAAAATTCTTATTTTACATAGTACTTGCCCATTCCCATATTTTAAACCATTCTTATTTCAAACATTTACTGTAGTTTTCAGTACAAATTTTTCTTACCTCCAGGTGCAATGTGATGCTGCAGGTACTTCATTTGTGCTTGCATTCGCTTTCGAGAACTTAGCAGGGTTTTGTTCGCTGATTGGTTCTCGGTTTTGTTCAGTTGATTAATTTCAAAATGGCCTTAATCATTGCGGAGATTTAACAATTCCAGCTGGAGTAATACCCTGAAACATTACCTTTTAATACATTTTCGTAATGTTTTATTTTACATTTTTTTATGAATTTCATACCTTTTTTATGTATTTCATACATAAATTCTCCTATTTTCTTATTCCTTATTATACTTGCGTAAATACAGATTGCCCTAAATATACCCCAATCACCTTTTCCTGTTAAAGACAGCAAGAAAGAAAACCCTAATGCTTTCAAGTCAAATTTCCACATTACTGAGCAACAAATGTCAACAACACCAGTAACAAATGTCAAGTGCCAACCAAATGTTTTAAAGTTACAACACTTATCCACCAACACAACTATACAAAACCAACATTACCCAATAGTCCATTTGAAGTTAGCTTTAATGATTTACGTGAAAAACCGATTAGCGCATTTCTCGTTTCATGCTCAAGGCGATTGCATGGAGCACCCATTCCCTGGCCTCAAGGCTTGCGTTGCAGGGCAAGGAAGCCCGTAAGAAGAGCGGACCTCTTACGGCGAAACTCGTGCCCGGCAGTCAACTTCCAACTTTCGGCGCGTCGCTCTTCTCTATAATTTAAATTACTAGCCATCGGATAGTATATATACTGTAAAAGATTTATTTCCTCGGGTGATCTGAATCTCTACCCACTAGTTGGGACCATAATTTCGTTTTTTAAACGTTTTTTCAATTTGGTTTTCGTGAGTTTTGACTTTACACTCAGGAACATTATTACCGCTGGACGTTCCCTGAGTGACATTTACAGAGCAATTCTGTAGGTTGTTCTAGTTCACAGGTGATTTTACGTCAATGTTCCTAACTGCACGGGTCTTAACCAACGTCAGGACATTCCTTCGGACATTATTTCGCGACTGATTTGTCCCGACGTCGACCTGTGAGTACTACTAATCACTCCACCCAAAACTGGTCGGGCGAAATGGCGTTACATCACATCGTGGAAATTTGTAACTTCCCTCACAGGAAAGTTATTACCGATGGACGTTGCTTTTACAGCACAGAAGTAACTTTTACAGCATATTTCTGTAGGTACACAAGTTCTAGAACTGCTGTATTACGTCAAATTTCCTATTTGCACAGGTTTAAACCAACGTCACGGCAATCAATCGGACATCATTCCGGAACTGATTTGTCACGACGTCAACCTGTGCGAGATTCTAATCACCCCGCCCAACAGTTCTCGAGCGAAATGGCGATACTCCACATCTTGGGAAGTTGTAACTTGACACTCAGCAGCGTTATTACTGCTGGACGTTGCTTCGGTAACATTTACAGAGCAATTCTGTAGATTGTTCTAGTACACAGCTGTTTTGCATCAAATTTCCTATATTGACAGGTCTAAACCGACATCAGGACAATTATTCGAACATCATTCCGCGACTGATTTTTCCCGACGTCGACCTGTGCGAGCTTCTAATCACCCCGCCCAACAGTTATCGGGCAAAATGGGGATATACAACATCGTGGGAATAAATCACGTGGGTAAGCGTTGACTTACTGACGATTGCCTCTGAAAGATGACAATTGCAAGGACAGGCGAGCAGCTAACATTACAGCAACACCTGCAGTTCACAAATCACGTTGCTTGTATATTAATAGTGTATATACTGCTACAAGTGAAAAGCCAAGGGGTAAATTCGAACTTGACTGATATGCAAGTCCTAGGGTTCGAGTACAGAGGGTTACGAATTTTCGACAACAGCTAGGTCGGCAGTTTGGAGGAGAATGCTAGCGACCATCTGCTCCATGGACAGGACAGTGCAGTCTCCCCTAGCTTTGTCCCCTCTACCCTAAAAGAAAATGTTCACGTTCAGTTTCATGGATTGTACCACCATAAATGTCGGAATACCAGTGAGAAGCCAGAAGTTGTCCCAGTAGGTGCGGTGTCCGCTTGGGGAGATACCAGGAAGTGGGCGGGCGCTGGCCCTCTTGTTACATCGCCACCTCCCGGCATGAAGCATCACTACACTAACGGTACCAATGACGTTCAGTTTCATGGATTGTACCACCATAAATGTCGGAATACCAGTGAGAAGCCAGAAGTTGTCCCAGTAGGTGCGGTGTCCGCTTGGGGAGATACCAGGAAGTGGGCGGGCGCTGGCCCTCTTGTTACATCGCCACCTCCCGGCATGAAGCATCACTACACTAACGGTACCAATGACCAGAACACACAGTTGACGCGCACCGAATCAACTGGGATTGGCTGCGAAGTGCAGCACGAATGTCACGAAGATCAACAGTGTGTTGCAGGATGGTCATTCACTTCAAGAAGCTCCCTATAGGGAACACCAGATGGAATAGGCGGCGTAACCGCATGGTAAATCAAATTTAAAACGCGTAAATCTCAGCAGGACATTTTCTATCAGTGCAACTTCATTCTTGCCATTCTATCTGTGTAACTTTGGCATTTATTATTCATGCGGAAGAAGATTTTACAGTGCCTCTACAATACTTTACGCAAAATGTGGGCTGTTCCAAATAAAGCAATTTCTTGCACTTCCCACTCTTTGGAATTACCAGGGAGTTTAGACAAATTCTTACTCAAATTTTGCATTAATTCTTGCATACGATTTTACCTTTTCACGACCCTGTCCCTAAACACAATAGTCATTATTGCCACCAAACTAAAAATAGCGCGCGGAAAACACTTCCAAAACCAACCGTTCTGTCACGCAACAAAACCTTCACTAATTCAACCTAAAATTTCATAATCAACATTTTACATCTACCAAAAGAAAAAATACTACCTTTCCATTCAACCAAACACGCAAGCGAACATGCAAGCAAAATTATACCCTAAAACCAAATTAAATCAATACATCTAATTTCTAATAACCCACCTATCAACCCCCGTACGTAAATTGAATCCACATCTACACACACAAACAAACAAGCAAATTGCCCAACTCGAAAAAATTAGGCTGCAACCTTCATACTCCCTTCAAAATCTTCCCACAATATCCATTTATGGCCGAGGAAAAGTTTCACCGTTAAGTCCTGCTCTCCGACTGTAGATCCGTATGTGCGAGCCAATGGAGCCTGCAAGAGCGGCTGGACCACAGGAGCTGACACAGGATTATCTCCATGGCTCTTGTGTTCCTCCAGAAGGCTGCACTCTAGGGTTGTGAGGGCGAGAGACGTGTTCTCTCGCTATCAGGAATGAATACACTGCAGAATTCCCCTGAAACAATTCAAACAGATTTATATAGAATGTTTATTTCAAATCCTATTCCGAAATCCCACAATGTACTCAACCCCCCATGGAAATATCCGACAAAATATTAGCTTTTTCACAGCTCTGTACAACATTAGAAAATCGTACTATAAAAACCCTTTTTTACGATCACTCTACCCATTTTATGTAAGGACGAGCATAAAACCTTAAAATTAGTATTTTCTTGTTTGAAAATTTAAAATTGACATGGCAGAGCAAAATCAACCATTACTTTTTTGTAGATGTCTTTTATATATTGTGGCACTGTTTCTGAAACATCTACTTGCCTGTCCTTCACATTATGGAAGTTAATTTTATTACAAACATTTTAAATTATTAATATGGTATCCCAGTACTTCGAAAGAAATTTTAAGTAGAATACATTCCAAGAACCATGCAAATACAAGCCTAAGACACGTTACGTAGTTTATTGTTTGAAAATAAATTTAATATAAAAAATTAATATTATTCGCGTATGAGCCGCTAATGACCAGGCAACAAGTTTCTCTCTTCCGAGGTCCAGTCATATTCTATCCCGGAGAGATAAACGCGTGGAATTATGGGTATCAGACTTTCGGACGTTGCGAAAAATATTTTGATATAAAAAGAAATTGAATGTTTTTTGTTTAAATGAATGCAGATATATATTATTAGTTATAGCAAATTATTAATTTATCAAAATTGTCAAAATCTATATAAAATCAAAGTGAGGGACCTCAGTCCTCCCACCTTCATAATAAACTTGATCTTTTAGGTCTTGGTATTGCGAAGCTTCAGTGTACTAAACCATTAAAAAGGAGTAAAATGATTGAGACAGCCACGAGGCGATGCTCAAGTGTTGAGGTAAATATGTGAATGCGACATAGAAAGTCCTGTCGTCCGTCCGCGCGTCAGCTACTGCTGAACTT
Organism: Acheta domesticus; assembly: GCA_031308135.1. Taxonomy (NCBI): domain Eukaryota; kingdom Metazoa; phylum Arthropoda; class Insecta; order Orthoptera; family Gryllidae; genus Acheta; species Acheta domesticus. The sequence continues at coordinate 116,990,337 of JAHLJT010009355.1, forward strand.
CATTTATCATTATGTGATTTGTATACTTCAATTAAAAGATAATGAAAGTCAGCAAGGCTGACGAAAAAATACCGCCAGCGCCTACCGCCCTCTTGTCACAACATTGCGAACTCATTTTCGCGCTCGGCTACCGAACAGTGCAGACCTCGCCCGCTACTTATCGCTTCGCAGTACCGCCACTGTGACCAGTGATAAAGGCTGTAGCGGGGCCGTGACACGGCCGTTCAGAAAGCGACTGTCTTGTGTAAATATCTTAGTGCAGTGAAGTGCATATTAATCAGTGTTTTATTAGGAGACATCAGCACGAGGTGTTGTCGCCTCGGCGACGGGCCCTATCGGGCCACTAGTGCGGTTCTCTTAGGCACGTTTTCAGAAGTGAATATAATTTCGTTAAGTTTACAGTTCAATACACAACGGCAGGAAACGCGAATGCATCATTTCAGTCGCACTCAGATGTAGTGTCGTCAGCTCTATACGCATTAAACGATTAATTAGATGCGGCTCCGTATAATGAATCATCTACAGCAGCAGCAACATCACCTATATGCAGCAAGCCAACCTGCAAATTCAACCTTCACGTAGCTGTCCTCATCACCCGTGGGATATTCTCAACCTCCTGCGCAGCTAAGAACTGTGCATCCTCCTCCTCTTAAGCGCCCCAGATAGCAAGATGCGATGTATAACCAAGCTTCATATGTGCAGGGCCCCAGCAGCATGCCTTATATTGCAAATATCCCTTCATACAATATCCCAACTGGCAATAGATACTCCCCTTTCGCTCCTGACCCTGACCCCGACCCCGATCCCGATCCCGACCCCGACCTCGACCCCGACCCCGACCCCGACCCCGACCCCGACCCCGACCCCGACCCTGACCCCGACCCTGACCCCGACCCTGACCCCGACCCTGACCCCGACCCTGACCCCGACCCTGACCCCGACCCTGACCCCGACCCTGACCCCGACCCTGACCCCGACCCTGATCAAGGTGTCGCAAACAATAATTCTCCTCCACAACCAATTAAGATACCTCCAATGATTATTCATGATCCACCGATTCATGTGGAACTTCTGCCAAAAATTAAGGGTCTGGTCAAACATGAAAATTTTGTTACTAAAGTCTGAGGACCATTTACTGAAATCAGAGCAAGTACAGTCTAAGACTTGACTTTACTTCGTAAGCACTTGTCAACGAACGGATTGTACTATCATATCTACCGGGACCCATCAAAAACCACTATTTCTGTGGTGCTACGAAATGTTCCAATATCCTATAGTGAACAACAAATACATGAACTAGTAAAAAATGTTTACTAGTAATAACGGTTATCAGACTGATTCTAATCGCAAACCTTTCCCTTTATGTGCAGTAACTCTTACGAAATCAAGAAACCTGGGCAATATATGAACTAAAGGAATTATTTAATGCTTTATTCACGGTTGAAGAGAGTCGTCATAGACCCGGGCCAGGGCAGTGTCGTGGTTGTCAATTATTCGGGCACACAAAAATGAATAGGAACCCTCCTCGTTGTGGTAAATGTGCAGGGCTGCATGCCACGGCCGAATGTTCTAGTACTGATACCAAATGTTCACTTTGCGGAAAGGCTCATTGGTCCTCTAGTCGTGACTGAAATTTATCAAAATATCCTCCTTAGGAAAATTACTCCCAAATCGCCACCCCATCCGTCAGCGAGTCCCACAACAATCAATGCGCTATCATCCACGTTTATTAACCCCTCCACGACTACCTCCTGTAGCCTATCCTCATTCTTCCCCTTCCATCCCTATCACAATGGCACAAGAATCTTATTTCCCCCTCGTAGAATTCCACAACTCTTAACTGAATTGAACGTTCATTTTGATCTCCTTTCCCCCTTCCCGATTTTAAAAGCAACTTCAAAAATTGGGTGAATTTCATAAATTTTAACTGTTTTTCCTTTAGATTCCTTCGTTTTTGTACTCAAAGTTTCTTCTTTTCGAGAGTATTTTCTAAACATGATAAGTACACATTTCGAAAATACAAATAGTGAATAAAATGAATTTCAAATTTAATAAAATTGAGTACGTCGGTTTTGAAGTTCAAAAGAAATATTAGTTTAAAAAATTATATTCTCCTTTAAGGGGGTTCGAGTAGACCAGTAAGTCCAAATTAAGTTGCTGGTCTAAAGCAGGTGGTGTGTTGCAAACTGGGGGTAATGATCTTGGAGGCGTAGATTACGTTTTTTGGGGGGAATGCATTTGTGCTGATCTAAGATTTGACAAATCGTGTCTATCTTTTACTTTTCTGACCATATTTTGCAAAGGGCATTCTAAATTACAGCTGATCCTTCGTTTCTGCCAAAAGAGGGCATGAAGTTTATACATGAATTGGTCATTAATGACAAAGTTCTAACAATTATTTGCCATTATGACCAGTCACAAGTCTTATTTTACTGAATTCGGTACCATACTCTTACTATTTTGTAAAAAAATAGCTGCTCATCACTAGTCAAACAACAAGATACACTGACAATTCTCGACGAGAAACTATGCCTCAATTTAGAAACTTCCTTTAAGGTCAAGGCATTTTCATCAACGCTCAGGGAATGCTCGTCAAGGTCTTCTATTCAATACTTTCGAACAAGCATTTTCCATGAAAAAAATTCCAAATATTTTCAGTCTTATAAACTCTTGCTTGTTCTAGAAAATCGTGACATATATACGTCTAGAAATGTCTCTTATCGTGTCCCTCAGTCTATCCTCGACAAATCTAACACCGTTTGACCTTAGGTGTTCGAAATTGATTGAAACTTCTTTTATGTTCCGAGGGTAACTAAAATAGGCTTCAATTCTTGGTTAGAATTTAACTTTATCCTTTTTAAATAATGAAAAATGAAATTTTCCGAAAACGCGCGCAATAACAAAAATCCTTATCTGCTGCTACATTGATTGTACAGAACTGAGATTAGTATCAAAAAAGATTAAACGGTTATTTAAGAATATTCATACTTCGATTAACTTTTAACATTCATTAAATCTTAATTATAAAAATTGCAATTTTACAACTTTCGCAAATATAAAATTTCCTGTAACCGTATTTCATTAATGTATCAGTCGCTCATGACCTGTGTTGTTTATGAGACTTCAAAATAATTTTTAAATATTTCGTTTTAAAAATAAAATTGTATTCTCAGTTAATGAACTTCAAAATGTGCAAAATTCCAAATTGGAATATTTACAAAATTACGTAAATAAAAATATTAAGTGAATACGAAGGAAACAACTGTAAATACTAAATTTATTTCTTGAGCGTGAAAAAATCAATTTTCATTTTAATGTGACTTACAACTTATACAGAAACATAGAAAATAGTAACCTTTTAATGCATATATATATATATATATATATATATATGTATATATGTATATGTATATGTATATATGTATATGTATATATGTATATGTATATATGTATATGTATATATGTATATGTGTATATGTATATATGTATATGTATATATGTATATGTATATATGTATATGTATATATGTATATATGTATATATATATATATATATATATATATATATATACTCGCCTTCAGAACAAATCGGACCGCGCTTGTGGAATTTTAAAATCTTAAATTAGGGGCCAAAAATAGGCAAGTGTTAAGTGACTCAGGGGAATCAATGTAGTTGGTTTTGCGTCAGAATTTTTCGAACTAATTGAGAAAGATCTTATATTAACATTAGAGGTAACTCAGAACAGCAGCTTACAGGTGATCATTTATGTTTATATTTGAAAACAAAACGTAAAAATATAGCTGTGCTGTCGCATCTTGCATATACCTGTAAATATTTGTAGTGATTATTATTTTAAAATCGCAGTATTTCCTGTTCAAATCCCGTTTGGAGTTAATATACAAGGCCATTGAGTGTTGGGAATTTTTGAACGGGAGTATAACATTAACACCTACTACTATTCATTGATAAGTCCAATGTCAGATACTCTAAAAATATACTTTAACGAAGCTACGCATGAAAGAAATTAAGTATGAAATAAATTTGAACACAATAATATAGTTTTAAAACAGTTTACAGCGTCGGCGACGCCACATTCAACTAGTTTTAAATATCTTGGTACTAGTACTGGTTATTATTAAGTCTGAAGCTTAGGAGGAGCTACTTTCCGTTTTATTATTGGTTACGGACTCTGAAAATCGAAAACAACCTCCCGTCATCAGCGGACAAAGCGCGGGAAACAACGTGGCCCTCCCAGCCGCAAAACAAAGAGGCCCTTCTCCGAAATTAGAGGAGCGCCCTCGCCCAGGTTTCTGCGATTTAACTTTTCGTGAGTTCGGTTCCTCTAGAGCCGCTGTCAGGCAGATCCAATTTTGTCGTAGTACGCTGTGTAGCAAACTTAAACCGTACTGACTGCAGAATTAACATTATTTGTGTTAGAGTTAACACCATGAGTAATATCAACGACCAAATACATTAGTAATTTCAATAAAATCAATCGCAAAAATCACTGATACGTATAAGAAGCATGTGACATCCTAATCCATTGTCATTCAAACTTCATTTTAAGGAACACTTTGGAATAAGAACCAGGCCACTCTTCATCCCTTTGTTATATATATATATATATATATATATATATATATATATATATATAAAATATAATAGTGGTCCAAAATTCGAATGTGTAATAATTTCTGAAAATCACGATACAAGTACAGTTCACATCTTCCAGAAACATTTGATTGAATTTATATAAGTTCAATAGGTAATGTCAAAATATTTTGCAGATGGTACAAGTGCGTAATATAAAATCCGCAAAAAATGTTAATTTACATTTTCACGAAGAGGATTTTGGTATGAATTGTGAATGGCATATCTTCGCTACATCCCATGCGAACGGCCCTTGTAATGGAATTGGCGGCACCATCTAAAGCTTAGCTACTCCAGCGAGTCTGCAGCCACTTCGGGACCCCATTATGACACCACAGAAATTATTCAATCAGAAACTATTGGTGCAACAGAATGGCACAAACTTTCCCTTATCAGTTTTCTATTTCCTTGGGTCTGGGCTAGCTATTCGGAATTGCCACATACTCGTGCCAGCTGCGATCTATCGCCGCCCAAAGTAAGTCTTTTGACATTTTCTCAATTGTTTGGTTTCCTAATGGTAGAAAGAAAATATTAGTTTTAGAATATTAAAGAACACCAAAATCTTGTCCTAAATGGCAGTTTTCTTTTAAGAATTTGCATCCATTTTTAATAAAATAACGATTAAACGCTACTAAAAATAAGAAATTTGAAGCCCTTTTTCACAGAAAATGTTTGAGTTTACATATACATTTACTTAAAATTTCATTTTAAGTCATTTGAAGCACTTACATTCACAAACATGATAATGTTTACATATTGCTGGTAATTTGCATATGAAAGATTCGAGAAACCTTCCAAAATATTACATTTGTATAGTTGTTGAAACAAAAAAATACCTCAAAATGAACATTACGTCCTATTAAAGAGTGGAATTAGAACTATCCGTACCGAAAGTTTGAAGACAAAATTTGGAGCCATTTATGAGAAAAAGGTGTTTGAGCGTTTCTGAAAATGCGGAATAAATTTAGGAAATTTATTGCTTTAATTTTAAAATATTGCGTACATAGAAATAAAGATTTTAAGTTGAAAGGCTACGAAAAATAAACTATTTTAATTTTTGTATAATTTTAGTAAAAATATAAATGTTATCTACAAAATTCAGATAAATTTAATTCTTTAGTTTTTAATAAAGGATATATGAGCATTTATATAGGACAGGTACGCGCGCTATTTTCTATTTTTTTAAATTTCGAAAAACCTTTCAGGTACACAACTGTTATAAAAATAAAAAAAAACAAATTTTTGCTATTACAATGGATACCCAAAGGGCTGATCCCGACTGTACGGTACCTCTCGCTGTCACGGCCTTCTTAACCCTCCGGCAGGCGCATAGCGGCACTCTGTGCCGCATTCTTACATTTTTGTTGATTTCGAGTAAATAATTGGTGTCGCACTATTGTGCTCGTAGTTATTCTTCATTCATTGTATTTTCAACCGGATGACAAATCACGATTTTAGACACTGCCGATCGACCGTTATTCATTAGTAATCCGAACGCTGCAACGGTTGCGGCACTCCATACCGAACGCGCATTGCCATAAATATAAGTTTTGCGTATTTTATCTATTAGAATTCTTACTACAGTTTTCTTATTGTGCTTTATGACAGATTTTGGAGTACTAACAACTAATTCAAATTTAAATGCATTGTTTCCGAAGGAACCTTAGACATTTGCACCGTATTCATTCCCCTTCATGTAACACGTACCAAGACACTAAGGGAGCGGGTGATGCATTTCTTTCACATTCAATAACAAAAGTAATAACTATTAACTCGAAAATCGAATTTGGAAAATGCAGCAGCTAGTGCCGCACGCGCCTGCTGGTGGGAAATGATGGGACGCGCCCGCCGGAGGGTGAATACGTTTGTAAGTATCGTTCACTGGACAGTTTGAATACTAGAGGCTTTCTTATAATGTGCTTACAGAAGTGATTTTTTTAAACGAATTGGTTATTACGCGGTGGATAGACTCAAGATTGTTTATTGTGAACGCGAGGGCCCAAGACCCGAGCCTCCCCGTGATTTGGATCCGGGCGAGCGAAGCGAGAAAACTAGCTTTTGAAATTTAGCATTATAATGCGGCGGGGACAAAGCGTACGAGGGCGTCTCGAAACTGTACGAGCCATGAAAATCACCTACCTGTACTATACTTACGAACGTATTAAGGGGGCCGTGGCAGTGAGGGGTATCGTACAGTCGTGATCAACCACACAAAGTACTAAAAATCTAATATAGAGGTCGATTTTTCGTCGAATTCATTCTATCTGACATGAAAAGACACGGACCAATTCTTTATTCACTTCCGCGAGAATACTAGAAACACTACACGTACTAGAGTGTTAAAGCGTCTAATTTATCTGTTTGACCCTTGCTCATCTTTACGCGCGTGAACAAGTTTGTGACGAGGCTGTGGCCTTCAGCGTACACGATTCAAATCAATGTGCCCAACGGTGAACTTTTGAACTATTTGTACGGTTCGTTAGAAAAAATGTTTTACAAAAATATATACGTTCGTTGCACAAAATATATGCAAAATTAATTCGCATAATTTCTTCAAGAATTACTGACAAGCTAGTATATTTAACTTTTTGCTTCCAACGCCATTGCTTGAAAAGATTCTGTTACAATTTATTTTTCACTCAGCATAAATTTACACACACCCAAACGCAAGTTTATTCCAGAATTTTCATCGCAAGTTTATTCCAGCATTTTCTTTGCCCGTGATATTAAATTATAGAGTTTTCTATTGTTCTGCATGCCGTAACAAACGTCAGGAGAACCCTAATTTCCAAAATCCGCACGAAATTAAAATACCATTTTCGAATTCCACAAAAATTACAATATATATTTAATTCTTGATTGCAGTTTATGTTTGTTCAACCATCCACATCTGAATGCAAAGAATTTCCTGAAATAGCGGATCTCATCTGCCGCTTCTGACTTTCTTTCACCGACCTAACGACGTTGTCAACTAGCTACAGGAGCAAGCAAGATAAAACCAAAACAATTGAAACCTAGATGAGCGAGTAAGTTAAGATTTAAAATATTCCAGTTCTCTCAACTCCAAATTTTTGAAAGTTTGGTCATTCGATTGTCTAGAGATCCAAGAAAGGCAAAATTCATTTAAGTGCTACACTACACTACTGGTAAACATTTTCATGCATTCCACGTTTCTTTTTTCAGTGAAGCTATATCCAACTGCTTTTAATACCATTTTAAAAATCTTAACTGGATTCACTAATACGAATTTACAAATTTTCGGAATCTATCACGATTGGAATTCCGCGAATTACAGATTTTTAAATACAGTGCAGCGCATAATAAAATCAGTGTACATAAAAACCAATACCTTTCAGACATTCCGGAACCACGACACGCTAGTCCAAAATCCACGTTTTCCATAACCACTCTTCTCCAAACACGACTCACCACGGCTCACCATCAACTGAAAGAGTGACCGTTGCTGCTAGGCCAACAGAAGCTGTTCTCGGAACGTGATTGGCTGCAGATGTTATGCAGTGTGAACTTATTTGAAACTATAGATACGAAGTACAAAGTATAAATGTTATGTTAAAATAGTTACAATATCTGTTAATGCAGAGCATCAAATTTACACCATTGCCTAAGTTAATTTAAATAACTTATTTTATTTCTTAAATACTAGCGCACAATTAATAGGGAAGAAATGCCTGTTCTGTGATGGCAATGGTCTTCTGTTCATCTAAATTCGCTTTGGGCAACAGGAAAGAAATATAAAATGAAGAAATTGAGAAATTTATTTATTAGCATTTACAAATAACATTTTATTAAAATACTTTAAGATTTTAAAATGAACCTTCGAGAAATTCACACATCAAATATGGGCCCTACAGCAGCACTACTTCTGCGACAACTAGAGTCAAATGTCTTTTTTTATTCTCATCCTCATTTCCAACTAAAACACAAAGAGTTGTGGAAATAAACACGTTTTGTGAATACAACACGAGGTTAAACACATTTATCCATGCATAAATATCTCTGACCGCACTACAAAATAAAATCGTATTTCCCAACAAACAATGATATTAATAATTCACAACAATTTTACTTCTTGTTTCATTATTTCTTCTATGTTTACGGTCAACAAGGAATGATTATTATATTTTGCCCGGCAAGACGACAGCTGTGACCATTAGTCCTGTAAGTGCATTGTATGTTAAACAGCTCAAAGTGGCGGTGTTCCTCACCCTCTATCACGTGATATCCGAAGCCGACCTACACGTCTGCTATCAGGTGTTTCCCTCATTCAGGTATCTCCGTTGTACATTGAAAAAATCAAGCAACAATATTAAGCAAGATGAGTGAATGAACGAACGTCAGTATTTCGTCACTAATGACTAGTATCTGTTTCAGAGCAAGCTCTAAACCACATACTCCTTCGTTTATTTCTCATTCACAATATTTTTTACAGGTTCTGTTATTATACAAACTTCTTTGTAACAGTAAGTACAATACTATTTAGCATATTGTTATATTCTGTGGAAAGTGTAAAAATAGCAGTAAGTGTTTCAAAATTCTTGACAAAAGAGATCTTATACAATGTAAAAATTATGTTATTCTACGTTAATTTTATTATTTTACCTTTTTGCCAAAGATTTACATTATTTTTCAATTATAATAAATCACACAATGTTGAGTGTTGTCTGTGTGTAATGTGTTTGTGTCCCCCTTGTGGTTCGCGTCAGGAAGGACATTCGGCCGCAAAATAATCGAAAAATAAATAGGAAAATGAATTTTTAAACTAAAAAAATAGCCCTCTCCCATTACCGTCGATCCCATAGAAACGGAGAAAGGCAAGAAAAAATATTTGCATAGTGTTAATGCCGACCTCTGCTTCTCGGAGCTCCGACGAGCCTCCTATTTACGAAACAGTTGACTGTCAATGAGACTGTCAATACCGCCCTCTGTCAGCGATAAAATAAAGATGAAGTCATAATGTTGCCTTTGCCTAGTCGCCCACGTTGGCAGATCTAAATGTACAACTATATTTCTTGAAAACACAATATTAGTTATACAAAATACAGTGTGCCAGCACCCCGTGTCTGGCATCATAACTCTTGAAAATAAATAACTGGTTTCAAATGTGAATGAGAGCTATTTAGAGGGGGAGAATGAGGAAAAGTACGAAAATTTAAAATTAAACTAAAAGTAAGAATAATATACTCGTAATAAATTAACAACAAAAATCATTGTCCTGGCTACAGCATCGATTCCGTCGTAACAGAAAATGAGGAAGTCTGCTTATTGTGAAAAATATGTAGGATGTAAATCTCTCTAGTAGCAAAATTAACCAAGTCTCTAGTTTTCTTTTTCGTACTATATAATATTTTATTATTTTTATTAACAGCATTATATTATAAATAGCTTGATTTTAAATGAATCATCCCAATAAATGAATGTAATGTTCTAAATATCCCACTCTCAATAAAATGTTTAAAAACCTAACCTATTCCTACTTCTCATTAACCTACTTTTTCAATTTATGAATTTGCTTTATCGTTTTGTTGTGTCGATGAACGTGGTCAGTGCTAGCCCCAGGGGCCAGACTGATCCCAGACATAGGATCGAGTAGCTTCTCATTTTCTTCATGTCGTTCGCTCACCTGCGTGGAACGAACATTCCTCGAAGTCTACCCTGAAAGGAAAGCGGTTTTTGGTACCCTTCCTCTCTACCACCCCGGGGCTAATCCTAGAGAAGCTAAGTTCAAATGCGCTTCTCAAGACGGCTGTGCTAAATGTGAGAAGGAGTGGCGAAAATTGAATTTAGAAACGTAAGATTTTAATGTGGTCGCCAGCGACCAATATGTGGTAAATTAATAATCAATGATTTGATTTCCTGCCCAAGACTCGGAATAATAAAGGAGAAAAGGAAATGAAACCTGACACACTGCCTTTGGGACATTGTCGAGGTAACATGAAACCCTCGTCGATCGTCACTTTAGATCGTACAGGTTTTTTATAACTCTTCAGCAGGAATCGGGTGAAGCTACGTGCAAGGTTACTATTTCAGGAATCCTAGCAGCGGGAGACATAAGCATTCACAAACTTCAATATATCAAATAACATTTATTGGTAAGCAAGTAAGATGCATAAAGCATGTACATAATTACATTAGCAGCAATGGCTGAAAATTCAAAAAAGTACATCAACATAATAAGTTATACGAAATTTTCACACATATCTATCGGTAGTTGCTTTCGGACAACAACATGAAAAGCAACGATACAGAAATTAGCTTGCTACGAACTCGCATCCATTATCCACTTTAGGAAACTGCTGAGATGCGCAATAATAACTATTCAATATTGACAGGGCGCTACAATTTAGTCACCTTCATTAAACAATCAAAATAATTACAATGCTACACAGAGTTGTATGTGTTTCTCTCTCTTTCGCAATAACATAACATTCACAAACGATGGCAATGAATAAGTGTTGCTTATACCATTACATAAGTCTCGTAGCCAAAACATATTTGGGAGGACCTGGGATCGACCATCACAAATGCTGTCCCACAACTTCCAGCCCTGGCGGCTGCAGCTTTGCCGACAATGACTCGACAGATGCCTTCAAGAAGCTGTCACGGAGCCGAAGTGGGCTGATTCGTTTCGTATGAACCACTGTCATCCCTGGTGGCAATCCACCTTCACCAGTACGGGCTCTCGAATCTGCCTCTAATTCATCTGCAAAAAAGATTTCAACACATACATTAGTTGAAAAATATTTACAGTAGATGTGCCGTAACCTACGGCCGAATTCACGTGTCCGAGGCTCGTCGAAAAACATTGATGCGAGGAAAAACCTGCGCAACGAATAACATACATAAGCACAGAGGTGCTTTCAAGCAGAGCTGCAAGAGACAGAAATCAACAAAATTCAATATATCAGATAGCAACACATTACCAACACATAAATATACCAATTTCCATAACAAATTCAAAGTACTCAATTGTGGGTATGAGAGAGAGAACCACCAAGGAACCAAACATTAAAACATAAAACATTTAACGGTCATAAGGATCGGACTGACTTGTTCAATTTAGAGGTTACGAAAATTTCAGAATGACATCTAAACACCACAAGAGATTGGGAACAAGTAGCAACTAGTACAAACTTGTGGCTCGTATTTATAGAAAAAACAGTGTGAAACAGATCACTTCACTAGACTATATTCTTCGGCGGCCGTCAAGGAATATACAATATTTGACAAGAGCGCTGCCGCGTCTCGTGTGTAACACAGCAAGCTTTGTGATAGACAGATAAACACAGTGCCTGTGAAGAATAGATTGTGTGTCAACAGGCCTGTCACCTAGCAGAGATTAGTGGTACTAAGACATGTAAGACAAGATGCATAAATAATTTTAAATTTATATGAAATAAAGTTTATACAGAGCTTCCTGCCTTAAATCCTTACCAAAGAATCAATGTTAAATAATCACTGAACATTCTCAAGTTCAAAGAGCATAGCAAAAGTGCTAAAAATAGGTATAATTAAAAAATAATACATTCCAATTAAATATTTTAAGATGTCATTGAAAAAAATCAGCGAACATATTTAATGAACAATTACAAATTGACATTTACAAGCTATTTGTACAAAACTCTGAATGTGGCCACACTTTTAATACCATTTTGGGACCCATTGACAATTACATACATTAACAAAATACGTATATCCTGGTTTTATAAAAATAATCTTATACACTGATGACAGTACATTTTTCTGGTGAATGTCTTCTTGAAAATACAGTTCTTGCTGTACAAATGTTTATAAATTTACATTAAATAACAAAAATTGAAGGTGGAGTTACAATGTTGATAGTGCTTTAGCTCGAGGCATTAGAAATTGAACCTGAAATATGACAAAATTTCTACTCAATTTTGCAGTTACAGGAATTCGAAACATGTGTTTAAAAACGCGACTTTGTATTTCCATACACCGTACACCGTTTCCATAAAGCTGAATTAACATAAACACGATTTGAACTATATCCATCACTATTAAATTTGTGATTAAGCATTCTCTAATTAATCCATTTATGTTATTCTGTCTTCTCGCACTTCTATTAGCATTTCCTTTTCTTTTATAATTGAGACGTTGCATTAGAGGTAGTCACAAGCCATGCCTCCATGTCATTTTAGATAAGGCCGTAATTCAAATGTTGATTACTACATGTCTCGATTGACACATAGTTTGCTGCTTTATGGTGCTGAATACGGAATTACAAGAAAATGGTGTTTTCTATTTCTGTCGTTGGTCCTTTTTTCAAGACATGCAATAATTAACTAACATGGCAACATCAAGAAAGAAATTTTAATAAATGAGTCTTCTCTTACCGATCTCTTTGAATACAGAAAAAACTAAACCATATTCCTAACATATCTAGTAAAATGAGAGATCAGAAAATATGCCCAGAGACTTATATTACATATACTGTTCAGTAGCAAATAATTTCTTTCCAGATTTCAGCATTTTCCAGAAAATGTGTAGCATCTCTAGTTTTCTATTTCACATATTTTACTTTTCCCTTTATTTTTACTTCATTTTTTACATTATTATTGACTTAAACCTTTAATATTTTTTTCGTCTAGAATATTCTGAGTATCAAATCTGTAGATACTACTGTATTATTTTAGTATAATTCAGAAAGATTTATTGACAATCAAACTCAAAGAGGTTGCAATATTATTTATTCAATTGGTTCAGAGATTTTCGCAACATAACATGTGTGCATGCGTCTCCAGCTAGACTTTACATTCACAAGAACAAACATTTGTAACAATTTTAAATAGAACTAAAAACATAGATACGGATGTTAAAATTTAATTTAACTTCAAAATGAGTTATTTTATCCACATTCAAACCACTATTAACCTTCCAACGGGTGCGCGTAAAATTTTCACACCAGCAGGCGCCTGTCGTAAATTTTACGTTATTCTATAACCTTTGAATAAAACAAATACATTGTAGAACATAGCAATTTTAAGTCGCATTATAATATCTAAGAATGCTATTTACTACCTAAGAACCTATCATTTGATAAACATTCGTATTTAGTAACAGAAAGCTCTGGTTCCGATACAGTATCGTGCTGATTCTCGGCTATGTTTTCAGTACTCAGGTCACTGATACTATCACTATCCAATACATGATATTCCTCCCGATCAGACAGCTTGTGTAGAATTTTCTGAATTTCATTCACATGAATTCTTTCTCTGGACATTTTACACAAAATTTCGATTAGGTCAAATTATAATACAATATTTTAGAACAACACCAGGCGCGCAGCGTAAAGTTAACGTCACTATACACCAATCCCGAATAGAGCGTTACAAACACTGAATATCGCGTGCAAACTAAACAGTGGCTGCAGAAATGCATCACTAAAGAGGAAGCAAGGAATACCAAGAACGCAGAAGTCTTTGCCAACAATGAGTTCACAGCAAATACAAATAATCTGCTATTGTTGTAAAATTTACGACAGCGCGCCCGCTGGAAGGTTAAATGCATATTCACAATCCATTAGTGAAGCGTGGCTCATGTTCTGGTACCGGAAAGTCCGCTTCCACCGAGCGAAGAGGTGAGAGCCTAGCGCGCTGGCTTCGCACTCGGGAGGTTTGGGTTCGATCCCCGGGCCGGCCATTCTGACCGAGGTTTTCGTGGTTTCCCTCGGTACGACAGGCGAATGCCGGGATGGTTCCGTTGAAATTGGCCACGGCGGTTAGCTCTCCTTCCCTTAGAAGTAGCTGTTCTAGGTGTAATCGTAGTACAACCGTATTTCCAGGTCAGAATAAATTTCATGTAGATCTCAGAAACCCTTTGGATTGGATTATCTGCGGGTAGAAAGGGTAGTGGATGTTCTAGTTTCAAATTCCTTAGTATTACGTTTCGTTTCCAGATCCCACCGCACTAGAATTAGTAGAGATTAAGTAGTCCCTCTTAGTGATAGGCTCGACTTCCCACCGATAAGCTTAGGAACAATATCACCAAAAGTTGTGTAGCTTTAATTCACATCAGAAAAAAATAAGATGTAAGTGTAGGAAAGTTGGAAATTAAAAAAATTATGTTAAATTTTCCACTCCATTATTTTTTTTTAGAATTCAGTGAAATTCTGAAGTTCTATTAGCAATTTTCTGAAAAATCATTAAAAACAGAAATGTAAAAACGAACGCAAAAATTATTTTATAAGTTTAAAACGATTTAATTGTGACTTTGGTATTACTTCAATTCACATGCGAGTTCCATAGTTCCACTTTTTTATTTTACTTCCAATTGCAGTCAAATAGACATTTTTCATTTCATACAATTATATTCCTTAATTCAAAGGTTTCCCGTGAATGAATCTACAACTACTGACACTTGTAGTTTTTGGAACGTCTACAAGATTGCGTAACGAGAGCAAATCATGGTACGAATTTTAATACATTGAATTTAAACCCAGATTTAAATTCACAACGCTTATTCATTAGTATGCTATTTATTTACATAAATAAACGTATGCATTGGTGGCGAGGCTCAGGCCATTTAGCCTGCTCTTCCGCCTGACCACTTTCAAAATTTTTATTATAATAGTACATGATCAAAATGAGATCATTCAATGAGAAATACGTACGAAATGTGGATGAAGGGTTTCTCAAATAGAAGAGGAGTGAAGGCAAGCGAGGGAGTTGATAGAAAAGCAAATGTCTTCGTGGCATTTGTGAGATTAAGTGTATTAATTTCAACTTTTGGACGTATTAAAAATTAATCACAAATATATCAGATTGAACATTTCGAGATTTTACTCAAATTTAGAGAAATTATTTCATACGTATTTATCCTAAATTGTTCTCATAACATATTGCTAATATTATTTACCTGTTGAATAAGTGACTTGCCTAGATAATTATTATAAATAAATTTAAACTTCATGAAAAATTGTGTAATTATGATTAAAGAGGTAGGCAATAATATTTTTATAAAAGTAGAAAAAAATATTTAGGTAGATTTATCCGTTTCTATTATTACACGCGCTCGTTTTCTTAGCTCCCAGAATACCTTCATAAACATTAATTCTTCCTTACCTTCATAAACATTAATTGAATTAAGAATATATGTTAACGACGGGGGTTGTTGACCAAATCCAATTACCACGAACACTCGCAAACACACCTTTACTAACCAAATAAAAATACAGCGTTCTTTTAGAACTTTCTCATTCGAGGACGGAACTGCTACTGATACAATTTGGCAGGAGCGGCGCCGACGGCCTGGTGAATGAACGTTATTTCAAAGAGGTCCGTTGGCAGCTGAAGGTTGGCAGTTAAGGTCACGCTCGGTGTCTGATTTTACTTCAAGGCAAAGGAGAAAATTATTTCGACTGTTTGTGTAGAGAGTCAGGAAATAAATCAATTTTGAAAGGGACCTAACTCCTTTAGTGCACGACGCCCTGAAGGGGAGTGTGGTGTTCGTCATCCAATGAGAACAAGTGACGACCACGTGCATTTGTTTACGTGCTGAGTAAAGTTAGAGCACACGGACCTTATACTGCGATTTTCGTAACTTTGTCTCTGACAGGAATCAGCTGTTTTGGTGCCATCCAATCAAGAGCTTATATTTTCGGACAGTGACGTCACTGGTGACGTTCAAGCTCCCGATTGGATGAAACCCTGAACAGCTGATTTCTGTCAGGGACAAAGTTACGGAAATCGCAGTATAGCTTGAGTGACTCAATGGTATTACCATTGACAATGCAGCACTGTTGAGAGAGGTCCTGTCGTTTGAGTCATGACGGTGGCCGATTTTTCGATTCTAGCGGTTACAGCTGGGCCGAATTTAATCCGCTTGAAGGAGAATTCTAAGATCTGCGTGCTCTAATCGACAGTTTTTCGTGACCCCACCGTTCAATTCTAGGCGAATGCCGGAGAAGTGCCCTAACAAATTGAGACGGACCTCGCACCATCTTTCCTTTCTCATTGTTGTCCCTTTTACCATCATATTCACACAACCACACATCTCGGGAGGCCAGTCGGAAGGTTGGAGCTTTTCCGTCAGGGGGTTGCCTGAATCATAGAGGAGAAAAAGAATCAGCAAACCGATATGTAGCTCGGCAGGTATTTCAAATAATATTTATAACTAGAATTAATATCCCCACCATTAACCTAGCAGCAGTTTTCCACAATACAAAATCAATTGCCCTAAGTACAAGAAATCTGCGAACATAAGATTCGAAATTTTGTTTACTTACCTTCGTTGTTATTATTGTTATTATTATTATTATTTTTATCATCATTGCATTCTCCTGGTCGGAAACCAAAATAACAAGTTCAAGAATTCCAAGGAAATGAACGCGAAAAAGAGGTACTGTATTCAAATTATTTATTATATGTAATAATTTACATCGTTTTCTCTCTTGATTTTACGCTTTCACTTTTCTATCACAATTTAAGATGTGAGATGTTCCATCAACAATAGTTTCGAGGTATAATCCATGAAATTTTAGATGTGGTCGTAGTTCAATTGCTGATTCCTAGAGATACCTATTGAGACTGAGTTTGCTGTCATATGGTGGTTGAATGTAGAATTATAAGGGAGTGTTCTTATTCATTTTTGTCGTTGGTCTGTTTTTTCCACGAGAGACAGTCACAAGCCACTAATAAAGAAGAAAGATAAATAGGTGAGTCATCAGTTAAATTGCTCTTTGTATTTACCAAGATGAAGGGAAATGATTTTAAAAATATCTTGTGCTGAACGACTGGTATTAAGAAAATGATATTAAGAAGTAACTGTCTTTTACATTTTCTACAGGAACTTTCACGTTTCATTTATAAATTTCTACACAAATGTTCGTATTTTTCTATATTATCAATTATTAACTTAATTTTGTTTCATTCAGTGGACTAACATGTACTGTTCATAAGTAGTGTGGGAGTGTTCAATGATAAAGGTTTAAATAATAGACCTGAATACAATGTATAGTTTATTTAAGACCCTTATAAAACTACTACATTTTGGTATCTGTTAATGAAATCAGAGGTTAACGTAATTTTTACAAAACAAATTCACACTGAATAATAAATTTAAAATGATTTTGCCATTTAAATATTATTTAACGACAATTCATTAAACTAAGAACAGTATTATTTCTTATGAAATTAAATATCTGAAATAACACAATGGATTCATTAGCCTTATTAGTAAGGGACCACATAAATTTGACGAATATAAACTGGACTTTTTATCTTTTAATGGAGAGGAGGAAAAAGGTGAAAGTTGATTTGCTTTTGGAGCTGAAGTAGGTAGTTGCATTACAGAAGAAACGTTAGATTTTTCATATGGAGTGACAGTTGTGTTAAGGTTGAAGTCATGTTCAGAGGAATTCATATCGAGAGTTTTTGAAAACAACTGAGACGTCACGGAAGAATGAAAGTTAGATGTTGAATCATTATCAACTGATGCAGACTTCATGACTGTTAACAATTTCATTTTTTGGTCACGATCAACAACGTTCTCGGCGTCATCATCACCATCTGATGATGATGGATCATTTAGAGCCATGAGCTGGACGGACTTTTCGGGGTCATTACAAAAAGTCACGAGAGAGGTTGCTTTATCATTTGAATAAAAGGAACAGGGACAAATTCAAAAGATCAAGCCGGAGCAAGCTGATCATTTGCAATTTGGCTACCTAAAGATGGTGTTGGAGTAACATAATAAAAAACGGAGTAAGATCAACTGCAGAAGTTTCACTTGCATCAGGTGACAGAGAATCTCCATCTGAAGACATACTGCTAGCAGGAAGTGCTGGATGCTCGTCACCAGATGCATATTTCATATCATTTGTAGAAGCAGAAATAAACTTAACAGAGGATGATTCTTCACTGGAAAAAGCGCGATCAACAACTGAGACGTGGGTTCCACTGGACGACTGAGCATCATCTAGAGCAGTGCGAATTTCTTGAGATGAAGATATTTCAGTGGTAGATTGTGTTGAGTCCAATAAGGAATGTAAATTAGAGGTACAAGAAACACCAGACCCAGAGCCAATAGAGAGGTTGGACTCATGGGGATCAAAGTGATTGTCTTGAATAGATGAAGGTTCAAAAATGGATTCCTGTTCTGCAGAAAACATAGTATCGTCCACGAACAGAGGGTTATCAATCACAGGTTCGTAACCAGTAGAAGGCACAAAATCGTCAGAATAAACTGTTTTGTGTTCATTCCAGCTTTCAACTTGAGAAAGAGAATTAGAATTGTCATGAGCGGAAGTTGATGACTCAGGCGCAACATCATTGATGGCGTATAGAGTTGAAACGGAAGTATCTGAGAGCCTCCGTCAGATAAGATGTACACCTCGAAAGGTTTCGTTGATGAGAAGAACTTGTCTCTATAAAGGTAACGTATAATTGAGAGAATAGTCGTAAAGGACATAAGTTCTTGGTCATCAAGTGGGTTCTGTGTTGTGATGATTGGCATAATTTTTTTATTTCCCCTCTTCTCAGGGTATTCCATTGCATATAACATAATATTAATACTTACTCTCTGAATTTGAATCAGTGAAATTGTCACTGATTCAATCAGTGAGAGCCGAAGTCACTGATATCTTCAGTCGAAATGGGTAGTTTTACTGACAATCCGCGAATGTGGGAACCTTTTCATAATGACCGCCGGCATTGCAGTGGTCATCAGTGATAAACGTGCCGCTCCACCTGATTCAAACAGTGAAGTTTCACTGATTCAAAAAGGATCCAATTTTCATTGATTTGTTCAGTTCAATTCACTGACTGTCAGTGGCAGGGTTATAGTTGACACCATCAGTGAATAGTCACTGTCAATCAGTAGTTTTTCACTGATTCAGACTGAGAGAGTAAATGATGTTGGTTGTCAATTAGATGAGTGGTCATGTAGTCAGTTGGACTATTTATCCAGCTTTGGACAGAGTCGCGTTTCTTTGCAAGCGTATTTTCAGTACCAAATTGAAATAATTCATCCTGAGAAGAAGGTAGTTGATCGTTTGCATACGTCTCGTCTGCAATAACATGTAGCAGTTCATCAACTGAAGAAAGATCACCGAACCCAAAAGCAAGTGCTCCGAACCTTCATGGAAGGGTTGAACTTCTTTTGGTTTCTCAGCCTCGCAGACGCCGTTGGGTCCGCACCGAAGTCCTGGTCCGCAATGCCAGTCGTTTCCTTCCAGATCCCCGCACTCATCTCCAATCCCTGCACAGATAGAACCCACATGTAGTAATTAATTTAATAAATTCAAAAAAGTTTACTAAGTTCGATTATATGTACTTGATTTATAACTTTGTAATATACAAACTTAACTAAACGGAGATCAATTTCGTAAGAAGAGTTATTAGAATATAAGTGTGCTAATAATCCTTGACTCACAGTTAATTACTATGTGATCATTTTGCAAATGCAGAATACTAAAATTTAAACGTTAATTAAAGAACATTGAAATATTTAGAAATGGAATAAAAGAAATTATATTCATAATCGTATAGATTGTATCATTTAACACCGCATGATTGTATGAAGTATTTGATCCGTATCGTATCTTTATCATAAGGATTCCTTATCAAATTCTACCTAAAAGGCACATTTAATCCTACCTAATACCTAATTCTACCTAATAGGCACGTTGTTTGCTAATTACTCTCAAGATACTTGCATGGTAAATAACTGTTATAAGTTTTATAACTTTAATATCGCATTTATGGAGAACGACTCTCACAACTCAAGAAAATCAGAAACTCTGAAATGGTACATTGTTGTGCAGTATTAATATAGTAATATAGTAATAATTAAGCAGGTTAATATTGACGTACCTACCTAAATATATTTTCTCATGTTTGTGGTGTATGTGCACTGAGCTGACGAAGGGAAACAATAGAAGTATGAACGACAGCACCATTTTCTGAAAACAAGAAATAGTCAATATATTAATAATAATAATAATAATAATAATAATAATAATAATAATAATAATAATTTCATTTGTAAGGAGTTTTACGAAAATGAATTGTGTTAAATAGATTTGTTACGACTTATAAAATTCACGATAAACATCAAACTCAAAAATACTTCTTAAATAACACGAACAAAATGATTCATTCTTCAGAAAACTGCACAGTTTCCTGCTAGCTCAAGTTTCACAAATGTTTCTTACTCATCATAATAATTCTTTCTGATCACAAATGCATTTTAAGAAAGAAGACTTCAATGAGATCTAGTGTGATGAAGTTTTACATTTTAAATCTGTTCAAAATGTTTCAGAAAATCAGTCAAAAATGATAAAAATATAGTTGATCATTTTCATGACTTTCATTTATTGATAACAGGCCTACAAATTTAAGGTTCATAAACACTTCTTCTTAATTTATGCGAAATGTAAATTTTCTTCGAGTGTCAATTTCATAAATGAGATCAGTTTATTTCATCACTACCATCAGTTTACTATCAGTTTATTTTTTCACAACGCCCTATGGTATTTTCAGCTATTCGAAATTTCTCTTATGAAGTTATTAAAGATATCTGATAAAAGAAAATAATCTGGAAAATATTGTTGATAATTTGTACTTCACAAACTGTTACACGTATTCTTCGTACATTACCACTTTACTCAAGTCTTTTTTCCTTCTGAGAAAAAGATTTGAGTAAAGTTTTGAGCTAAGAGCCCTCTTCTTCGTATGTATGCGTTGTGGTGAATCTAGGTGTACTAGTTTTTTTTTACGTTCCATCACCCTGTTATCTCCCTTGCGACATCATTTTTACGTTCCATCGTCACTGATATCTCTTTTCCTTTTCATAATATCGAAATGGATACGTTCCCCTTGCTCCTCGTCATCGAACCAAGATTTTCATAAAAGAAATTCTAATGTGCATGGTAAAATTTAATCTTCGAGCTCATCAAACACTCCAAGTGTTCGAAGAACTTCGGAGTATTATTAACTATCTTAGCAAGTCGCCGTCAGGAGACCCTTTCATGTTCAAATTTTTACTTTCTCTTGTACTACATACAAAGTACAGAGAAAAATATTTATTTGTGATATGCAAGTTCGTAGTGAAAATAAATATCAAACACATTACAATTGCCTGCTTTTTCTTGTAACACTGTTACAAGAAAAAGTATCAGTAGAATGGGGTACATAAACATTTGTACGATTCATAGCCGTTATTTTTTCAGTCAACATTTATCTATCATCAATACTATAAATAGTAGGTCAGTAATTTAAGGGCATACTAACATTCACATATAATTCATAAGTTTAATGTTATTTGATTAAATCAAGTTAACGTATAAGAACATTAAAATTATGTAAAAAAGTTTCAAAATTATTTAGTGATCTTCAATCAAAACACTATTTACAAAGATCTTTCATTAAAACACGATTTTTCGACTTCTACGTTTCTGACTCATAATTTTGACATTTGGCGTTGTTTGTTTCATTTTCTATTTTTTAACATTTGCGTGATTTTATATTAGTATAAATTTTAAGAATGTTAGATTAAAAAATCATAACTGTTTTCGTAACATTACTCATGAAAAACAACTTTCAATACGAAAATTACCCTAGGATATAAGACCATCATATTGGCCATCATTTCAACCTTTTCTCAGCAAACGTTAAATCTAAGTTACCATGTTTACTTCTAGACTAACAAAGCATGACTACTTCCAATATAATTCAGTCAAACCCGAAAGTTTAATTGCGCAATAAATAATGTAATGAATATTACAAAATATTGTAATGAGTAATAAAACATTTAAAAGTAGCGTGACATGAAAATAAATAAATGATATTACGTGTTTCTTAGATGATATAGCACTTTCGCAGTTAATGACAAATTTGCTTAGAAATAATGTCCAATTTAATGACAATAACCGGCAAAACACGTTAAATTAACTCAAAAATAAAGAAATATACAAAGAAAAAAATTGTGAGCTTCACAAACAAAAATACCTTAAAAAGTTTCTAAAAAACGTTCATGCTTCAAAGAAAATAATTGATGCTTTGTTTCAGTGTTCTTAGAACTTCAAAGAAGCTGTAATAGTATGCATTTCAAGAACAGTATTTTAACAATATATTTTATTTTATTTATAGAACTCAAAAATACTGAAATTCAGTATGTGATATTAGAGATGGTATTTAAGAGAAACTGGACGATAAATTCCATAACGTTGGGTGTCACAGACATAAAAAGTCCACACTAGTGGTATATGTTACAGGACATTTGCAGATAGAGATAAAAAGGTCTTAACGAATCAATATCATGTTATAAAATATATTACTTTAGCTTTTAATACTAAGTACATTCTCTAACTTTATAAAAATGCTATGCAGCGAATAATATTTCACTTGGCATTTGAAGTGTGTGTAATGACTTCCAGGTTTTAAATGTTTTCTGGTAAAGTATAAAATTGTGTTCCAAGTATTATTTTGAGTTTTCAGTAGCATGCTATTTACACTGTCGCCTGAGGTGAATGTTGAAGAGAGTGCTACATCGTGTGCTATGTGAGCCATGAGTAGATAACAATAGCTCACCTTATTCCTTCAGAGGCCTGCCTTTTTACATAAAAAAGAGAGTTAGCCGGATACTGAGAACATGATTACTGAAGAACATGAGGGTTCAGGGCAGGAATTTATAGCTAAGTTACCTTTTAAAATATATTTTATTATATAGGAGCGAATATTTTGTCAACTAAAACTCGAAAAAAACCTCTCTTTTCTGTATTCAAAATTCGACTAGAATATGGTTGAGGATAGAGATCACAGAATTATGAAAACGTGCACAAAATTCACTTCTCCCCATAGCTCGTCACACACAGTTTTTAACTGTTTTTGACGTAAATAAATAAATAAATACTTACTTTAAGGCTTCTGCTGCTCATTCTGCAACGCTCCGTGGACAACTGAGTGCTGCCCGGCGTGTTTTAAATTTATGGTTTCTTCGCGGAAGTGACTGATGAGCACGTACGGACCCGAGTATCTACAATGAATGACGTCACGATTGTGCGTCATTCTTTGGAAGTTCTTCGGGCATCTCCGCTTTCGTAAACGAATTTTACTCTTCAAAGTAATTCAATACCCGAGGTATTTCATTTCTCGCAGCTCTAATAACCCTCAAGTGATGGAATTCTAGTCAAATGATAATACAAAGTTGCAAACATAAATTAACATTGTGAGAAGAGTAAAGCAAGCAATGACAGGTTTATATCAATTTTGTGGAAGGTGGCGCTTGAATTACCACTAAATATGTAGCGGCACACAATATTCGCATCGACGTTATCGCATGATTCTTTAACTCTTCTGTTCATATAATAATATATAAATTCACAATACTATCTAGCACGTATTACGATGACAAAACAATATTATATTCATTACTGAGTATGACAGACTTAAATAATTATGTCATGTTTCCACCCCATCCTGTATCAGCTACTATTCATTAGGACAGAAAAGTACCTCTTCAAGAGGAGAGATACGGAGCATAAGAAACTTCAAGATACGGAGCAAACCCTTATAAAGATGAAAAATGCTACAATTCATATTAATAACACATCTGTACGCAGAGTTATTCATAAATTAGGATGTAAGTCATATCTCCCACTTGAGCCAGTGAACAAATATAATTAGCATATGAATTTATATAAATAAATAAATAAATAAAGGAATACGAATGAACACTATAAAATTTGTTTCGTGAATTTTATTTTGTACATGTGTTATCGGCAGTATCCATACAAAATGTTGCGGACCGACTTTTTTACCATTGAATTATTGCTATAATTGACAGTTCTTTTTCACTAATTAGTGTAATCATTAATTGGTAAACTGATATCTTCTGGTAAACGTCAGCAAAAGTGGGAATAAAATAATTGCAATAACTCGGGACTTGGAGTGACTTTGGAGAGACCGTAAAGGGACGCGGGGCATATACACAACCGCCAAAAAGGCACAGAGAACATGACGATTCGCAGTCAAGGCTGGGAACGGTGGAATATACGCTCACCAAAGAAATCAAACTCGTATAATGAATGTTTTTAATTAAAATATTGCGCAATTTTTAAGAAAGAAGTTGGGAGTCTGAATCCACCAGTAGAGCTCATATGCACACTTGTTCCCCTATGTAGACTTTGACTACAGCACTTAAATACGCTTTAACCGACACATGTCAATGCTGTGTAAGTAAGTAAAGCATAGGGGCAGATTTTGCGGGTTTGTTTCAGAGGCGTTTGCCGCAGTTCAGCTTACGTCATATGCGTATCATTTCGAATATATATCACGTCAGAGATATTCAATTGACTGATGAAATAGAAGACAGTATATCGCAAAAACATCAACTTCCAAAGTGGTTACAAACACAGCACAAAAGACAAACTTTCTCCCGATGTTGCAACGCAAATTCGCGAGTGGCCTCGACCAGTGCCAAATCTGTAGCAATGAAAATGAGACAGTTCAGGAGGGGGATGAAAGGCGGAAACGATTTTCGAGACCTCTGCAGCGGTGGCTGAGGGGAAGGGGGAGGGAGAGCAGGAGGTCCTCCGAGCAGAAGGAGGTGGCGGTGGAGGCGGTGGCGGCGGCGAAGGTGGAGGCGTAGGCGACGGCGCCGGCGGCGGCGGTGGCAGCGGTGGGGATGGAGACGGCGGGGGTGGAGGCGGTGACGGAGGCGGTGGCAGCGGTGGGGATGGAGACGGCGGGGGTGGAGG
Source organism: Acheta domesticus (assembly GCA_031308135.1). Lineage (NCBI taxonomy): Eukaryota > Metazoa > Arthropoda > Insecta > Orthoptera > Gryllidae > Acheta > Acheta domesticus. The sequence continues at coordinate 117,015,724 of JAHLJT010009355.1, forward strand.
CGGTGTCGGAGGCGGTGGCAGCGGTGGGGATGGAGACGGCGGGGGTGGAGGCGGTGACGGAGGCGGTGGCAGCGGTGGGGATGGAGACGGCGGGGGCGGAGGCGGTGGCAGTGACGGCGGTGATGTCGGCAGCGGTGGTGGTAGCGGTGGCAGAGGCAATGGCGGAAGCGGTGTCGGAGGCGGTGTCGGAGGCGCTGGTGGAGGCGGAGGCAGTGGCAGATGCAAAGGTGGAGGCGGAGGCGGTGGTGGAGGTGGTGGCGGAGGCGGTGGCGGAGGCGCTGGTGGAGGCGGAGGTGGTAAAAAATGCAAAAGTGGAGCGGAGGCGGTGGCGGTGGCAGAGGCGGTGGGGGAAGCAATGGCGGTGGCGGAGGTGGTGGCGGAGGCAGAGTCGGCTGCGAGTGGAGTGAGGCGGAGGAAACAGGGGCGCGGGGCGGCGCGGGAGGGAGCCCGCGAGGGCGTGGGCGGGGGAGGTTTTGCACCATTACTTTTTTAACGACATTTTCCCCTCGCAGCTCTCGCCAGGTCGCGGGTGGGGGTGGGGCTCCTTTGAAGGAAACCCGACACGCCGCGCGCGGCAGACGGCGGGGAGGGGCGGGTGCGAGGCGAGCGCGGGCGGCGGTGGGGACAAAGTGGGAACAGGAGATTTGCTAGGGTGGAGTGGGGCAGTCACGGCGGGTAGACCGGGATGGCGGAGATACGGAGGAGCGCGGAATAGGAACAGAGTACGAAGAGAAACGAGAACGGAGACTGGATGAATGGGGGGAAAGGGCAATTGGGAAACCTTAAAACGGAGGTAGGGAAAATGGGAACGTGAGGTACAACCACAGTAGTGAGGGTTTGAGGTTTAGTGTGAACAGTGGGGAGGGTCGAGGAACGGGTCTTGGAGCAGAGAGGGGGAAGAATGAGCGGGTGACGGGGCGATGATGGGCTCGGAATGAGTGGGGAAGGGAAAGCGATGGAAAGGGGCCCCCAGGTAGGTGGCAGGTGGCAAAGTAGACGGAGACGAAAAAAGCTGCAAGATTGCGGCGAGGCAGGGAAGAGGTGGTGGTGAGGCGGGGACGAGGTGGGGGTGAGGCGGGGGTGTATTAGTGCTAGGTGCGAACTAGGCGGAGGAATGGTGTCTGGGCGAGAGAAGGCGGGAACCAGGCGGGGTAGTCGTGGAAGAGTCGAGTGCCAAGTGAGGGCGAGGCGTGGGAGAGGCGGGGGCGAGGCGGGGGCGAGGCGGGGGCGAGGCGGGGGCGAGGCGGGGGCGAGGCGGGGGCGAGGCGGGGGGGAGGCGGGGGCGAGGCGGGGGAGAGGCTGGGGCGAGGCGGGGGCGAGGCGGGGGGGGAGGCGGGGGCGAGGCGGGGGCGAGGCGCGACCAAGTTGGGCGAGAGGCGGGCGCGAGTGGCAGAGAGCGGTAAGGCAGGGTGACGCGGAGCGAGTAAAGGAAGGGGCCGGGTGGAGCGAGGCGGGGCTGATACAGGAATCCTCCGCGATCATTAGGGTGAGCGATGGTGAGTGATGGCGGGGCAGGTGCTGACTGCGCGCGCCGGGGCGGCGGCGGCGGCGGCGTCTGCGCTCGCGCTCACACGTCGGCAATCAGCGCCCACCGCCCCCCTCCCTTTCCCCTTCGCCCCACCACCGCCACCGGCGGCGCCACCGCGTAACGAGGGCGCGGCGTTATAATGAGCCGGGGGCGCAGCGGTGGCGGTGGCGGCGGTGGCGGCGGCGGCGGCCGAGTCGGAGACGAGCGGAGGCGGAGGTGTCGCGAGGGGTAGGGGGGCGCTGGGGTGAGAAGCAAAATGAGTGCAGCGCGCAGCCAAGTTGGCGTCGCGGTTAGTAGATGGAATGGAAGCAGTTCGTTACTCGTGGATAGTAAATTACACAAGGATTTTTTTTTGCTTTTTTAATCGACTAGATTTAGTAATTAGCTAATCTCTCAGGTAATCATACCTTGGTATGTCGAATGATAGTATACTGAATTTTCAAAGTTTTTAGATTAACTTATCCACTATTAAGTTTTAAAAAGAATTTTAAGAAATTGAAAGAATGTCAATTGATCCATAAAAGTACACTTACGTTTCAAAATTGATCTCAGTGCATTATTGAAACACAAGCAGAGTAATAACTGTCTGTAAGAAGTATTAAATATTTGCAATATACCAATTATGTTATAAAATCTGGTCTGTGTTCTTCGAAGATAAATATTTGATGAACATCTCAACACGTAATACTCATACTCTTGCATTTTTATAATTATCTCTTTATTAGTATCAATTAATACTTTTTCATCATAACTGTGTATTAACATAAATATTATAAATCGTGTAATATCAAGGACATGATAATTGCAGTTTGTACTCAAAAGAACAAAGGAAGAAACTGTAATGAATCTGTAGCATTATTCACAAATGCAGTTCAAGTGTATGAGTTACAGAGTCAGGTCAAAATAAAGCCTTCTACTTTCTCTTTAATAACTTCTTTATAAAAAAACGTACATTTAAATTTATTTACTTTAAAATAAAATCCGCAAAACAATACAAAGTTTTTAGGGTACTACTCCGGCATTTGCCTTGTGTTGATCAGGAAAAGCAAGAAAAAGTACCAATCAGAGCATCCGGCGGATACAATTTTCCTTCATACTGTGAAGGTTCTAATTTTTCCCCTTTTTTAGTGAATCAGGTTCATTATTCAAAAAATAGAAACATTCATTTATTTATGAGGGCATACACCGATGATCCAATGGCATACACCGCAGATCTGAATGATGGCCACTTATCGTTCAATTACATTTACAAAACAATTCCAAGTTTCCAAAATAAAACAAGAATATTTATTTACAATAATGACAAAAACAAAAACTTCACTTAACAATTTTTGAATTGAAAGAATACAATACCAAACGCCTTTCGTTTCTTACGTCCAACTCTCAGTTTACTTCACTTCAACTTTTTCAGATATCTCAGTCTATCAACTGACATCTCCATTTACAAATCAAATTCTATGTACGTCCATTTACCATCTGTAGTTTAGAATATCTACGTATCGTCTGTCTTTCAATACGTCTACATTCCATCTGGATATCAATGCAACCAAATCTGGTGTGTATCAAGACCTGCGAATTCCGTCTACTCTCCAAGACGTCCAACTTCCATCTGCTTCTTGATTCTTCACTTAATTTAGTAGCTTGCTGTTGCCTTGGTGTTCAACCCATCAGTCCAAGGCGACCGACTGCGCACAAGAATATCTTCTGAATAAATATACATTCTCAGACCCATGTTGATTCGTTACAATACTACGACTGAGTATCCGCCATCGTCTGGACTCGAACCCTGGACCTCCCGAACACAATGTCTGCCGAGACAGCGCAAATACTCGCTCTTAGATACATTCAGGCGGTTGTGAAAGTTGAGGCCGACCCGACTGCGAAGCGGTGCTGTTAACGAAATTGACTCCAAATGCGAGAGGGGAGAGCAAAGCGGAGCAGAAGTTGAGTCCGCGAACAGGGGGATCTCTGAAATGAGGCATCTGAGATGCGATGGTAAGAGCAGAAGCGGTGAATTACAGGAGGGGCACGAGAGATCGTGAAGGAGCAAGGCTAGACAATTTCTGACTCGGCAAAAGAGACCTTGAAAGAGACTTGCTGGTACGCATTAAGAAGTGAGAAACGAGACAGACAGAGATATCAGGTACTTCCTACGTACTCCAGAAGCAAATAAATAGCGATGGGGGAGATCTGTGAGAGGTGAAGTAAACTGAGATAAAAGGTCTGCACCGTGAGGGTGGAGATTTCTGAGGATACGTTTGAAGAGCAAAGTAAGGTAAGGCAATGGAGTCCAATAGACTATCTTCCGACTCACTAACTTTTGTCTCTCCGTTGTGCGCTGTTTAACAATCAGCAAATATTTTCCTATTTGTCATATTATGTCGTTGTATCTTGTATTCACAATTACTGGCAATAAAATACAGTTTTTCTGTCAATTTTCCGATTTTGGAGATTTTGCATCATCGAACAGATTTCTACTATAGACCAGTAGAATTCCGTTAAATTGTTGTCACATACGTAGGTTCTTAATTCATTTCGGAACATTGCAATTAATTATATGCGCTCACGCGCGTATGTGGAAAAGAATATTGAAGGGGATGTGGACGAGAAAGGAAAGGATTAGAATATTTTTTACCTTTAGTTACTGCAATTAAATGAACCAATCCAATACAGCTTTAAAACACTACTTACAACATATTTTTACACATATCTCCCAGTTAATGACACTATTAGTTCACATTATTTCATTTTTTCTCGCAATTTGACACAGTCGAGTTCGTACATCACTTCCCTTAGCGATCCAGTTGTCATATTCTCCAGCGGCTGGTTATAAGAAATACCGCGACTGAAGAAAGACGGTCAGGCGGCGAAGAAAGTGAACGGGAAAACATGAAGCTGCAGGTACATAATGTAATATCTTCGTGGGAATCAAAAAAATGTAAGTTATGTAAATTACATAAAACGTGTCAAAAGTATGTAGAAGTGAAAAACTAAAAGTTGATTTTTGTTAGGCGTTTCTGACGACATCTTACTCAGTTAAGCTCTTTAAATTGATTTCTAGAACTAGGATTAAACACCGGGAAGCAAGTTGATAAAATTCACTGTGAACGGGGAAACAAAACTCACATTCACGAGGTGGTATACAGAAGGGGAAAATTGGTTCTTAAAAATGATAATATAACGAGGACAGTGGAATCGATTGTGTTAAGTCGGAGGAATGGGACAGAAAAATTGGGTCACGTGTAAGTGAAGAAAGGACCAAGAAATTAAAAGAAGAGAACAAATGAAGGGAGAAATTAAAAGCGCAGTACCGAATTACACACATGAAGGTTCTGAAACAGCACGCACGCATCACGATAAAAGGTGGTAAAAGTTCTACACAAACGCTGTCAGAGAGCTACAATGACCCCACACGCACGATTTACTTGGCAATGAACGCTCGCCACGTTCGTCAAAATTACTTCAGCCTCTAATGCACTGTTGTCAAGGTCGATGCCACGAGCGGGAGCCCGTGGCACGAGTGCCACGACGAAATTGCCCCTCCACGCAGTTCATTAACCCACCACCAGACAAGGCCATCACTATTGTAAAATGGCGGTGTTACTAATAGTTCGCGATGCTAGTTGAGCACAGTAGCTCGTGGCATGCTACAGAGCCCCTATGCGTGCCACGGCCACTAGTAGAAGACCTTGACACCACTGCTCTAATGGGTTAGATGACGAGGTCAGTAGATGGCGTTAGATGTCGTGGTCAGTAGTTACGACGGGATGCATGAAGACGGAGGAATCAGGCGGAAAGTATAAGGCTGGTAAATTGAAGAGAGACAGCAAAAGACGGTCTGTCAATCATCAAGGTGAAGCTTGGAAGTAAGGAAGAGGGATAATTTCATGCGTGGTTTGAAATGATACCATGGAGACTTGAGCAGAGTGGTTCCGTAGACTATAATTTTACGTCTTCGCGTGTTTTCTATTCTTAATCTACATGTAGTCTACATGGCTCTTTTTACGTGTAGACTACGTAGACAATGTAATCTGTGTAGACTATTCATTTTCTCACATCAAATAACCACAAAAAAATTATAATAAGTAGTAATAGTAGTAGTATGCTGAAATGTAATATTATTTTTTTTATTTTCGATTCAATAACAAAATATACTTCTGATGAAGAAATGACAACCCCCGTAACCATCTCAAGAAACCAATAAGAACTTCTTTCAACTTGCACATCAGTTCACTCTGCATCCGAATCTTTCCCTCCAAATGCAGTGTTACCAACCCGATGCGCCGAAATATTGTGCAGATCCCTGATCCTGTCGCCAACCTCTTCGCCCCCACCGCAACAGGGACGGACCCAAAAAGTATTTCACATGGAGGAAGGCAATTCTAATCATGACTGTCACCCACCCCATAAATATTTTTGAAGCAAAACAATGTTACCTTGAAATTTAAAAAATATTTATTCATTACGGTAAAACTCCTTTGAAAGCGATTCAATCAATATGTAGTATTCCTTTCGATAAATTAGTACAATAATTATACCCAATTTATAAGTATTTAATTGTTATAAATAAATGTCGGCTTTGGGGACGGAGCCTGACCCTTCTTCGATTCGCCCCTGTCCCACAAGAAAGGTAGATTACGGTTGTTTACATATGTTACCTTTGTCTACGCAGTGTACGTTGTCTACGCGATGTTTACGTGTAGACGTAGACTGTAGTTCTTTACGCGTAGACGCACCTCCCTGGACTTGAGTCAGCAAGCAGGACGACCTGACGAAACAGAGACAGACAAATTTGGGGCTTAGGTATGCTCCAGCAGTATCACTGAGTAACATAACAACAGTGAGGAGATAAAAGGTGCAAGAAGTTGCTTCGAGATAAATCCAACCATTCCCCCAACACCTACGATTCCTAAGAATTCGCCACAACAATGATTACGCGCGATGTTAGCACAATTAATCCGGATTAAAATGACGTAGTCACTGAATATGTGACGACAGAGAAACCATGCAGAAAATTTGAGATAGCTGAAATTCGAAAAAAAAGGGACGTTTAAAAGGTGGACAGAGAACCAACAGAGCGACACGAGAAGCGACGGAGGAATCCCCGGTGCAGTTCGGAGCGACAGGCAACGAGGCTGCGAGACAGCGAGAGGAGTGGCCCGACGAAACGGTGACAGGCAGCAAACGGACAGTTTAATGAACGAGGGGCGGAGTGGCGGCGGAGGGCGAGCGAGGCGCCCCCTATCAGGGGAGGGCGAAGGTGACGAGGCGTGCGTCGCCGGCGGGGAAACGGACCCTTCGCAGAATCCGCGCGAGCAAATTTAAATACAGGCACCGCCGCCTCCGCCGCCACCATTCCGCAGATTCGGTGTGTGTTATCTCTAGGACAGGGGCTTCTCGTGGAATGAACCTTAGGCTGACTCAGCGCCACACAGTGGGCCGATGTGTGACAAGTGACGAGTCTCCAGTTTCTGATCGATTGGTTATTTCGTCAACTGCGATGATCATGAGTCCCGTTTGTGTAGTGCATGTTTTGCCGTGTTATCTCTAGCATAGGCGGCCTCTCCCGGAATGAATCTTGAACTGACTCAGGGCTATACAGTGGGCCGAAGTGTGACAAGTGACGAGTCTCCAATTTCTGATCGATTATTTCGTCAACTGCTGAGATCATTAGTCCCGTTTGTGTAGTGCATGTTTTGTCGTGTTATCTCTAGCGCAGACGTCCTCTCATGGAGTGAACCTTAGGCTGCTTCAACACCACACATTGGGCCGATGTGTGTCAAGTGACGAGTCTCCAATTTCTGACCGGTTGATTATTTTGTCAACTGCGATGATCATCAGTCCCGTTTGTGTGGTGCATGTTTTGTCGCGTTATCTCTGACGCAGACGCTGATATTTTTGTTTTTCCGGGTGCGGCAACTTATGTTCATTATTCTCATTAGTGTAGTGCGTGTTTCGTTGTGTTATTTATTGTGCAGAAGGCTCCTTGCGGAATGAACCACAGGCTGACTCAGCACCACACAGTAGGGCAAAATTCATCAAGAACAAACTTTACAAGAACCGAGACTTCGGTGTTTGATTGACTGATTATTTCGTTTCTCCGGGCGGGTCAACTGCTCATTAGTCCTATTCGTGTAGGATCGTTTTTGTCGTGTTATTACTGGAGCAGGTGGCCTCTCCTGGAATGAACCTTAGGCTGACTCATCGCTACATAGTGGGCCGAGATGCAACAAGGACTGTCTTAACGATAAACGAAACATCAATTGTTGATTATTTCGTTTTTTCCGGCGCATCAACCGCTATAAAAATTTTTCCTGCTAATGTAGTTCATATTTTGTCGCAGAGTGAACCTGAGGCTGACTCAGCGCCGTTGGGCTGATGTGCACCAAAGACTCTTAACGACAGAGACTTCAATTTTTAATCGATTGGTTATTTCATTTTTCCAGGCGCGTCGACTGTTATGACAATGCCACCTAGATCTTCAGGTCTGTTGGCAGTCAGCCATCGTGTTTGTGACGTCATCACGGGTAGTCATAACAAGCGGGGAGCAGGCGAAGGAGAGCGTGGTTTGTTCGTTGCGAAAGCTGTGAGTGAAGCACGTGTGAGCTGTGAAAGTCGTATCCAGAAATATTTGAACGAGTGTTATAGTTGTGCGAGAAGAACCATTTTTAAAGAAGTGCAGTTTTGATACAGAGAAGGTAAGTAATAGTAATAATATGTACTTGTACACATGAATGTAACTATGAACTTAATGTGTGAAAGTGAGAATTTTCTCTATTAAAAATATTTACATGTTATTGTTTTTCACAGAATTTTACGATGCCGTATCGTTGCTGTGTGCCCAATTGCAAGGGAAATTATCCCAACGGACCTAATGTGAGTGTTTTCTCTTTCCCAACTGAAGAGAACCTCAAACATGCTTGGTTAAAAGCGATAAGCAGAGACAAGTTTCAGCCCAGCAAAACCTCGAAGGTTAGGACATACTACGCTTCACCATATACCACTCAGATTTTTCTCATTTTTTTTTACATTTATTTTTCAAAATATTAACATAATATGCTATTTGTTAGGTATGTGAACTTCATTTTCAATCCCACCAAATTGAAAGAATATGCACCATGTTCAACGAAAAGACTGGCCAGATGCTTTCAGCACCATTGGGATATCCAAGGCTTGTTAAAGGTAAGAATTGACTTGTTTAATCATTATTTAATCAAATAATTATGTATGATCCAAATATATAATAATTTAAATGTATGACCCACAGGAGCTGTACCAAACCAGTTCCCAGATTGCCCCAGTTATTTGTCGAAGCCAGCAACAACATCAAGAGAAAGCCCCAACAAAAAAAGAATGCGCCTTGAAATGGCAGCATTAAACACTGCGCTGGAGAATAGTGTCCAAACGTATACAGAATACAACCAGGAAAGAAGTTTCGAAAATTTGGACCAACTTAAATTGGCAATTGATAAACTTAAATGTGATGAGTGGACAGTTCTAATGAAAGAAAAGTGTGTAATATTTGTTCTTTTAGAAGAACTCCCACAACCTGTTTTGCAATGTCCAGTAACCATAACTGACCTGTTAACTGTAGAGGTATATCACAAAAATATGCCAATTTCTAAATTGAACCGTTGTGCAATTCAGCAAAAAATTAGTAATATTAATGAACTTCATGATATTTTGAGGAAGTGCCATGAAAATGTTTCTGGTAAAAAGGTGGAGTCCAATGATAAAAATATCATTGACTTTATTTTAGACTGTCTCGATTCATTGAAAATCACAGCAGAAAATGAATTGTTAATTGCATTTCTAAAGGAACAAGTGTCGTTGTTAAATATTGCAAAAAACAAAGCAAAATATTCCCCTGAATTTGTGGTATTTTGTACTATTCTACAGTCAATTTCACCTCATGCCTATAACTTTTTTAGAAGTTCAGGGTATGTGAAGTTGCCATGCACTTCAACTTTAAAACTGCTGTCAACAAAATTGAACACTGACCCCAAAGTGGAGCAGAATCCAGAGCATGTGTTGCAGTATATTGGGAAAAAAATTGGTTTGTTGAATGATAAGGACAAAATTGTGGCACTCCTTATTGATGAAATACACTTGAAGTCATGTGTAGATTATAAAGGAGGAAGTGTAGTTGGAACTGCAGTCAATGAAGAAAAAATGCATCATCGGCTTGTGTCTTCATGGTTACAAGTATGCTGTCATCTTATAAAGATGTTGTACATATACTGCCGGTGAGAAAAATGACAGGAGATTTGCTCAGCCAGTACATCAGAACTATAATTGTAGGCCTTGAAAATATTGGTTTTGAGGTAATTGCAGTAATTTCGGACAATCATCCTGTTAATCGAAAAGCTTTTTCCTTGTTTTCTGAGCCTCCAAAACTTGAAGTAGCGTGTGAACATCCGTGTGATTCTCAAAGAAAATTATTTTTTCTTTTTGATAGTGTGCACCTCTTGAAGTGCATACGAAATAATTGGTTAAATCAGGATAACCAAGAGATTAATTTTCCTGATATGGAACATAATATTACGCATACCGCATCATTTGCATGCCTCCAAGATATGTACCACTCAGAGAAGAATAGTATTTTGAAATATAGCCATAAGTTAAATTTAAAATCATTGTACCCTTCTTCTCTTGAGAGGCAGAATGTCCGATTGGCATTAAATGTCTTCAACAGAAACACAGTGTCGGCCCTAAGGGAGCTTGGACCATTAAATCAGTTCTTGGATTATAACAGTACAGCCACATTTTTGGAATATATTTGTACATGGTGGGATATAGTAAATGTGAAAACCCCACAGAAGGGATTGAGGCTCCGAAATGAGTATCAGGAACCAGTAAGTGATATTAACTGTAAACAGTTGGAATATCTAAATTTATTTTCAAACTGGCTGACTGAATTGGAAGAAAAATATAAAACAAAAGCCCTGTCTACTGAAACCCACTGTGCTCTTGCTCATACCACACAAGGACTGATCAAAATTTCCATTTATTTGATTAGAGAAAAGAAATTCAAGTATGTTTTGTTGGGGAAATTTCAAACCGACAAGTTGGAAGATCGGTTTGGGAAATATAGACAATTGTCGGGGGGAAATTACCATGTATCAGTGAGAGAAATTTTTGAGTCTGAAAGAAAACTTAGAATTCAGAGTGTGTTACCTCTGATAATTAATTCAGCTCATCTGGGTCAAATCAATGTTACCAAAAATGATGTTTGCCAAATTGACCTTGATGCTTTTTTAACTAGTGCATCAGATGAATGCTATGAAAATTTGCCTCAGAATTTTACTCTGATTGATGTAAATGAAGATGATGTAGATTGCATTAAAGATTCGTTGTGGCCCATAATTACATATATAGGAGGGTACTGTTCGCATGCTGCAATGAAGAAATTAAATTGTGGTTATTGCAGTGATTATTTAATAAATAATGGTGAAAGTTTGGCTTCAGAAAGTTTTATCAACATCAACAATAGAGGTGGATTGAAATATCCAAGTGTGAATGTGGTGACTTGTGTTGCCTATACATTTTTAGTTATGGAGAAAATATTAAACACTTATGAAAGAGATTTCCTTCATATTGGAAACCAAAAGGATGTTGTAATGAACATTGCAACAAAGAATGTTCCAATGGAAATTTTTCAAGGTTTTAATTGTTTGTCCCATAGATTACCAGTTGTTGTAAAATATATATTAAGTGCTGCCACTAATATTTTGTTAAACAATTATGTCAAAAAGAAAAATGATGTTATCGTTAAAAAAAATATGCCAAGAGTGAAAAGGCAAAGAAAATACATGCAATAAATTTGTATTGTGAAATCAAAACATGTCTTTTTTTGTAAGATACCCCAAATTATTATTAGCAAGGAGTAAAATTTGAAAAATAAAAAATCCGGAAATGGCAATAAAAAATTAGTTTCGTTAAAATTAACTCTTTAATTGTCTGAAATGCTATAAAATATTGAAAAAAAAATCATTATGATTACTGCTATTAAGGCAGCGAAGAAGGTAAGTGGAATGAATAGCCGGCGAAAGACGCGTTTGCCGCCATGACTACCCATGTGACGTCACAGCGCCAGTCGACAAGCCTTGTACTTTCTAGGAGGTATTGGTTATGATCATGAGTCCCTTTAGTATAGTGCATATTTCGTTGTGCTATTTCTCGCGCAGAAGGCTCTTTTGGGAATGTATCACATCACTAAGCGTGACACAGGGGGACAAAATGCATCAAGAACAGTCTTTATGAGAAAGGAGATTTCAGTGGTTGATTGATTGATTATTTGGTTTCTCCATGCATGTCAACTGCTGTGATCATTAGTCAAATTAGTGTAGGGTCGTTTTTGTCGTGTTTTCACTGGTATAGGTGGCTTCTCGCGGAATGAAGCTGAGGCTGCCTCAGCCCCCCACAGTTGGTCCAGGTGAAACAATAACTGTCTTAAAGAGAAACGAGACTCCAATTTTTGATCGATTGATTTATTCCTTTTTTCTGGGCGCGTCAACTGCAATGATCCTGTTAGCGTAGCGCACGTTTTGCCGTGTTATCTCTTGCGCAGGCAGCCTCTGCCGGAATGAAGTTGAGGGTGACTCAGAAGCACACAGTGGCCCGTTGTGCAAAAAAGAGTGTCCTAACGAGAAAGGAGGCTTCAATTGTTGATTGATTATTTCGTTTTCCCGGCGCGTCAAGTGCTGTGATCATTAGTCCCGTTAGTATAGTGCCTGGCTTGTCATATTATCTCCAGCAGAGGGGGCTTCTTGCAGAATGAACTCCAGGCTGAGTCAGCGGTACACAGTGTGCCAAAATGCTTTAAGACCAGTCTTTGTAAGAAACGATTGAAACAATTTTGAAGTAATTATTTTGGTGAAATAATTATTTCAATTTATGATTGTGTTTATTATTTTTTAACACTAGAATTTCTTTAAATTAATTTCCTTACTGTTAATCTCCAGCATATATTTTCAAATTTAAGACGGAAAACTTCAAAAATCCAACTTTAGGAAAACGCCACTTCATTCTGTCCAATCATGTGAACATTTTAAAGAATATACTGATTTTTAAGATATTTCGTGACGAAACAATTGCTTTTTCAAACATCTGTAGGCCTGTGAAAAATGCAAAGACCTTTACATTTAAATTGCAACATTTAATTTTTTCCAAATATATTCCACATCTTCACTTTTAAAGCTAGATATTTTTCTGAACGCAATATTGTTCTCTTTATTAGCTTTCTATTCTTCGTATGTGGAGATTATATATTCTTCGTACACGTCGTATTTCAAAATAACAGAAATTTTCGGGTAATTTTTAGTCCTAATAATGAGAATTCTGCATCTGCAATTGCGAGATGCTGAGAAATTTATTACACTTCGAAACCGCTTCAACTATTCCCCGTTAACAAAAGCACCACAGTTCCCCACGATATCCACGCGATCGCTACCCATCACAACTTATTCCCTTCTTATCCTCTCGCGTTCCACATGACCGCCCCCGCCTTCCTTCCTTCCAGCGCCTTGCGCCCTCATCCCGTTTCCTTTCCGCCGCCCACCCAATGATTAACCCATCGATCTCCCGGAGACGTCGCGCCAACTTTCAATAAAAATTTCCTCTGCCTCCCACCCACGCCCTCGGCCGCCGCGGCGCGCGGCGCATACAGAGCGCCCTGGCGGGCGGCGGGAGAACGGGTCGCTTCCGGCGACAGCGAACGTGTATCGACGGCGGCGCGCCCGCGGTAAAAAGAGGAAAGTAGTGTTTTATATGCGATCTTTCAGGAAAGAAACGGGCCGCCCCGCGTAGCTATCTACGCCCACGATCCTGCTACCGTCTACCGCATCGGCCGTCTCCGTCACCCAAGCCGCCATCGCAGTCAATGCGTCTTTGACAATTCCGGTAGCGATGGGTAAGCAGTAACATCGTTGATCTGCAGCGTTATTGGCTGGGAGATTCCAGAGTTGGGAGTTCTGATGGTGAACACCGCTACCGCTGCTTTTTTATCCACCACGCCGACAGCGATTGCTAAAAATAAATATCGTTGATCTGCAGCGTCCATTGGCTGGGAGATTCCAGAGTTGGGAGTTCTGATGGTGAACACCGCTACCGGTGCTTCTTTATCCACCACCGCCGATAACGTTGCTAAGTAACAACACCGTTGATTCCTAAACAGCAACACTGTTCATCTTGCAGTGTTATTGGTTCGATGGGGGCGGATTTTCAAGAGTAGCTTCAAAGCTGGGTCGAATTCAGCCGTTGTCTGGAAGAGAATTCTAGTGGCTGGCCTGCTCTGGTCGGTTGTTTTCCGTGGTTTCTTCGATAAAAAAACACGCCAAATGCTGGAGCAGGACCCTACAAATCGAGTCCACGAATAACGCGCAATCTTTTCTTCTTCAATACTATAATTTTATGCGAAGAAATTAATCTAGAGTTGAAACGTGATTGGGCTTGACAGCTCAGTGCGATTCTCATTGCCACTACCCAAATCTATGATATCTAGTCCTTAACCAATATCTGCTTTTCGTCCGAATTCTATGGGCCACTCGCTGTGGGACACTACCTACGGACTATCCCGAAAACAATCCAAATTCCCGGCAGCCGCAATATACCCAAAGTTTCGCTCATACCGCCTCCAACGCTTTACGTTTCTAAGCTTACGGTCACTACATCCCTCTCTCAGACACAACTACTCTCATTTACCCTACCGAATCTGATCTTGTCGACATTGGTCACCTAGATGTTGCTCGCCCTCATATTTTCTTCGTCAACTCTCTCTCTCTCTCTCTCTCTCTCTCTCTCTCTCTCTCTCTCTATATATATATATATATATATATATATATATATATATATATATATACACAGAGTGAGTCACGTAACTTTAGCAACTCCTGTAATTTTTTAACGGTTTAAGATATTGCAATGCAGTTTTCACGGAAGTGAATGAGGGAATGGGGCTAATTGATATATGTATTGATTTCTCTTGTATCACATGCATTTTACGAGATATTAGAGGTAACTTTGTTTTTTCAAATAGGACTATACATATTTTTTCAGTCTATCATGACAAGCGTAAAAAGACGAATCCAAAGACATAAATATTGTCATATGTTAGATAAGCATTTTTTTGAGTAATTGTGATTTTTTGCGACTAGTGTTTAACGGATACTTTCATTGTAACTGTCAGCCCCACAAGGTCACGCAGCGCTACCCCAGCAAACGCGGGGTCGGGAAAGGGAAGGGATTTTAGTACTTGAGGATACGAAAAATATTCACAAAACTGTTGCAATTTTTCCTGAACTCTCCTTTCCATCCTGATCCATTTTCAGATATTTTGTGTTTCTTAGGGATCGAAAATACGGATTTGTCTTAAATAGTATTTATTGAAATAAGATTATTTCTATCCCTAAGTTATTATTATATTCTTATTAACATTGAAATTGTTTGCTCAAAATACGCAATATTTTTTGTACAATTTTAATTATTTATTCTTATTGTGCTTTGTTTCAAGATCCCATTAATATGTAACTAATAAAACCCCAATAAATGGAGTTGAAGTTATAAGCAATTTTTATTACGATACAAACTTATGACAAATCCTTATTTCCATCCTTTAATTCCGTCAATCAAAGAAAGTCGAAAATCTGAAAATGCGGAAGGATGGAAAGCACAGTTCAGGAAAAAACTGCAATGGTTTTGTGAATATTTGGAATATGTTTCGTATCTTCAAATCTCCCTTCCCTTGCCCGGGCGCGCGTTTCTGGTGGAGCGCTGCGTGACCTTGTGTGGTGGACTATTCAAAATGTCCGTTAAACCCCAGTCGCAAAAATCAAAATTAATCAAAAAAAATGCTTATCTAACATATGACAATATGTACATCATTGGATTTGTCTTTTTACGCTCGTCATGGTGGACTGAAAAAATATGTATAGTTCCATTTGAAAAAACAAAGTTACCTAAAAAATCTCGTAAAATACAAGTGATAAAATAGAAATAAATGCACGTATCTATTAACCCCTTCCCCTCATGCCCTTTCGTGAAAACTGCATTGCAATAACTTCAACCGTTCAAAAGTTACAGGTGGTGCTAATGTTACGTGACTCACCCTGTATATATCTATCTATCTATCTATCTATCTATCTATCTATCTATCTATCTATCTATCTATCTATCTATCTATCTATCTATCTATATATATATATATATATTATATATATATATGGCGTTATCTCGCCCGTTTGCTCAATCCGCCCCTCTGCGCCGACGGTTCCGCTGCTTTGGTTATTTAATTCATTGGGGAGTTTGTTTCCGTTGTAACCAAGATTTGGGAAGCATCGAAGAAAGAGCGGATTCTGGCAAATTGGTTTTTATCTTTGGACATGAGACGAGGGCCCGATTGGTGTGTGTCGGGCCAGTGGGTCACTCACCTTTCAATCCATCAAGCACTGAGTGGGGTGGTGACGGAGGGGGGTGACGGAGGGAGGTGACGGAGAGGGTGACGGAGGGGGGTGACGGAGGAGGGTGACGGAGGGGGTGACGGAGGGGGTGACGGAGGGGGTGACGGAGGGGGGTGACGGAGGGGGGTGACGGAGAGGGTGACGGAGGGGGGTGACCGGAGGAGGGTGACGGAGGGGGTGACGGAGGGGGTGACGGAGGGGGGTGACGGAGGGGGGTGACGGAGGGGGTGACGGAGGGGGTGACGGAGGGGGTGACGGAGGGGGGTGAGGGGAGGGGTGGTGACAGAGGGGGGTGACGGAGGGGTCGGTGACGGAGGGGTCGGTGACGAGGGGTCGGTGAACGGAGGGGTCGGTGACGGAGGGGGCGGGGACGAAGGGGCGGGGACGGAGGGGGCGAGGACGGAAGGTCGGGGACGGAGTGGTCGGTGACCAAGGGGGCGGGGACGGAAGGTCGGTGACGGAGGGGGGCGGGGAAAGAGGGGCGGGACGGAGGGGCGGGGACGGAGGGGCGGGGACGGAGAGGCGGGGACGGAGGGGCGGTGACAGAGGGGCGGGGACGGAGGGGGCGGTAGGAGCGGCTGCCAAAGTGTAGGCGACTTTACGCCCACCTTGTATCTTGGGATACGTGGAAGAGTTGTAAAGGGGATGTGCGTGGATAGCAACCATACTCTCTCCTCCTTCTGAAGACAAAATTTAGCACAGTCTGATATTCTGTTCGTGTTTAATGGTTTCTAATTAGTCCACTTCGATATTTTTCGTTAAAACGTTTAACATTGAATTATTGTTTTAATTTCTATAAAATACATTCATCTATGTTTATTTGAGAATTTTCCGTATATTACAAAATGTACAGAAAGATACGGCTCTACCTACACCCTATTCTATGGAAGTGTTAATTTCAGAGACCAGCTAGATCGTGAATTGCTGCTACGTGTGGTGCATTTTAATAGCCATGAACGAAACAAGGTAGTACAGGAATTACTTTCTTGGCGATGCAGTTATTCACATCAAGACATGATCTACGGGAAGGATTAAAGTTTTAGATTTGACACACAAAGTAGAATTGTGTATTTAGAGTAATGGAACTGAAATGAATTACTTAGAAACAATCAAAAGCTGAAGAATGTGAAGTAAACTAGTCAATTAATAAAAATGGCTAACTGAACATGAAACTTAATTGCAGTATCACACGACATTAACATCACAACTGAAATAAACTATATTTGCAACCATACGGAAGTAAAGGAAGTGCCGAGGTTGAAACACTGTGTCTGATTCTACTTTACTAATACACTAGAAAGAACGTTGACAGAATTGACGACGTTGATTTCTAAATTGAAAAACATTTAAATTGTATTTGTCAACGACAGTGACATTCGACGTATCACAAGACTTCTTTGCAAAGCAGCTATAACAAGCACACCGAAAAGTAGTTCAGAAAAAAAACATACCCATTAATTTATGTGCTTATTCACAATTTATACAAAAAAAATTCTTCATGTTAGTTCAGAAGTTGTTTGTCACGAGTAGCAAAGTCATACACCACAAGTCACAAAACATTCAATTGCAAATAAGTCAAAACGTGAGGTGGGTACTGCAAAGAAGACAATTTTTCCGCGTCGCATTCACGATCGACATCGCTGCAAACGAGCGCCCCGGCAAAGCACAATGCATAGGTAGCATGATGAATAAGGCCATTCTGCGCGGGGAATCCGCACAACAGAAGTCGCTAGCAAACGAGCGCTCGTCAGCGCTCAATCGCCTTTTGTGGCGGCGGAGCGCAGTTACAGGGCGCAGGCGAGCAGGGCGCAGCCTGGCAGGCCTCGCCAGGCCCTCTCCACTCTCCACTGGACGGAAGTACAGAGTACTAGTACGGGCGCACTAACGTCGCCCTCTTCGATTAGTATTTAGTGTTTAAACCGGGAGTGCCCGCAATAGACTCACACCAGTGCCCGCAATGTATCTCTCAGATATAACAAACTTTTAGTAAATGGGAATGATCTGAAAGCTTTATTAACTGAAATACGTATTTTGTTTGGTTAATGTCTGAAAATAATATCATGATACGTACCGCTTACGCCAGGAGCTCACAAGGCACTGGCGCCAGTGTATACAACGTATCTGACAGATTTCGCGCAGCGCAGCGCAGTGATAACGTTTCAGCATGCTCACGGGAAAAGACCCATCGAAAAAATAAAAATAAAAGGCCAAGCTTTCTCAGAAAAGTACAACGAAGGAATACTTGAAATATCAGCCGCCTAATGCATCGCAATAATTCAGGACCACAAAATTGCCCTGGCTTGGATCTCACAGATTTATTGCGATCACTCCCGGGTTAAGTGAGTGAATGAGTGAGTTGCGTGTGAGTACGAGGTGCGTGGATTTTCGAAGGGCGGAAAATCCACAGTAGCCATGTCACTCTTGTGGCATGTAAAAGAACCCTGCTGTAATCCTGGGAAAATTAAATCGCTCCGACAATATCCCGTCCAAACGATATCTCCCAACCAGATAGTTCGAATATTGATAACTGACCGACATCTGGCGAAGAAAGTGAGAGTCACACTCCAGGCGTATCAGGGGACCGCCCGTGTGGCGCGCCTGCTCTGACGATCCCCAAACCCGCGTCGGAGGTAGGCTTCCAATGAAACCTGGGTTGAAAAGTGCAGAACACTGCCTAAGGGCAGTCTCTCCGTTAGGAATCCCGTACACCAAGTATTAATGAGTGAGTATTTAGTGTTCCTAGTGAGTCAACTGCTTTGGTCATTAGTCCAGTAAGAATAGTACACATATTACTGCAGGAAATGAAAGTGTACCTCTTCCGCTATAATATGGATCCGGCGCGGTCCTATAGGTCGCCTTTCGTGATTATAATCGTAAATCTTGCGTAAATTAGGTTTATAGTATTGATCAAGTTTTTAAAGTAAGCCAAGAAAATGTTCTCGCTAAAAGAAACGAGCCCTATTACCATATTACTCTATTATATTTCGATGTCCGTATGGATAAATGAAAATTCTTCACGTTTTCTGTTATAATTTTTATTCTCCTCGAGTGCATTCATTGAAACTACTGTACTGACTCTGTTACACTGCAAGCTTTAATTAAGGTAGGGGAAACACCACGCGCCATGCCAACTTATGCAGCTGATGCTATTGTGTGTCATCACGTTCCCTAAAGCTTCTGACACTCGCTCATCGTTCTTTCTACCTTCCCTTCACCAATCCCCAAGTACCGTTTCTCCGCTGCACCTCCTATTGTCCACTTCTTTCTTCCGCATTGTTGAGTCTCGCATTTTCCTTTAGAGCGGAATGAAACCAACTGTAATATGTTAAGAACACTCTATAAAATATTTTATAATACATTGTGGTTACAATTTAGTACCATGAGCCAAAATATGGAAGAGAACGAACTATTTTTTTCTATTTTGTATTGTGCGTTTCTTATAAGACAGAATACAAAGACGAGTGAGCAAAAATACATTAATTAAACTACAGTACAAAATACAAAAAAATTATACATCACTGAAGGAACTTAAATCAAACTTTATATTTTCAAGTCTTTCTGTATGTTTAATTCGAATATAAAATATCAAAGTGAATATGTTCTGATGAAATGGGGTATCATTTGCTATTCTGCTTCACATTTGAGACATGTTATTCCTTAAACATGTTCTCATATGCCAGACAACGTATTAATACGCCAAAATATGCAAAATTGAAGGTTACAAAAAAATTAATCCCATGAAATTTACAATCTTTATTAGCGTACAACACTAAGTATTTTTTCTCTTTTGCTCCGCCTTAGGTTTAAAACAAACGACTGCATTTTTAAGCACACATTTAACAAACATGCCACTGTGAGAGGATGAAAATAAGATGTACCACCTGCACGGTTCTCCCTCTGCCGCTATTTCCTCCTCTGTTCTATACAGCTTCGTTAAGGTATCTAACGAACCGGTGCGGGTACCCTTGACGGCGCGGCGACGCGATTTCGGCTGCGAAAGGGAGAGCTGATTAATAAAATCAACACGTAGCGACCGCCGGGTGTGCGAGCGACCGCTGCGCTCGTCTCCAAACCCCTTCGTCCCTATCAGCTCATTCTCGCCGCCCCGCCCGGTGACGGCCCGCTCCACTTCGCTTTGCCCCCCGCCGAATCGCCCCGCCCCTCCCCTTCTGTCCCTCCCCACCTCTCCTCCACTCGTCCCTCCCCGCCCTTCCTCCACCCGTCCCTCCCCTCCCCCATCAGTCCCTCCCCACCTCTACTCCATCCGTCCCTCCCCGCCCCTCCTCCACCCATCCCTCCCCACCCTTCCTCCATCTGTCCCTCCCCGCCTCTACTCCATCCGTCCCTCCCCGCCCCTCCTCCATCCGTCTCTCCCCGCCCCTCCTCCATCAGTCCCTCACCACCCTTCCTCTATCCATCCCTCCTCGACATTCTCTTAGGGGTCCCACCCAGTCTCTCACCTTGGTGCCCTCCCACACTCCTCCCCCGCCCGTTGTTTCCTTCCCCGTCTCTCCTCCATCGGTCCCTCATTGTCCCTCCACCATCCGTCTCCCCGCCCTCCGCCATCCGTCCCACCTCGCCCCTCCCCTTTCCATCCCGTCACTTCCCTCCCCACCTCACCTCTACTCGTCCCTCAGTGCCTCTTCCCCATCCGTCCCTCCTCGCCCCTCTTCCATTCGTTCCTCCCCGCGCCTCCTCCATCCGTTCCTCAGTGCCTCTCTCCTTCCCTCCTAGCCCACCCGCAACCGTCCCTCCCCTTCTCCCCATACGTCTCCCTCTTTCACTCCATCCGTCTCTTCCCCTCTGATCCATCCGACATTCTCCCTCCCTAGCCCTCTCCCATTCGACCTCACCTCCTCGACCATCTCTCCACGCCCACCCTCCTCAGCCTCCCCTTCTCTCCCCGCCAGCCATCCACCCCTCCACGCCTCTTCACGACCCTCCACGCCCCACCACGCTTCCCTCCACTGCTTCCGCGTCACCACGCCACGCCTCGCCTCGTCCCTGTTCACCACGACCTACACACCTCGTTCCACCCCGAAATGCCCTCCCAATAACCTCTCCGCCTCTCCCTGCCGTTTTCCCCCTCACCACATCCAGTCACATCCTCCAGGCCATCTCTCGCCTACCCTCACCTCGCCTCTTCACCTCGCCTTTCTCCGCCTCGCCCCTCTCCGCCTCACTCTTTCCGCTTCACCCGCTCGAAGTCGCCCCTCTCCGCCTCACCCAAATCTGCTTTACTCTCTCCAAGTCGCCCCTCTCACCCATCTCCGCTTCACCCCCTCCAAGTCACCCCTCTCCGCCTCACCCTTTCCGCCTCATCTCTCACTACCGTGCCCTTTCTCACTATGTTCCTCCATGCCCGCTGTGCCCCTCTTCTCTCCGCATTGCTTCTCCCCGTCCCGCTCCTCCCCGCCTCGTTCTTCCCCCTTCATCTCCCTTTCGTCTACTGCTTCCCTTCACTCCACGTCTTTCCGAACCACGCCTCCGCGCGTTATCCAACTCCTTGCAACATCCTGTCTAGCTCTATCCTTGATTACCCACACTCACTCAACTTCCTCCTTCCCTCTCCTTTATCTTGCACACACGTAGTTACCAATCCTCACTGCATTTCGCCCCATCCAGCCATTTTCCGTTCCGATTTCTCTCGCCATCCTGTTCCCCACTTCATTCCCTCTCACTCTCGTTCCCACTCTCGTTTTCTCCTGTTGGTCTCTTCGTCCGCCCCTCTCCCGTCTGCTGTCCTTCACCCGCCCGCCGTCTCACCCTGTCGTTCCCAGCCTCGTTTCCTCCTGTTGGTCTCATCGTCCACCCCTTTCCCGCCCGCTGTCCTCCACCTGCCAGCTGTCTCTCGCCTTGTCGTTCCCAGCCTCGTTTCCTCCTGCTGGTCTCATCGTCCGCCCTTTCCCGCCTGCTGTCCTCCACCCACCCGCCGTCTCTCACCCTGTCGTTCCCAGCCTCATTCTCTCCACTTGGTCTCATCGTCCGGCCCTTTCCCTTCTGCTGTCCTCCACCCGCCCGCCGCTCCCGTCTCTTTCGTCGCCGCCGCCGCCGCCGCCACGTAGCTGGCGTCCGGCCCTGTCCGGCCCCTGGCCGCGGAATATTAACGCGCGCAGGTAGCCGGTGCACCGGCGCGGCGCGCGGGGCGGGCGCTCGGGGCGGCAGTGAGTAAGGGAGCGCTCGGGCTTCTGTTCATTAGGGGCTCGCCCGCGCGGTATAGATTGCGCTGAATATCATTACTTCCTTCCTGTTATGAGGCTTAAGCCGGCCGCGCGTCGTCCCTCAGATCGGGGGAGGGGAGGGATGATGGGGGGGAGGGTGCAGGCCGGCGCGCCCCGCGCGTCTCCGTCATACTGTCCATTAATTCCGAAACTCGGCTTATGTGGGCTTAATGCTGGGATTTATGTTATGGCAACTCGGCCGCGCGAGGTCCGCGAGCGGCCAGTGGCGGAGGGGAATGGCGGAGGCGGCGGGGGCGGCGGGAGAAGTGGGGATGAGGGAGGAGAGGCCAGCAGGGTTAGCGGGGACGGCGTGGCTGGCGAGGTTGGTGGGAGCGGGGACGGTGGGGTCGAGGAAGAGATGACAGTTGAGCAGCAGGGACGGCGAGGCGAGCGAGGAGGTAGTAGCGCTGAGGGAGAGTGGGCTGTGGGCGTCGGCGAGAGGCGATGGGGGCAGCACCTGCGGTGTAGGTGGCGGGGACGGCGGAAGCGGCGGGGGCGATAGCAGCAGGGGGAGAGGCACGGCGAACTGGCGTTGGCGACGAGGCGGCGTGGTCGGCGTGGGCGGCGAGGGTGGCGTGGACGGCGCGGGCGGCGAGAGCTGCGAGGGTGGCGTTGGCGGCGTGGGCGGCGAGGGTGGCGTGGGCGGCGTGGGCGGCGAGGGCGGCGAGAGCTGTGAGGGTGGCGTGGGCGGCGGGGCATGGGCGGGGAGCATTGGCGGCGGGGCCGGCGGGAGTGGCCGGGGCTGCTGAAACGGTGAAGCGGCAGGCGCAGCGGTGGCGGCGGGCGGGTGAGAGTCAGCAAGTGTGGTGGACGGGGGCAGGGGAGCTGGATGCGGCGGAGACTCCGGCCGGCGACCCCTTTCATCCCGCGCCGGGCGCGCGTTCTGTCGCCGCTGCTGCTGCGCGGACTGTCGCCCGGCGCGGCCGCCGCGCGCTGCGCAGTTGCTCTGTTTCGGGCTTCGCAAGTCGATGTGCGAGGGTCGAGGCCATTTGGGGCGGTCTGCCGCTCCACCTCATTCATACATCCCAGTTCTTTTAGCCTTGTGTAGTTCGCCGTTGTTTACAAATGTAATGGTTTGACGTTTTCCATTCCTTTGTATACCTTGTGTCGTGATTTTATATTTTTCATCAAGTTTTATAAGTAGACCATTTTTAAAATTTTTCTCTCCGTTTATTCTTACTCCTTCTTCTTGGCTTTTGTCGGACCTAACAATATCTACACATTTTTTCCCCTTCATCTACAGTTCCTTCATTTCTCGTGTTTTGCGCTATATGAGACATTCACAATTTCAAGATTTTGTTGGCTTAACAATCGGGATGTAGTATCTCATCTCTGCATTGTACTCAATCTATTAGTTATATTAGTAGAATCTATTAGTTATGTTATTAGTAGTAGTATTATATACATGTTCATTCCATATTTTCTTGTGTTTCATTCATTTTAACGTAAATTTGTTTTAATAGGGAATGAGCAAATTCTTTTTATTTAATAATTACAAATAGTTATTATTCCTCTTGTGATGTTTAAATCAATTCTTCGTTTATTTATACTTTTGTTGTCGTATGTTGTATCTCTGTGTTTTCATGGGATCCGGGTTTCTCCGATTAGTCTGTAGAAACATGGTGCAATCTGCGAAATAGTTGCTAATAATAATCGCAATATCTATGAAGTCCTTCATTGAAACTTTTCTACCGTAAGATATTTCAATTATCAATAATCGCATCTTACCAAACCTTCATTGCCATTGCACAAAGGTGAATATAAGGCCTCCTCTTATATAGTAAGCATCTCGGCTGCAATTAATATGACAAATGACTTCATATGGTATTTCATTTGGGTCAATATGGTATTTCATTTTTAACATTGTACCCGTCAACAAGTGTCTAACTTAAACTCCCACCATTGAAGTCTCTCGACTTAACTTGAGGAAATTTGAAGATTAAACACAACTGTATTTTATTTATATTCCTCTTATTCTTCATCTTACACTTTTTGTCTACAATTCAAATTCCTTCAATAAAAAATGCTATAAATCTTTGTTTCCGAGACACTTCTTGTCACTTCAGCTTTACCCAGTAATGTTCTTTCCCGCACATCTAATACACCTTCCCGTGCATTTCCCTTTCCTAATTACGTCCGGCCCTTCCCATGCATCCTTTTGCAATCCCCTTGCAACATCCCCTCATCTCCGGCACTTACGCGGAGCCCTGGTCCATCGCGTCTTCCCCTGCAATCTGAGCCCCCTTCTTTTCCGCTCGGCTGCCCCCGTAGCCAACTTGGCTCTTCATGCGCTGTCTCCGCTCACCCACGCTGCATCTGACGCTTCGGGCTGCAAAGTGCGCCATATGATGAACAGGCGGAGCCGTCTGCGCTAATCCTCTTTGAGATACAATGGAATTTTCTTTTCTCGTTACCTATCATAACGTTTAGTTTGATGTTTTTCGTTCTTTGCTTACTGTTATTGATATTATTGCATGATTGTTATTACATTATTGGATTCATGGCCAGGATCTTGGTGTCGTTCTTGAAACAATACAATGAGTTGGACTTGCAAACAGAATGAGTGATGGTAAATAGAGGCAAAGCGCGCTGTTTGATGTACAGGCGGAGCCCTCCGCGCTAAATCCTCGTTGAGATACAATGGAATTTTCTTTTCTCTTTATCTATCATAACGTTTGTTTTGATGTTTTTCGTTGTTTACTAATTGTCTTATATATTATTTCTCAAAGTGCTGTTTGGTCTTCTTAATAAATTGGGCGACATACGAAACCGAACTGTGTAAAGAAGCAATGGATTGAAAAATCGTGTTTCTTTTCAGCTGCACATGGGACATTCGTATTGAAAAAGTGAGTTAAAATACGCAAATATTAAAAAAAATTGGGATCTGTAATTTCTGATTGCCGCGCGATCTTTCGAAGAAAATTACGCTGTCGGACGGTGGCGGGGGACAAGTGAATGTTGCAATCTCAAGCATTTTTTTCTTTCAGTTTAGTGTAGGTTGTGTAAGCACGTGAACGTGATTTTCTACATTGAATAGAAATCTTCAAATATGAGAGGTTAGTGATCTTAGTGAGGTAAGGTCGTTTATAATACTGAATTACAAAAAAAAATTAAGCAGAAAACAGTTTGGTTATTTGACTAACCGTGCGATTTAATCGGACGGGTTCTCAATAGTTATTGTTATTATTGTATTGTTATCTACTTGCCTCCCCTCCAACGCTCTCATTCAGCTCTCTGGTATCCCCTCCTTCTTCTTTGCCTGCCCCTTCCTGTCCCTGATCATCTTCACCGCACATCCTCACACAACTACTCCTCTGAGAGACAATGACTGTTGCTGATATCTCCTACCGGCAACTCGTATCAGTCGTCGATCATTTCCCACCAACACACTTCTACTCGGCATGACAGTCCTCCCCCATCCTACCGTCCCAACTACTCCCGTCGTCTGCCGCGTGCCACCAACATTCCCATTACGATTCATCCGCTCCCGCTAGACCCACTCTCCCACCAGCTCCCGCCTCACCTGTCACCGCTTTTCTCCGTCATTCATCTCTCGTTTCATCCCCTCCCACCATACCCCTTCCCACATTCTCTCCACTCCACCCATCACTTCCCGTCTCACCCGTCGCCTGACGCCTTTCCCCGTCATTGCCATCTCGTTTCACCCGCTCCCACATAGCCCCGTCTCCTCTCCCGTCGCCCGCCGCCTCCGCACTCGCGCAGTGAGTTAACCAAGTTTATGTCCGAGAGGCGGACGGCGGAGGGAGAGCGCCCCTCCGGGACCAGTTTAGAGGGTTAAGCCCGCTAACCACACGCATAATATAGCCCCGCGTCGGAGCTATACATCGGGCGTGGGCGCAGGCGAGCGGCGGGCCGGCGCGGGCGGTGCGAGCAGGGGGACGGGGGGGAGAGGCGGGGCGATGAGCTGCGGAGTGGGGGGAGGGGATGCGTGCGGATGGATGGGGCGGGGCTGGTGGGGAGGAGTCGGTGGGGTGGGCGGAGAGGAGTGGGTGGGGAGGAGTGGGCGGGAATGGGTGGGGGGAGTGGGCGGGAATGGGTGGGGGGAGTGGGCGGGAATGGGCGGGGAGGAGTGGGCGGGGAGCACGGAGCGGGAAGGAGTGGGAGGGGAGGAGTGGGCGGGGATGGCGGAATGGGCGGGGTGGGCAGGGCAGAGCGGTCAGGGTGGGCGGGGCGGGCGAATCGGACGGGGCAGGCGGGGGCTGAGCGGGCGTGGCAGTCGGGGCGGGCGGGGCGAGCGTGGGCGTGGGCGGAGCGGGCGGCGCGCGCTGCAAGGTGGCGAGCCGTGGCTTCCACCGCCTGTTCGTGCTGCTGTTGTTGTTGTTACTAGCGGGAGTTGTTGTTGCTGTTGCCACCAAGGTGCAGACGGATTAAGCCCCTCGCGACGACCCCGCTGCCGCTGCTGCTGCTACCTGCCGAGCCCGCGCGCAACTATTCGTAGGGTCCTGTTGGGTCTGTTAGAGAACCGAAGCACGACAGGTGCACGGCAGGGGAGGACGGAGATAGAGAAAAGCGGGCTAAGTGCCAATATTATTGTAGAGCATCCAACGTCGACACGGAGCCACTATTGTAAAAATAAAAATAAATACGTTTCACAGGTAATGTAATAGCTTGCAATTAACTGTAATTATTTTAACTCCTTAAGAATAATTAATTTCCTTAACGAACAATTTTCTGAGACCATAAATCAAAATCTGACTATACGTGACTCACATATGGCATTAGACAAGCAATTTTATGACCTACTCCAGGGTAAAAATATATAAAGGTCTTCTCATTACCGCTAAGATTTGGAATCGCGTGCATTTGTGATATTTTTCAAAAATCAATGCAGAAATTTATTTGGAAAACCAAAACCGATTTGTTTTCATTGCAGAATGAGCAAAATTCTGATTTTTTGGTAACATTTTTTGGAGTCAGAAAAGAGGTAATTATTAAGAAATCTTTGCACGAAATTAATTATAATGAATGAAAGTACATTCTTTTCCTATTAAGTAACAATTCAAAGATATTTTCATATCAACTCTCATAATGCTCACAGAACATTGATAAATGGAATTACCTGAAAAGAAGTAACACAGAAATAAACCGTTTTTTTGTATTCTAGCATTATAAACGACCTTTTCTGTTGCAAGAAATCGTTCATAATCAGGCGATTTATGGCACAAATAATGACGTATTAGATTTTATGGCTCAAATGATTGCGTCATCACACGTTCAGCCAATCGTAGAGAGAGAATTAGGGAGAGGTAGAGGTAAACAGAACAGCTGACCACAGTTTTCTTGCATAGATGTCAAATACCCGAGACATCACTGGAAAGTTCTTCGCAAATTTAAGTTTCATTTTCTTATAAATTTATAATGCTGCCATACAAAAAAATTGCGTAAGCTACTCGTTTATAATGTTGCTTTATTGCAAATTCGTACAAATTTGAAAACTCGCTCCTAATGTCGCTCGTTTTCAAAACATGTACTCATGCAATAAAACAACATTATAAACTAATTGCATAAACTATTTTTGCCACCGCACAATACGCACGGCGATTGGCGAACAATTCGGGATGTGCACGGATCCAATGACTGTTGGATTGATGTCGTCGGGCACGACAACTGTTATGGTCATTAGTATCGTTGGTCTAGTGCATCTTTTATTTCCAAAAGTGGTGATGTTCCTCCATAGCTGAATGGGAAGATGGGCAGACTCTAAGCTCCCAACTCGTCTCCCGACATGAGTGGTAGTGTAGTGCAAAGTGTGAGGATAGGACAGGGAAGAGAAAGGAAAGACCGCGCACGTTTGTTAGGGACACTCCCGGCTTTCACCAGATATTGACCGGAGAAAGCACGGGAAAATTACGAGAGGAGCTGAGCAGCTTTGTGAAAATTACTGCTACAGAAACGTGTGATAAACACAGTAGTTACCAGTGCAATAAACGTTTCGACAACTTGTTTCGATTGTTAGATGTTGAGTCCTTCAATAATTATAAAATTCTTTCTTTACACTACAAATAAGAATTGTATTTATTTTGTTTATTTTTCGTCCATCCCGAATTTTGTTCGGATTTTCCGAAATTTCGGATTTGCGGGATTAGGATGAGCGGGCTTCTACTGTAATTTCTATGGACCATTCCTCTCGTGAAATTAAAACCAATAGTGTTTAACTATACACACAAAATACCATACACACAAAATCAGTGTGGTGTATCTCAAAAAGTTTATCGCTTTTTCTATCCGAGTTTTCTTACCGCTTCTTCGTCCTAGCCAATCATGAACTGTGACTGATCAATCTTAGGAGACGGTAAATATCAATCGTTATGTCGATGTCCAATGAACCGTCTATGTACTACAACATAATCTCACTAATTTTAATATTAAAATAACACATTTGGCGCAGTTTGGAACTCTGATGAACATAGATACATCGATGTTTCGATATATTGCTAAAGGGTCGATGTCGATGAAAACATCGACAAAAACATGGATGTTAAAAATATCGATGTTTTAAATAAAGACTAATAAACATGCTATTTTCCTATATATTTTTAATTACCGTACGCAAATGAGATATATTTTGATGTTTGGTTAGCAGCATGTTAGTAGTAGGCTTCTATGCTAGTAAAATTACTATTGACAGTAAAGAAGAAAATTGCAATTAAAGAGCATCGTGCTTCGCAATTTTATCATCTTACTTTTTTAATCAATATTCTACATTTACCATGAAAATAACATAATCATTCTTTAAAAAACGTAAAAAACCATTGCATGAATAATAAACTCAGACATCGATTTTTTTGCAAACAAAATATCAATGTGAAGAAAGCAAAATATCGATGTTAATACATCGACGTTTCTGGTGGAAAACGTGGATGTTTTAAATACATCGATGCTTTTTTGCCATCCCTAGGCGGGAGAGAGCGGGCGATAGCCGGTGAGAGCGGGCGAGAACGGGTGAGAGCTGTCGCGAGCGGGTGAGAGCGGGCGAGAGCGGGCGAAAGCGGGCGAGAGCGGGCGAGAACGGGCGAGAGCGGGCGGGAGCGGAGAGAGCGGGCGAGAGTGGACGAGAGCGAGCGAGAACGAGGAGAGCGGGCGAGAGCAGTCGAGAGCGGGCGAGTGCGGGCGGGAGCGGAGAGAGCGGGCGAGAGCGGGCGAGCGAGGGAGCAGGGCAGCGGAGCGGAGCTGGGCGTCTCAAAGGGCGAAGGGACGAAAGGGCGGGCGCGCCCTCGCGCCTCGTTACGCGGAGCGACAGCGGATGACAAATCGAAGGGTCGCTTTGTCACCTGCGCCCTCTGCCCTTCGCCCTTCGTCGCACAGCCTCTCCGCCGCCGGCCCTTTAGCTCCTTCGCCGCGCCACGCTTTGAAGGGCGCAGAAGGAGGATACCATCTTACAGCAGTGAAATACGTTTCCTTTTGACATCAATATAACCGTAGTTTAAGTATTTATGTAATTTATGTTTTTAGTTTCTATCTATAGTTTCAATTATATTTTATGTTATTTAATAGGTAACACATTAGGTTATTTAATAGGTAACACATAATAACACATTTGTATATAATTTCAATTCTTTTTAACTATGGGGCTAGGCTGAAGACCTTTAAGCCATTACAATACCTACATCCTACCGCACTCTAACCTTTCGAATTCTGGCATTCACCCCTAATGGTATCTTCATCGCATCAAAGCCTCGGAAAGGAGACCTTAAGGTACGGCTGAGGAAAAAACCCCTGAAGGGGAAAAAACCTGCCGTCAGAAGACGAGTACATGCTAAGCTACTGGATTTTTTCTAAACTATTTATTTATTTTCTGGCGTGGGCATCTTCTCCATCCAGTCTTTGGCCTCCTCAGCCCCAGAAATCAAACAGCGCCACAGAAGATCGCCCGCACCACCGCCTCTTTGATCAATTTTCTACTGATTAACTTAAGGTTTCAATTATATCAATTATATTGGGCAATCATTTAATATTGTATAAATCTGCTATTTTAAGAATTTTTCTGTCTTTTAAATGATTGACCAATATAGTTGATATGTTACGTAATTTCGTTCCGTTCAATAAGCGGAGGTCTTGAGGTTTGTGAATAATATTTATTCAATTCTACTGTAATAAGGTAGGTGCGAGATCCGACAGCTGGTCTCTTAATAAAGTTGCAAAGCGTTAGTGTGAAATTGCTTAAATGTTTATGTTTTCTGGGGTCTTTTAATAAAGCTGATCAACTGTATAATTATTAATAAAACGTCCAATTCCTTTTCCTCGTAGAAATTGTTCAACATTTCAAGAAGTAAATTTTACTCATACTACTAACATGAAATAAATTTGAATACTAGTAATCTAGCATTAATTCTGAAAAAGAAAGTAAGATGAGGTGACGGCATGTTGTTAAAAGCGTAATCAATTCTACTGTTATGCAGGGGTTCGTTCTGTATACCTGCAAATTTCGTTCAATTAAAGGAATATATTGTACAAGCCGAGCGATACGAGTGTCTATACACGTTCGCTCATGCAATATGAATATATTGCATGAACGAACGTTTGTAGACACAACTTTCAGTGCCTACAGACGTTCTCAATGACTGAGACTTATTACTCCAAGTGTAGCCATTGTGGTACCTTCCATTTTCCCACCAATGTACGAGAGTACGAGTATCGTGGGTCCGTCGTGTTGAACGTAGTTAGATAAGCTTAGCTGGGGACTTGAACGTGCGTAGACGTATATTAAAGTTAGGGATGAAGTCTTCTTCTAAATGACGTTAACAGTGCTGCGCTTAGAATCTTATATCGTGAACCAAGTCGTATCTACACTCACACAACGTAACTGTGAATGGAGATGAATTAGGATTTTAAGTTTAAGAGTGCTAAAGAGGGAAATAAATACCCACCAAGCCATATTACATAGCATCCCTGCCATACACAGCATTCGACCCTACAGATCGGATCAAACTTGGACGCAAATACCCCAAGTCCCTGGAACAATCAGGCCGGCCAGAAATGAAAGGAAGAGGGTTGAATGAAGAACCTCATCAATGCCACAACAGACAAGCAAAGAAAAAATAATAAAAAACTAATAAATGAAAATGTCTTATTAATCTCAACTCCAAAATCAAGTTCTTTGAATCAAAAACCAGACAAAACAACATCCCACGTGAAGCTAGATTTGAAATTATATCCATCCCCGAGGCGGTGATTGAATATTTCATGTTTCTGGACTCATCAACTGCTATGGTCATTGGTACCATAAGTGTGGTGCATGCTTTTCCACAGAAAGGGTGCTTTTCTTCTCTTTCCCTGGTGACATACGGCGCCAATCTACTTGTCGACTTGCGAGTTTTTCCCATCCATTGAATCTGCCACCAGCGGAGCAGTGACATTGGACAAGCTCGAAACTTCCAACTGGTTTTCCGACATATGTGCATTAAAGTGTAAGTGTATAACAAAGGGGTGAGGATAGAACAAGGAAGAGGAAGGAAAGATCGCGCTCAGTCCAAGTCCGTTTGTTAGGCTATTGCTCTGGTATTTGCCTGGTATTGACTGGAGAAAACACGGAAAACAACCGATCAGTGCAGCTTGCAGCTAGAATTCTCCTCCAGGCCGTGGCTGAATTCGACTTAGCCATGTGAGGGTGTCGCTTGATTGATTAAAAGTGATTCCGGGCGCGTCATCTACTATGGACATTAGTTGCGTAAGTGTAGTGCATTTTTTTGCTCGGGAGATGGCGGTGGTCTTCCCTTGGATGGTGAGATTCTGCGCCAATCTACCGTAGGCTAGCAGGGTTTCCCCCAACCAGGTATCTCCCACGATTAGGATACCGCCCCGGCCGGGACAAACTCTAAGATCCCGGAGCGGCCTCCGGACATGTGTGGAAGTGTTGTGCATATTAGTGTGTGTGTGTGTGTGTAAGGGGACAAGGAAGAGGAAGGAAAGATCGCGCTCGGTCCGTGACCCGTTTGTTAGGGTGCTGTCCCGGCATTCGCCTGATGTAGATGAGAGAAATCACGGAAAACTACCGATCAGAGCAGCCGGCCGCTAGAATTCTCCTCCAGACTCCTGAATTCAACCTAACTGATAAGCTAGTGTCGAGTATCCTACATCCTTCGGGACCGCAAGGAGGAATTCAAACTCGGTTGCTTGGAAACATAGTAATAAGGCGCAGTCATTTTAGTAATCACTGCTATCCCGGGCTATTAAACCAGTGTTGTCAAGGTCGATGCCACGATCGGGAGCCGGTGGCACATGTGCCACGACGAAATCGCCCCTCCACGCAGTTCATCACCCGTCCTCCAGAAACAACGCCATCCCTATTGTGAAACGGCGAGGTTACTAATAGTTTCCTTTCCCGACGCTAGTTGTGCAGAGAAGCTCGTGGCATGCTACGGAGCCACGATTCGTGCCGTCACCAGTAGAAGACCTTGACACCACTGTATTAAACTTTTGTCCGCATCCTTTCCGACCTGGACCACTGTGAGTGGCGGCGGCGCGTTGTGGGGCGTGGGCGGGCGAAAGGGCCGCCCTCGTTTGTCGCTTGGGCAGGCGAAGGGCTGCGCGCGCCGCAGACCCATCGTCGCGGGTTCGACGGTGATCGAGAGCGACCCGGCACAGAAGCAGCCTTGCTTGAAATTCAAAGGAGCCTCGAATTGCAGTGGACTAATGGAAATTCTTAGTAGAAAGCGAAAAAGAACAAAGACGTAACAGAAGAACAATTACCAAAGCAGGGGACAAGAATAATGATCAATCTGAACAAAAGCCTGCTAGAAATAGTGAATGCTCGATGAGGAACATTTGGAGACCTTCTTTGTATGTAAATAGGACTAAATACCAATAGTACATAAAATGCTACGTAGGAAGGTTACAACAAAATAGAGAAAGAGACATGCGTTTCAAACCTTAGAAACATAAAAACTACATACACAAGGTGATCAAAAGTATTCGGACATGGGGGCTGTGGTGTTACGGTGTTGTCGTGTTTTTCGTGGAGGGGGTTTGCACCCCTCGTTGTTTTGCGTGATACTATAACGGCACAGGCCTACATTGAAGTTTCAAACACCTTCTTGCTTCCCTCTGTTGAAGAGCAATTCGGTGATGGCAATTGCACTATTCAACACGATCGAGCACTTATTCCTGCTGCACGGCCTGTGACGCGCGGAATGGTTACATGACAATAACATCCCTGTAATGGACTGGCCTGCACAGACTCTTCACTTGAATCCTATCGAACACCTTTGGGATGTTTGGGAACGCCAACTTTGTGCTAGGCCTCACCGACCTAGATCGATACCTCTCCTCAGTGCAGCACTTCGTGAAGAATGCGCTGCCATTCCCCAAGAAACCTTCCAGCAGTCATTTTCAGCCACGTGTTCGGATAATTTTCATCACTTAGTGTAGATTGTCCTGCAGAGGACAAAAAAAGTCATAAACTCTCCATGAATGTTGTGTTTCGTGTGTAATGAAACTATGTAAATGAAAGGAACACATTGGGCAATGAAGTTTGGAATCCCAATGTTTTGGCGAGAGCTAAAGGACGCAGCTATGAAACACTCCGTTCGAAAAACATGGCTGAGACGAGAATGTACGCAATTGGCGAAAATAATGTTGTTCATGCACCACTTGTTCAACAGGCAAATATTACTCTTTTACTTCTGCACATTAAATTTGCTAAAGGGCTCGAGTGATATATTCTTACAGAAAGAGAGGCAAGCCCAGTGAACTTAAGGGAATTGTTTTGAATCTTACCGATGGTAATCTTATTGGTGATATTTTTAAAAGGTCTCAAAGTGGACCCTAATTCATAAATCCAATTTTGAAACAAGGATGAACAATGTCGAACTCGCAGCATGAGACTCATTTTCAGCGACATATGATGGTTTGCTGTTTGGTAAATATAAACTCAGTTAGGAGGAATTTATTCGGGACTTGTTTAATGTTAGTTGTTTACAGTTAAACATTAGCAACATTATACACATACCAAATTAGTACCTGTCTAATTTTGAAGTTACATAGTTGAAGTTGAGTATCCTAGATTTCTATTTGGATTTTCTCCTTGGTTATTTGGTTAATTTGGGCTTGGAGAGAGACTTCACCAAGAAATTGGCCAAATGAAACGATGGTATCAAGGCAATGGGTTTGTACTTCAATGATGAGTGATTTTTGTGAATTCCTTTGCGATAAAACTCACACACATACATATATGGTTATTAATAAATTTATAAAATAAAATAAGTGAGACATATGTTCCTGAAAATTTCAAAAACTATAAATTCCATGAAACATAATGAACGTAAGAAATACACCTGTCAGGACCGTAGGAAAGAATAAGTCATATCTTCCAAGGAGGCAATTTGACACACGAGTCTAATAATGCAGGGAATATGCAATGACAGACTACATTACTACAATCACATTATTATGAAACAATGGACATTGTAGGAAACGCCAAGCAGTCGATTGTAAGACGGAGATGCAGGAAGCGTAGAGGAGGAGGGGGAAGTGGTTGAGTAGCTGACGCGATTGAGAGCGCAGCGAGCGGGTGAGCGAGGGAGGAGCTTCGATTTATATTCCAGTAAAGACAGTAACTTATTTAAAATTAACATATAGGAATATTATTGCCACAATATACAGTTATTAATAAATTTATAAAATAAAATAATTGAAACTTATATTCCTGAAAATTCCATGAACTATTAATTCCACGAAAAATAATGAGCATAAGAAATAAACCTATCACCACTGTAGTAATAAATAGGTTTCATCTTTCAATTCATTGTCTCATTCAATGAGGCAAATTCACACACAAGTCAAATTATTCAGTGAATATGAAATGGCAGACTACGTTATGACAATCACATTAATATGAAACAACGGACATTGTAGGAAGCGCCAAGCAGCAATTGTGAGACTGAGACAAAAGGGACGTAGTGGTGGAGGAGGAGGGGGAAGCGGTCGAGTGGCTGACGCGATCAGAGAGCGGAGCGAGCGGGCGAGCGAGGGAGGAGCAGGCAGCGGTGTTGATTTATATTCTAGTAAAGACAGTCATTTCTGCACTTATTTAAAATTAACATATACGAATATTATTGAGTCATAATATATAATTATTAATAAATGTATAAAATAAAATAAGTGCGATTTAAGTGTGTGAAAATTTCATGAACTATGAGTTCCACGAAAAATAATAAGCGTAAGACATAAACCTATCACGACCGTAGGAATGACTAGGTTCATTCCAACATTACTACAATCACATTAATATGAAACAACGGACTTTGGAGGAAACGCCAAGCAGTCGATCGCGAGACGGAGCCAGAAGGGGCGAGAAGGAGGAGGGGGAAGCGGTCGAGTGGCTGACGCGATCGGAGAGCGCAGCGAGCGGGCGAGCGAGGGAGGAGCGGGGCGGCGGCGGCGGGAGGCGCGCGTCCGAGTGCAATCCTGGCGCGGGGGCGGCGGGCGAGCCACAGGGGGACGCACCTGCGCCGGACAGCGCGCTTTCCGGCGCGCGCGCCCCACTGCGCCCGGGGGCGGGGCGGAGGACGTCCGAGCGGATCCCGCCCGCCGCCCCGCCCCGCCCCGCGCCCTCCGCGGACAATGGCGGCGGGCGAGGGCCCACGGTTCGATGCCCGGGGCAATGGCCCATGGCTCGCGCGCCATTAGACCTCTAATTGGCTGGCGCTGGGGTCGGGGCTCGCGCTGGCGCTGGCGCCGCCGTTGGGGCGGCGCGCGCGCTTGCCAGAGCGCGGGGTCAAGCGGCGGCTGCCGCGCCTCGCCACGCCGCGGGCGACGCTGCCCGCGTCTCCGCCCCGTCCACCTCCGCGCTGCCCCGGTGCCTCTGCCACCGCAGTCTCCCGCGTTGCTCTTCGAGTTCCATTCCCGCCACGCCACGCCTTCACTATAGTCCCCTTCCCACTTCTCTGCCCCGTCTGCTTCCTCGTCCCCTGCCCCCTCCCCTTTCCTTCTCCTTGTTCGGGCCCTACTCGACCCTTCACCACTCGTTCCCCGTCACTGTGCCTGCCCCCTTCTCCCGTCCCCTTCCCTTTCCCCGTCCCTTTCCCCGTCCTCGTCCCCTCCCACGTCCCTTTACCCGTCCCTTCCGCGTCCCCGTCCCTTTACCCGTCCTCTTTTCTCATCCCCTTCCTCATTCCCTTCCCCATCCCCCTTCCCCGACCCTTCCTCTGCCTCCTTTATCGCCCCCTTCCATTCCCTTCCTTGCCGGCACCGTTGCTACCCCTGCCCCTCTCCTCCATGCCGGTCAAGCCCCTGCTGCCACCTCCTCCACGACCTCCTCCTCCGCCAGTGCCGGCCCGCGTGCCAATGCGTCCCCCCGCCACCTGCCACGCCCTGTGTGTGAGGGCGCTGCGCGGCGCTGCGAGTGAACGGAGGCGTCCTCCACGGCTGCGCGAGGGGGGACACGCCAAAGCACTCCGCTCCAGGGGGCAGGTGGACCGAACACGCGGCGGGGAAGACACGGGCAGGCGTGCGCTGAGACCAGAGCGGGCACACCCAGACAAGTGAACCTGATGACGTATGAGGCAAGGAAAGTAGCCTACGGATGGTTAGACTGATGAGGATAACCGGAATGTGGACGGATGCTCAGGATTGCAAATTGTTACACAAGTGTCCAAAAGACATACACCTAAGTGGCATTACAAAATAGAGAATGGATAAAAAATATGTGCCAGAAAAAAATTCAAAAAACAAATTAAACTAGAAAGTCGGAGATCAAATAAAAATACAATCATACTTTTATAATATGAATAAGCAATAAAGGTAACTACAGTTAGAAGTGGTTAAACATAAAAATTCAATTAAAAATCTCTGCAGAAAATTAGCAGTGATTTTCAAT
Source organism: Acheta domesticus (assembly GCA_031308135.1). NCBI lineage: Eukaryota > Metazoa > Arthropoda > Insecta > Orthoptera > Gryllidae > Acheta > Acheta domesticus. The sequence continues at coordinate 117,052,765 of JAHLJT010009355.1, forward strand.
CGAGAGAGAGTATATGGATCTCTAAATGTCCGATCTATTGTACTAACATTGGCCATATGTTTATAGATGATATTGTCTACCATGCTGTCCGCCAGACTGCGTCTCGTTTAGTCCATTGTAGAAAGCGAATTCAGTGCATTCGGGCTTTCAAAAGCAGCAGCAACAGCAGCAGCAACTAACACAACCGCTGAGGAGACCGCAGTCCATTGGTAGCCCTGGCAACGGCGGTGACTGGGCGACATCGCCGTTGAAGTGTCAAGAGGCGATGCACACAGCGGGAGGGCGGACGGGGAGGGACAGGCGGTGGCTGAAGCAGCGTAGCAGGAGCAACAGAAAGCAGGGAATTAGTGGTGATGAATGAGGACACAGACCCAGCGGGAAACAGGGGCGATGGGAAACGGACAGTGTGGAGGCGGCGACGTAGAATGAATGGTTATGTATATAATGAAACGAGAATGAATGATGCGTGAATGGAAATAAATAAAAAAAACATGTTACAAAGACATCGTCTAGAAAATTTTACTTAAAGTTAAGAAAAGAAAATAATAAAAATTTTCGTTTAAGTTAGGTATGCCAAAGTGCTACATTAGAAGCTAGAAAATTAAATTTAAGCTAAAATTAAGTTAGTTTTAGTTGACTTTTGTTAGAAGAAAAAAGACCCCTCCCTCTGAGCAGCTTTTAGCCCTACGCTGTGAAGGGGAAATAGTAAAAAGAGTGTGGAGGGGAAATAGTAAAAGAGGTGGCGACATAGCAGTCACGGGGGAAGCACCGGATCAGAGTGGGCGAAGGGTTGGAAAGTCTAATATGGCGAATGATAGACAGCGATGTGCAGGAACGGGGAATGTTGGGAGGAAAATGCTGTGGAGAGTTAAACTGTGACGTGATAGTTCCTTTCTCGTCACGGAGTAGAGAGAAAGGTATGCGCGAAAAAATGTTGCGAATGCTGCGTGAAAAAATGTTCCAAATGCTGCGCGAAGAAAACGGCGAATTTTTGGCAGAAAAACGTTTATTACAGGACCCTGGTGACGAAAAGTGGATAAATCCAGTTATTAAATTTAAACAAAATATCCTCTAACATATGGTGCAGCCGGTCTGTCTCTCTGTCCGTCCGTCTGCAACCATACAGACGAATTTCTCCAAAACTGATATTCTTCAATCAATCTGACGGATGTCGTGGCCCCTTGAATTCGAAACCGATAGTTTAATTTTGGGAGATATTTTACGTAAAATCTCTGAGACATTTACAAAATTTTCAAAAAAATGGCACCATCATTTTGGTTACATTTTGTTATCGGATAGTGTGACGGACTTTTAAGAGATTGGTGCAGGTGTCATCACGTTGAAAATTTTGTTTTTTCTAAGATTGTAAATGTTCAAAATGTTTCGGCGTCTTTCTACAACTACAATTTTGAAGATAGAGATTTTTTCCTTCAAATGAAATTTGTTCCTTAAAGATAAATCTTGAAATAAGATCCTAAACAATTTTTCGAAAATTTGAGTACTTTCGCGTAATTTTGCGTGAAAATACAGGCGAGAAAGTATGTACCGTTTTAAGCACTACTAGTTGGTTGTTGGAGAGGGAGCTGCTGGAATAGACAATGTTTGGGAATGGACTTATGGGGGCGAAGTCTGCTCGGGCGAGGTCTGCTCGGGCAAGGTCTGCTCGGGCGAGGTTTGCTTTGGCGGGGCCTGCTCGGGTGGGGTCTACTCGGGCGGGGTCTGCTCGGGCGAGGTCTGCTCGCGCGGGGTCTGCTCGGGTGGGGTTTGTTCTGATGAAGACTGTTTTGGCGGGGTGGGTTCGGGCGGGATCTCGCTGGGGCTATTAAGTTGAAAAATTTAACAAGAGTAGATGTGGACACCTGTCTGCTGATACGTTACCAAAGGCGGCGGTTGCTGTGGGAAGAGGACTGCTAAGACGAGGTGTGTTGTGGCGTCCGCTCTATGATGGGAACAGTTGCGACGGCTGCTGTAGTGGTTCTGAGTGCCCTGGCAGGGTGTGATTGCGCGGTGACTACTGGTGTGATGAGGTGGTTCCTGAAGCCGGTGCAGCGGCGAGGATGACGGAAGCGGGCCGCGAGAAGGACAGGAGGCGGTGGTAGTGGCGCGAAGGGCCGATCAAAAGCAGGTGCGGACGAGCAACGGTTGGTGGAGGCCACGGCGGGGGTAAGTGTAGCTGATCGAGACAGCCGCGCACTCGAACGGTGGAAGCGACGAAGTATCCGGAGCCTTGCTTGCGGAACGGAGGGGGGCGGGGCCGCAGGGGATTAGAGCTGTCCGCCGCAAGTACACGGCCGCGAGCGCCAGCCGCCCACACAATGCGGGAGCGCCATTGAAGCGCTGCGTGCGGGGCGCCCCCAGGGACGCGCCTGGTCACGTGGGGCGCCGGCGAACGCAGCGCCGATTCAAATTGCTCGCTCGGCGCTTACGAGGCAATTACTTGGACATCACCCTGCGTTTTAGGCTTTCTTGGGCGATAGGAAAGACACTATACTATATTATCAATTGCACTCTATCTATTTCTAGTTATTTTCTGGAAGGTTTAATATGGGAAACAAAATAACTTGATCTCTCCCTCTCTTTTACTCTCTCTCCCTCTCCTCTCCTCTTTTCTATCCCTCTCTTCCACCCTTTCTCACCCTCATTCTCTCTCCTTCCCTCTCTCACCCTCTTTTTCTCTCCCTCTTTCCATTTTCCCTCTCTCTTCCCATCTCTCCTTCCCTCCTTCTCCCTCTCCTCTCTCCCTCTCTCCTCCTCTCTCTTCATCCCTCTTTCTCTTTCTTCCCACCTCTCTTTCTCTCCCTCTCTAGACCTCTCTCCGTTCTCCACTCTTACATGATTTCAATTATTCTTTGCTGTTTTTCCCACGTCGTTTCTTTGTTTTCCTGAATACACTGACATTGATACCCTCTTCTAATGCTCTCTCAGAAATCCGAACTTCTTTTTATATTTAAAAAATGCTGTTCGTACTGCAAAGGCTGTGAAGACTAATAAAAAGCTCCAGTATTCATTTTTTAAATTTCAATTCACATTCCGACTCAAACATTTAACTGTTTCTACTAAAAGTCAGACTTTGTGTATCACAGTTCAGAATACTGTTCCCATACATGAAATACAACTCTGTACAGCCTTTCACACAACACTGAAACACGGTTAATCACATTGGTTCATCCCATTAACGTTTCTCGTTCACACAAAGAGATCTCGCGGCTACTGCGCGGCTGCTGGCTGGCACAGAGGGCGCACGTGGACAATGAGCGCCCTGCTCGGCCTCCACGCGCCCAAGTGGACACACGCGTCGTCAGTTGGAGGACGGGAGACTGCGCAGCCCCATTGCCGAGGACGCTGACGGATCGCCCGCCGCGCCGTGGCCGTGCGGGCACAAGAGGCTGCGACGGGACCGGGACCAGGGCTGCCTGGAGGGGCGGGGCGCCTCGAAGCGAACTGTCGGGGCCACTCATTCGAGAATTTGGAAACGAAACTCGCCCCGCACTCTCTCAGTCTGAATCAGTGAAAAGAATTGACAGTAACTATTCACTGATGGTGTCAGTTATAACCCTGCCACTGACAATCAGTGAACTGAACTGAACAAATCAGTGAAAATGGGGTCCACTGTTTGAATCAGTGAAATGTGACAACTAATTGAACGTGAAGACTGAACGATCAGTGAGTAATGGTGGCGCGGCACTTTTACCACTGATGACCAGTGAAATGCTGGGAGTCATTAGGAAAAGTTTCGCATCTTCGCTGATAGCGAAACTACACATTTCGACTGAAGGTATCAGTGACTTCGGCTCTCACTGATTGAATCAGCGACAATTTCACTGATTCAGATTCAGAGATGCAGACATCAAGTCTTTCGACAGGTCGGATTTTTAGTGGTTCTCACGTTCAGGTTTTGTAATGAAGGAATTAGAATAGTTCAGAAATGTTTACCTCTTGATGTGTTTACATGTAAAATGTTCGCCCAGGATTGTATGCTACAAAATGCTTCTTTTATTATTGAATCCCTGCTCTTATTTTAACTTTTGTTGAAGTATTTAATGACGAGAATAATTAATAAATATTTAAATAAAATATTAGGAATGGTCGAAGCCATTCATTCGTGCACCTGAAAACGAAACTCGCCCCGTAGGCACTAAGCCTCTCTACACGTCAACTTTTTTAATGATTTAATGGTTTTTTGTTATCAATAAATTAAAATTGGTTAGATCTTGATGGGTTAAAATATAAAATGTTGGCCCAGAATTGTGTGGCACAAAATGGACTGTATCTTATTTTAACTTTTGTGCCATGCATTTAATGATTAGAATAATTGATAAATGAAAAACGTAACGAAAAAATTATTGACACTACTTAGTTTTTTAAATAACTTAGCCACTTCTTGGAATTATTCTTCTTGAAACGTCACATCCCACTTTACATCCCTATAGAGACTCATCTTTAGAGTCCCAGAACGCTTTGTTTATACGTTATATGTGATGATTTTCTAAATGAGCAAAATTTGCGAACTTCATTTTCCCCCTTTGTTCTCTTTTAAGCAGGACCGAAGGACAATTTCCAATCTAGTGGTAATACACTTACGGAGTTTTGTGTAGAAGATTTATTAGAAAGAATTAAAAATCATCGGGTGTCCTTAAGAGTATACAGATGGGATAAAGCGAAATTTTTGCAATTCAACAGACGGGAACATTAGTTTTACGATATCTAAACTTTTAACATATTTATCGTGATCCTATTTCATTAAAGTTTAAGAAATTGTGCCCATGAATGACATTCATGCAGCATTACACGTTTGCAGAACCACTTAATCATTATCTTTCTTATCTTTATTACAGACATTCAGAGGCATTTGATTGCCTTAAGCACTCATGAACGCGGAAGGCTTATGCCATTTAAGCTCTGAATAAACAAAAAGTAAAAAGCAAGAATTTAATGGAGTTCTTTTTGTGCAGTACACGAATCTCGTCTTCATTTCTAGCTGATAAATGGGTGGCCCTGAATGTAAAAAAAGTAGGGGAGATGTATTTCAGTCGCGAATAATTTGATCATGACAGACGGCAAACAGCTTCTTAAAACACTCGTTTATTAAGCTCGATTTGAGATTTTTATGACGTAAATTAAATATAATTGTTACATCCTAAAAAGTCAGTTTCAACGATAGAGTTATTTAGCATCAAGCCGGTGATTTTAAACTTTATGGTAACCGTGTCAGGATTGAACTCATAACTCACGATCTATTACTATTAGTAATAATTATAACAATTATCCCGTAATCTAGTTTTTTAGGTAACGCTAGGTTACGCAACACAATAAATTTCCTGCCACGCGCGCAAACTAGTTGACTGATTATATAAGTTACAATCACTCTTCTGCTCAATGACTTCATCAAATAAAGTCTACAAAACCAATGCTTCTATTAAAAGCCAAACATCATAACGGATTGCCGGGATGTCTGAATTCCAGAATCATGAGTTTGAAACCAGTGGATCTAATTTGAGAGACCCATTTGTGTCGCGAGATTTGTGCTAATCGCCGAGGTTGGTAGCCCTCACTCCATCGCGGCTGCGCTAGGCGTCTGGAGCGCATTCTCGTGATCCACCGCTTAAACGGTGGTTTCCGGGGATTCCCCTTACCCTACACGCACAGAACGTGTCTTCCTACTGCTCACCACGTTTAGATTGTAGAACCAATTTTCATGCATTTCCCCTTGTAACAGACGATCGTATTAAGAGTTTTAAGGCTTTAAAGAAACCTTTCATCATTAACAAACCATTATGTTTTAATAAAGAAATCATAAGTTGTGTCAACATTTCTCGACGAAATTCACGTTTACAATGAAAACATGTACAAGTTGTTACGTTTAAAAAAGGGTGTTTCAGTCCCGAAAAAAACACATGCTGTCACTTGTACCACCTTAAATAGCACAGCTTTGGAAAACTCGCTCCCTACGTATTTGTTAGAAAATTTACTTATTTTTCTATTATTATGCGTTGTTTTACTTTCGTTTTTTCGTACTCGATGAGAAACAATACCATATTACATTACCGCAAAGTAGTTTTAAACCTTACAATCAATCTCTGCTATTAAGCTCGAGTGTCTAAAGGTGTGTGAAAAAAAAATTATCTTACTATTTCAACATTTTTTTAATGTTCGAGAATATTCCATTCAAATCTAGTTTGTATGAAAACGTATGTTGTAAAAATATTTATTTTAGTTTGAATATTTTAGTAAAGTTATTTAATGCTATGTACTGTTCTCAGTAAAAACCTCATCTTATTGCGATTTAAAGTTCTTCCTGTTCAACCTGTTAACTGACGCCACGAAAACAGTACAGTTTATTGTACTTGCGTATCCAATGATAGTCCTAATGGCCAGAATAATTTAGAAAAAAATTATTTACTGTAATTCTGAACATGTTACATCGTCGCATCAATATAGGAAAGAATTCTCTTCTAAGTCTTAGAAGACATTGTGTGCAAAGAAATGTTTACTTTATGTTATTCATAACTTTAGAAACGTGACCATTACAATTTTGTATATTGGATTAGATCACATCAAAGGAAAAGTCAACAAGAAAGTATGCATTCCAAGAAGAAAAATAACACTGTTAAAAATTTTGCAAGCAATTTGATTGTGATTGACAATAGCTGACTATTGTAGTTCAGGAAAATAAATCATTTGAAAAAATAGAAATCAACAGGAAAAGTAATGATAAAAATGTAGATAATATCATGACCATCTCGAATTGGCAAAGATAGCGTAATAATAATATTCAAGTGTCGTTTTACAATGAAATAGTTGTACAATTAGAAATGGGGTTTCGCATTTATTACCGCATGACGAAGCAGCATTCAACACGGATTATTATTCCACTCTTCATGGAAGTAATAAATGGGACATTCATTTGTTCGAATTATTCAAACGACCATATCCACCACAGAACAAAACCAATCGTCTGCGGATAGAAACTTCCAAGAAGTGCAGTTTAGCTGGTTTCCATATTGCCTCTCCTCAAGTTTTAGCAAAGATAGCACACGAACCCTTACGTGTCGCCACCTTTCTGGTATTAGGTCGTGCGCCCTCCCCTCGCCACCATCCTAAGGCGGCGCTCTCCTCCCGCGCCGTCATCCTAGCAAACGGCTATGCTGCCTCCTCGCTATCCTAAATAGTCCCCGCTTCCCCTGATACGTCGTCATTTCAAAATATAAGAAGTCTCCCGCTCCCCTTGCTTCCCCTGATACGTCGTCATTTCAATATATAAGAAGGTTCCCCCTCCCCTATGGCATCCTAACGTAAGATTGCGTACCTTCCTTCCCACCACAATCCTAACAGAGGGAGAGGTGTCCCCTGCATATCGCCTTCCTAACGTAAGGTGAGGTTCCACCTCACAGCTGCCATCCTAACTCAAGGTTGTGGTCCTCCCTCCCCGCATCCTAACATAAGGAAATGATTTTCTCCCTGGTATCCTAACATATGGTTGCGCTGACCCTCCACGACGCCATCCTAACGTAAGGCCAGGCTCCACCTCACAGCTGCCATCATAACTCAAGGTTGTGCTCCTCCCTCCCCGCATCCTAACATAAGGAAATGATTTTCTCCCTGGTATCCTAACATATGGTTGCGCTGATCCTCCACGACGCCATCCTAACGAAAGGCCAGGCTTCACCTCACAGCTGCCATCATAACTCAAGGTTGTGCTCCTCCCTCCCTTCACGCATTCTAACATACGGATATGATTTTCTCCCTGGTATCCTAACACATAGTCCCCTTACGACGCCATCTTAATATAAGGCCACGATTCTTTTCACCGCCACCCTCCTCCAGGCCGCCATCCTAACATAAGTCCAGGCTCCCCCTCGCCGCCACCATCCGCGCTTTTTCCCCTCCAGCCCAACATAAGGCCGCACTCGCTCCTCCCCACCGTCTTCTGAACATAAGAATGCGATTCCCCCCACCACGTCATTATCCTAAAAGAAGGCCGCGCTCTCCTCCCGCCATACTAACATTAAGTCTCTTCCCCGTCGCTATCCTAACACAACAGCTTGTAAATCTCGCAGGGACCCGTACTTCGCTTTGACTCCGGGCGTGTCCTTATCCGCCTCCCACGCAGCAATCACTCCCCCTCCCTCGGCTGCTCCTCATCCTCGCACAATCCTTCCCACTACAATCCTAACAGAGGGAGCGGCGCCACTTCCATGTCGCCTTCCTAACGTTAGGCTAGACTCCATTTCTCCGCCTCCCATCCTACCTTAACGATGTGCTCCTCCTTCCCTTCCACCATCCTAACAAAAGGCCAAGATTTTCCCCTGGCCTCCTAACGTTTGGTTGCTCTGCACGCTCAACGTTGCCATCCTAACATAAGGCCAGGATCCTCTTTCACACTTTCCCCCAGCCATCCTAACGTAAGCCAGCACTCCCTTGTCCCCACCGACGTCTGAACATAAGACTGCGTTTCCCCCACTGCGTCATTATGCTAAAATAAGGCCGCGCTCTCCACCTGCCGTCCTAACATTAAGTCTCTTCCCCGTCGCTATCCCAACACAACAGCTTGCAAATCTCCAATCTCACATTTCGGCTCGGACCCTTATTTTGCTTTGACTCTGAGCGCGTCCATATTCTCCTCCCACGCAGCAATGTCTAGGGGGAGAGGGCCCTGGGCTCGTCCGCTTTATCGCACAATCCTTCCAACTACTATCCACGCTTTGCCCCAGCGATCCCAACGTAAGACAGTACACCCTCCTCCCCACCTCCTTCTTAACATAAGACTGCGTTTCCCCCACCACGTCATTATCCTAAAATAAGGCCGCGCCCTCCCCCCGCCATCCCAACATTAAGTCCGCATTCTCCCTTCCCCGTCGCTGTCCTAACACAACAGCTTGCAAATCTCGCATCACGCATTTCGGCAGGGACCCCTACTTCGCTTTGCCTCCGGGCGCGTCCTTATCCTCCTCCCACGCAGCAACGTCTCCCCCTCCCTGGGCTGCTCCTCATCATCGCACAATCTCCCTCCCTCCCCCCCTTCGCCCCCTGCCCCCTCCCGCGCCCCGGGCGGGGATCCGCTCATAACACGAGCGCGATCTCCGCGCATACGTTAGCGCGACAAATTGAAACAAATCACGGGTGTTTGCGCACGCTCCACGTCGGGGACCGAGGGGGAAAGGGGGCGGAGGAAGCCCCAAGGAAGCTTGGATAGCGCCGCTTACGAGGTAAGTAAGCTTCACAAATGGGGCGCGTTGATCCCCCAGTCTGGGCACGTCGCCACCCCCGCGCCACAGTTTTGTTCCACCCCCTGGGAGGTGAGCGGAGAGGCGGGGAAGCGGTGGAGGGTGTAAGAGAGGGGGGAGACTGCAGTGGAGCCGGAGAGGTGAGGGCGGTGCAAGTAACCCAGGAGGGACGGGGCAGAGGGGAATACAGCCGATCATTTTGGGGTGGGAGGAGGGCATCGTAGATTTTTGTAAAATAAAAAGTTGTTAATATATTGTATATTACATATGTACTGTCGATATACAATACATTATTGTTTAAATAGTTACATCATTCGAACGTAAATAAATATTTAAATCAATTTTGCCAAATCAAGAGAGATGAACGAAAACTCTAGGCCTTTAGGGGAGGTAACAGGAACACGGTCCACCTCCCCTGGATCCGCAGGTGGGATGGGACGAGGCGAGAAAGATGTATGCATTGGGGATCGGAGACAATAGACAGCGGGGACGCGAGAGGAGGTATGAGTGTTGGAGAAAATAGGACCGGCGGGAAAGAGGGAATAAAGAGGATGAGGCAATGGGTAAAGGGGGTTGCCGGATGTGTGAGAACTGTGGTTGTGGGATGTCGGGACAATTAGAGTGCAAAGTTGAGGAGCAGCCACTGAAGCGCCGAGCTCGTGTGGTGGATGGGACCGAGAGGTGATGTGGCTGAGATATATAGGAATCACATGTGAAGAGATGGTAAGAATGAGTAAAGAATGAAGAGTTGAGGAATTGCAAGGTAATGGGAATAGATTGTAATAGTGTTGCGAAGAGATGAAAATAAGGGTTAAGTGGTGGCGGAACTGAAATCTGGCGGGACTGATAAATGGCGAGACAGAGATGGTTTGGTATAGAGATGGTTACACAAAAAGTGAAGGAGCTATGATGTAGCGAGTCTTATAAATCTCAAGACAGAGGGAGTGGGGCTGATAGATGGTGGAGTTGAGAGACGGCGCAACGGAGAGGTGGCGAGACTGATAAATGCCAAGAGTGAGAGATCGTGGGCTGAGAGATGGCGAAACTGAGAGGTGACCAGGTATCTCCCACCAGCGGGGCATCGCTCCAGCCGGGACAAGCTGTAAGCTCCCGACCGGTCTCCCGGCATGTGTGGTAGTGTAGTGCGTATTAGTGTAAGTGTTTGTGTAAGAGCAGAGGATAGGACAAGGAAGAGGAAGGAAAGATCGCGCGCAGTCCGTGACCCGTTTGTTAGGGTACTACTCCTGCATTCGCCTGGTGTTGATCGGAGAAACCACGGAAAACTACCGATCAGAGCAGCCAGCCGCTAGAATTCTCTTCCAGACAGCGACTGAATTCGACCCAGCTGACAAGCTAGTGTCGAAAACTCTGCCACCGTGGGGAGTGGAGTCCTAGGACCTCCCGGTCAGAGTGACATCAGGTAGATGCACTGAGCCATCTCTCCCGGTGCGAGGCGTAGAGCCGTTGGGGGGAAAGCGGTTGGTGCGCCGGGGGTGGGTTTCCAGCAGCATCAGACGTGCGAGGGCGACTACTGCCTCCGCGGCAATAATCGCGGACTTAAGGAGCGAGTGCGAGAAGCGCCGGGGGTGGGGGGAGGAGAGGGGGGCTTAAGACGCAGGCATTCCCGCGCTCATAAATGTTAATGCGAACTAACGCGTACTTACCGCGCCGCCGGCACCTGCGGGTCGCGTGCCGGGGGGCGTGGCTCTGTGTGCGGACGTGAGCCCCGGCGACGCCCGCCGAGGTAGGTAGCTTTTGCTGCTGCATGTTCCTTTTCTACTAGTTTCCTTACGTGCGTAATCTCATTAGTAGAGACCGGATATTTATGTAATTACTTATTTTTTGTCTTTCTGCTTACTGTTCTCAAAATTGTAATCTTGGCGAATTTTTGCCCTTCTATCGAATTTTTTCGTTACATATTTAGTACTATATTACATATTTTACATATTTTGCTGTTTTCAGAATATATTTTCTTATTTTATCTATTTTCTTCAATTTAATTTCATATTTTTTACGGAAAGATGTATTTTTCTAAATCAGCATTTTCCCTACATTATTGAGCAAGTCTACGTGTCTAAAATATAATTTACACCGCGTTTTCTGATATGTAACCTTAATTTCTGAAAAAAATTTGCGATCGCCAAGTGTAACACTCCGATGAAGATGCTTCAGTGTTTGTTTGCTGGTCGTAGATCTGGCAGTTAGTGCGATGGCTTCTATTGCGATTTGTCCGGCTGCTAAACTGCGGTCCAGGATTATAATATATTACGCTTTTACTACTGACGAAAAAGTGGTGTGATGTGAAGTGAGCAGTTTTTTTAAACATAATTTTTGCTATGTAAATGGCTTTTAATTAGAGAATTTTAATATTACATATTATATTGGATTTTACATATTTATTACATATTCTGACTGTTTTCATTACATATTTATGTACATATTTTGACATTTAATATTACATATTTTTCCGGTCTCTACTCATTAGTATTAGTGTGAAGGGAAGAGTTAGTATTAGTTGTGTTTTGCTTGTATAAAATAAATACGTAATACCTGACGAAGATTCTAAAGAAATAGGATTCGAAACGCTATAGTAAGAAAATTGAGGAAGAATAAACTGTCTTTATATAATTGGTTTCAAAATTATTTATTAAACCGGGAGTGTTCGCAATAGATCTGTGAGATCCAAGCCAGGGCAACTTTGTGGTCCTGAATTATTGCGATGCATTAGGCGTCTAATATTTCATGTATTCCTTCATTGTACTTTTTTAAGAACGCCTGGTCTTCTATTTTTATTTTTTCGTTGCGTCATTTCCCATGAGCATGCTCAAACTTGATCACTGCGCTGCGCGATATGTCAGATACGTTGTGTACACTGGCGCCAGTGCTTTGTGAGCTCCTGGCGTAAGCGGTACGTATCATGATATTATTTTCAGGCGTTTCTATCACAAGTGTACGGTTTATTAACAATTGTATTGAGAGACATGTACAAAGCAAATAAAATACGTATTTCAGTTAATAGAGCTTCAGATCATTGCCATTCATGAAGAGTTTCAGCTGTATCTGAGAGATGCATTGCCATGCGCACTGGTGTGAGTCTACTTATTGCGGGTACTCCCGGGTTAATCTCATTAGTATTAGTGTGATGTGAAGAGTTAGTAACATTTCTGTTTTGCTTGTATAGAATAAATACCTAATATCTGACGAAGATTATAAAGAAATAGGATTCAAAACGTTATAGTAAGAAAATTGAAGAAGAATAAACTGTCTATAAATAACTAGTTGAAAAATTCTAAATTAAACACAGACATAACGCGACTGCCACCCTATTTTTATATTTAGGAACACCCCAACACCCCGGATGGCCCCGGCTGCATCAACCATACATACTCCGCTGGTGTGGCTGGCTTGTTTTATGTCTACAACACTATTAATAGGGAGTTTTTGCCACCTTGAACGTTAAGCACTATCGATCTTCTGCACATGCGCAGATGCACGAAAGTGATGCGAAACTTTAACTGCGCATGAGCAGAAGATCGATAGTGCTTACCGTTCGAGATTGCAAAAACTCCCTATTGTGGAGAAGTTCATGTGCTGCCGGACTAGAAAATGAGATCGAGTCCGTCGCGGCATGGTCTGTGCTACCTGCGACCCCTCCAACTCCTTCTCCACCCCTCCGTCGCGTCCCTACTCGCCAAGGTCGGCGTCTTGTCGTTTGTACCGTCGCTGCTCAGGGCAGTGTAAGCTCTATGCACCGCAAGCTGCGCCGGCCTTGCGTTCGGTACCGCTTAGCAGAAAGTGTATAAACCCTGACGGATGGATCGCTTCAGCCTTCGAGGGCTGAGCGGTCACAATAAAATCTATTTAAAATTAGTGTGAATTGTTTGCCAAATATGAGCACAATTTTGAAATTATTTAAGTACGAATTATTCAACTATTTTATAATTGTGTTTTGGTCCCTTGGAATTAATATCCAGAAACCATTGTTACACCGCGTTGTGTTGAATTTTTTATAGTCTCGATGTCATTTACTGAATATTACGTTTGGTTAAGAAGGCTTACTTTGATATTCTACTATCTTCAACTTTTGACAATTTTTGGTTTTCAATATGTTTCCTACAATATAAGACTGTCTAAAATAATATAGAGACCAAAAAATCCAAGTCATACTTTAATTTCAATTGTAATGAGGTCCCATATTCAAATCTTGTACTTGTGGTTTGTAGTTGTTATAGTTGATATGTCATAGGAAATACTTGTGATATTTTTATTATGTAGGCTATTGCATTTTAAGTAACCTTTATACGTTGAATAATTATTGTACAAGTATTTCCGCTGATTCAGAAAATTATCTAGACGTCATTGCCGGGCGATGCCTGTCAAAGTAGACTGGGGGTATGTGGGATATTTGAAGCGAATAAAAAAGCGTTGCATGTATGGGAAGGGACAGGACCGGGGGAGGGTGTACTGAGCGGGAATAGCTGCCTAATAGATAATAGTGATTAATATTCGGGCAATGACGGGTAATCAGTGATATACTTATAAAACTGCACACTAGCATTTCAATATTTATTTGTGTGTTTCCTAATTCAGAATATTTAGTAATAAAATATACAAATAAGTGTGGTATATTTGAATGACTATTGAATGTTTGTGTGTTTCTTCAGAAATATTCTGTAATGACGAGTTTCTGGTAAAGTAATGAATTTTGACTATTTTCAATTTACAATTGCGGAGAGAAAGTTTTGTTTAGAATTCTCGACTAATATGTTTATTTTCTAAATAGGGAAAAGTGTTTAATCAGCATTATCCCTTTTACGTGCATCATGTGATATCTTTTTGGTGGTTCTTGGTTAACAAGTCATGTTGAAGTAATTGCTCAAATATCATGTTTATGCTGTATTAAATTTTTTGCAATCAGCAAATTTGTAGTTTATACTTTCCACATTTATGGAACAATAGGAGAAACATTGTTCAGAATTCTTGACTTCTATTGGTTCATACAGAGAGAACAATATCTAATTACGTCCCTCACCAACAAACTATCCATCACCATCACACCAGCATTAGGAATTTGTGAAGCTTACCAATCAGATAAGTAAAATGTTCTTGTCTTCTAACGTTGAGAAATTTGATAGGTCTTCTTTATGTGAACCCCTATAAGAAATAAGGTTGATTCATCGGTTTCTCCTAAAAAAATAAATAAAATTATTAGACACAGGAATTGGAAAAGGGTCAATAAAAAGCCAATTTGTACTCTTTGTACAAAATAATTTTATTAAGGGGAAGATTCTCACACCCAGTCTTGTTCAGCTTTAGTTTCACATGGACTCATATAGACATAATGAGTGTGGCGCTCAGGGATACAGCATCTGAGGAATCGAAAACAAATTTTGAGAAAAGAAACTTCTCCAGAAGGATACAAATCGGATCACCCGTTCACATTTCACCGTCTCTGGGATAGAGAACGTGAAGCATTGGGTCGAAATCAGAGGAGACAAGAAATCTCCAAAAATCACGTAATCACTTTTTTGCGCTCTCCATACACCATGACACAAATGTGGCCTTTCGCTACAAATTATAGTGTTGCTTTCAAAGAGCTCATTATACAAGTGATATTTTTGGCACGTTTCTTAAGTCTATATTACAAATGTCTCTTGTTAGGTGTAAAATTCTCTGTAAAATCTCAATCTTCTAATTGAAAATTTGAGTTTCACCTCTGTAATAAAATACGTCATGAAACTCAAAAAAGTGCCCCAAATTTCTCAAACAAAGCAGTTCAACTGCACAACATACTTTTGGCTACGAAAGCAGCGTACAAAATGGCACGGTATGGTGTCACGTCTGTGAACAAATGACACACGCCCAATAGTTCACGTTCCGTCTCATGGGATGCGCACCGACTTTTGATAGTTTCAATGTCCTATGTAATCACCGTTCACAAGAGGACGTTCTGAAATACAAGCTTAATTGAAGTTCCTTGCTCGTCACAAGAGGTTGAACTATTCATTGAATTCAATTTAATTGGATTACTGATATTTTTGCTAGAACTAAATTAAAACAGTTAAAAACATTATTTTCAAACCAATTAACAAATTGAGAGACATTTTGCTTTCTTTCGCATACTAACATTTACACATATTAAGGATACATAGAATTTTTGGAGTCCTAATTAGAGAAAATCATTACAGAAAATTTTTTTAAAAATTAAAAAATTTTGATTTACTTGCCCTGGAGACGAAAGCTCTTTTCCATTACGTCGTATTGTGAACTAGATTCCTCATTTGGCGTAGCTAAGACATGAAAATTAATCGGTGACATGATTTTTTTTCTTTTCTACATCCATGGTAACTGCTTTGAACGGAGAGGAGGGGTCAAGCTTAGAAAACATTGAAATGATTACAAAGAAACATACAATACAAACATTACTGGACATTTCAATTTTAATGTGTTTACAGACGCATTCCACAAATCACCCATCACCACTGAAATTACTAAACCCCTGTGTTAAAAACAACGGTTAGTTTAAAACATATCCGAACACCCTCGGTGTCAACGACAATCTCATATATATGTTATACATAAACAGAAAACACCATTAAAACAAATATTAATACATATTTAAACACTCTGCACATAAAATATTTTCCCACATATTACAATCAATGTATGATTTTCACGTAGGTATGTCTTCACACAAAACGTAGTACATCTCGGAACAAATCGAAACAATATGAATCCTTCTCCCCAATGTTCGGAATTTGAGCAAAGACATCGCCTCGTGAAGACTACATACCCGTCCTCGCTTTACAAAGGTTTCGCATTGCAACCTTCATACGAAGTTCTTTGGCTTCATGCAAGAGCAGAACGTAACATTTTTTTCTCATCTCTTTGGCAGCAGAAGAGTCCGGAAACTGCCCCGCAGAATCTGCGAGAGGCGGTAGCCTCCACGTACCAACCCAAACCTTCTAGAAAAATCGTCGTCTGCTACATTCCACACAGACACGTATCAAACAAGACGAACACACTCGCTGAAAACCATACGGAGATCTCTCACTACAAGAACTTACGTGTCACATTTTTAAATCGGTCATCTGCGCACGGTCAAATCACTCGTGTCTGTTTCTGAATAGCGACGACCGCGTTCGGCCTCGAGTGCTCGAAAACGTTCGTTCAAGAGAGCCTACGAAAAAAAAACAACAACCAACACATTCTGTTGTCGAGTCGGTGTCCGTTTCTAGGCAGAGTGCGTGTCCAAGACACCGTCGCTTCGTCCACAGTCACCGGTCGGCGAGTTCGTTCGTACGGAGCGATCACCATGGAGAACCGTGTGGAGCCAGCGGGGGGACTTGCCTGACTCTCTTGGTGAAGGTAGAAAAAGGGAGAAAGGTGCAGACTCGAAAGGGGAATGTCACCCGGCGCGCCGGTTCGCTCCGATAAAACCGTCACATCCTTTTATTCTTCCTTTTCCTTCGCTTCCTCCTTCCAGCCTTCCAGCTTCGCTCCGCTCACTTTATCTCTCTCTCACCCCCTCTCTCTCTCTCTATCTCTCTGTCGGCGGCGGTGGCGGTGGTGGCGAGGTCTACGCGCGAGGCCGTCTCTCCACGCGCGGCGCGCTTCAACTGTTCCGGGCTCACAAAGGCCCCCGAGGCCGCCATCTTGGCGTCTTCTCTCCCTTGCGCTCTCAGGTGGAAGGGAGCCGACGCCCGCGCCGCCGGACGACTTCGTCCGTGCGCGGGAAGAGGTCCTCCCCTCTCCCCTTCGGAGGAATAAGAGGGAAAGCGCGCTGCCGTGCGTGGACCTCGCCGATGCCGCCGCCGCCGTGAGCTCCGCTCGGGCAGACATAACCTCAATCTCCTCCGAAGTCCACCGTCGCGCCGCCTAGAGGCGCTGTCTTGCGCAACGAAGTTGGACGCGACAGCTTTGTTTTCTCGTATTTCCGCTCTGTCGCGGACGTAATAAGGTACACAAACTAAATACTGTTTACAGAGAAAGCGATAAAAATAAAATTAATGTCGAAGTTTCTGAGGAAAATACTCTTAACATATACTTTCAATTTTTAAAACTAATATATTGAACAGATATTTTAAACTGCTTATTCCCTTTCATTGAAGGGACAAAATCATTTGAAGAGCATCAATATTTTTCTGAGCTATCTTTTGGACAGTTCCAGAATTACCATTTCTCCTTCAGAGTGCTTCGACACAAACAGTGGGTTAGTAACAACAAAATTGATTGACGTTTGAAATAAAAACAAAATAAAAAGCAGTAATAATTTGGCCCTGGCTGCTCCTAGGCCCTTTTCCGAGGAATAGCATCCATGCTCTGTTCACGTGATGACCCCATGCTGTCGAACGCACACCATGTATCCGCCAGTTTGCTCAATGATTGGAGGGAGACACATCAATTAATAATCATTATTGTTGATATTGCCATTGTGAGTGACGACGTATTTCTTATAAGCAATGCGTTGTTCCGTCTCATGAAGACCGCTCTTTTAGTTAATATGTCTGTAATAATCCCGACTTGAAAGTGTCAACTATGACATCTGTAAATTAGTTATGTGCCTTTGTACAAATCACAGCAAAGTTCATCTGACACTGACAATGACATATGTACACAAATATTTGAGAAAACATTTATTAAAGCGTCTCTCTTTATGAAACTTAGTAATTATATTTCTCGATAATTTAGATGTTCACATTTCTTAAAGGCAATATTCAGTATAACGGTCGTTGTAAATAAAATTATTTTCGACTTGAACTGTGGTAAACTCTTTTATATTTCATTTATAGATTTTATTGTAATACTCCTTCAAACCCTGTCTAGCTAAAATGTAGATGACCTATTAAAAACGAATATTCGTTCAGGAGAAGGTTTATCAAATATTTCTTCGTGTAGAATTCAAAATCTCATCTCCAACCCTAGTATTTTAAACTGGGCACACAAATGATTTCTTGCACAATAACATTTGGTGATTGCATGGAAGCAGTTTGTAACTTGGTCACAGTCTACAAGTGGTGTCGCGAGATACCGGGTGAGGAAAACATTAGAGATATCAGAGTCGCATTTTCTCGAGAGAATTCAAGCGTCTCGCAAGAAAACGAGATGTATTGCGATTCGATGAGTGGTATTCTATTCCAAGTATTTAACACTCATGAGAGCAAGAAAGACGCGCTGGTACTTACCAGCAGTGGCTTTAAATTTCTTGGGAAAGAGCGCGTGTAGATTCGTGTAGGTTACAAAATTGATACGTCGCGTCCTCCTACACTCAACGGAGGGGTTCAACGGTCATCGGAAAATTCAACACTCATCCGAGAGTTCAACACTGATCCGAGAGTTCAACACTCATCCGAGAGTTCAACACTCATCCGAGAGTTCAACACTCATCCGAGAGTTCAACACTCATCCGAGAGTTCAACACTCATCCGAGAGTTCAACACTCATCCGAGAGTTCAACGCTCATCCGAGACTTCAACGCTCATCCGAGACGTCAACGCTCATCCGAGACGTCAACGCTCATCCGAGACTTCAACGCTCATCTGAGACTTCAACGCTCATTGGAATGGTTCAACACTCATCAACGGGTCCAACACTCATCGGAGGGGTACAACTCGACAGAGCCAACTCGTCGGTGGACCTGCATCCGTTCTGGGGCCATCACGTGCATCAGCGCAAGGGGCGCGGCTCGGGGCGCGGGCGCGGGGCGCGTCACACGGTCGTCTCCATGGTGACGACGTCCTGTCAACACAGGCTGTCCTTGCCGTCGAGGAAGAGGTCGTCGGGGGCGGAGGGCGGCGGGAAGCGCTTGCCCACCGGGACGACGCCGTCGCCGTTGTTGTGCAGGTGGTTGATGTGCAGGTGGTTGGCGTGGTGCGGGCGCGGGCCGCGCGGGTGGTGGTGGCCGAGCTGCGCGTGCGCGGGCGGGGCGCCGTCGGCCACGTCCGCCGCGCCGCGCGTCACGTGACCCGGCGCCGTCTTGTGCTTCTGGCGCTCGGCCGCCGCGGCCGCGCGCCGGTGCTGGCGCAGCTTGACGCCCGCCGTGATGGCGATGAGCAGCGCCAGCGCGCCAAGCGCCGCCGCGCCGATCGCCACGTACAGCAGCGGCACGCCCAGCTGGTAGGCGCAGTTGGCGTCCTCCTCGTCGAAGCCCGACGGGCAGTGGCGCGCGCCGTCGCACCACAGCGCCGCGCTGATGCACGCGTTCAGCTCCGGGCACCTGCAACCCACGCGCGTGCGGGGACACGCCCCCTCAGTCTCGAAACATCATTTCTATGGGACGATTAAAATAAGTTGGTGATTGACAATTGTGTTTCTGAAGCACGCGTTCAGCTCCGGGCACCTGCAACCCACGCGCGTGCGGGAACACGCCCCTTCAGTCTGCAAATACATTTCTATGGTCCGATTAAAATAAGTTGGTGATTGACAATTGTGTTTCTGAAGCACGTGTTCAACTCCGGGCACCTGCAACCCACGCACGTGCGGGAACACGCCCCCTCAGTCTGCAAATACTTTGCTTGACAATAAACATTGGCACTTCTATCACACGTTCACTTTACATTTGCAGACGAAGCGCTGTGATCGGTCACCACCGATTGAATGAGAATCTCACGTCTACAGTATATACTGATCGATTAGATATAATACAGAGGGCGGCACAGCTCTTTGCAGGGAACGGCACAGTAAAATCACGCAAGAACTTACATATTGTGTAGTTGATATGTGCAAAGGAGAAATAAAAATATTTATCGTGTCTCTTATAAATAGCGTGTATTGTCGATTACAAAGTGTATTGTACTGCAGCCTTGTCCATAGATTTTTATATTGGTATTAATAACCGCGTTGTCATTTCCTGGCGCAATAATTCACTACATTATTTATAATTAATTTACTGCCAGAACGCACTCTCGAATACCAAAGTGGATTTGATTTTTTCCGCAGACTTCACAGAAAATACAAAAACAAATAAAGCACTGTTTCTTGGACTGTCTCGGCTGGCGTCAGCATTGGTCAGATGCTGTTAGAGATCGGCTCTATTCGTGCATTCTCGGATATTTTCGGGCCCTCACTTTCAAAACAACAGTAGTTCCTAATTTTGCCGTCTGCAAAAGTATAATGAACGAGTAATATATCTGTTTGGGAGAATTTCTCAGCTAGACACAGATGCCAACGTCTCAGCCGTCGTGACGTGTCCTTCCCCAGGCATTAATGTAGATCGTGGCATGGCAGCTGAAAGGTTGGCATCTGTGCCTGAGACGCGTCGACCAAGTAGATCTGGCAGTATATCTGGCAGCGGAAACATACGCTTTCATTATTACTTATTGTTCTGAATCAATGGCAACTCGTGCTGGTCATGGCATGTTTGGCTTCAATAAAAGTATTCGCTATTTAACACTAGAACTCCCGGCGTACCCCCTAGCGGAGTCGTTTCAACTCCGAGCCTTCGACGTTACTTTTTCAAATGAAATATTGAAAAAAATTATCTACATTACTATGTTATTATTGAAAACTAAAAGTTAGTGTATAATAAAACTACTACGCCACAACTTAAATATATTTTAAACATTTATTGCCATTACTTTCCTGCGACATCGAAGTTACAAAATGTTAAGCGGAATTCGTAAGTAATCGGCTTAAGTGTACGTTGAAAAGTATTTTAATGATGTAACAATATTGTTGAAATAATAATATAAAATGTTATAAACATTTAATTTTAAATTATACTAGTTTCATATGTGACCCAAAAATATATTCCCTTGTATTGCACTTTCAATACCTAATATAACGCAACATGTCAAATTAATTTGAAATATTTTACATATGTTGAAATATTTTACAAATCCTGGCGTTTCTTTTCCCCACTCTTCTTCCGAGTTCAACATGTATGTGTGTAAATTCACCATTTTTCACACAATTCAGAACAGGAACTACTGAAACGATTAAGATAACGAACATTTACAGCAACAATGAGAAAGTAAGTTTTGAGTATAATGTTTTTAAAGAAAGAATGTTTGCTGGAATTAATTTACTTTCAGTCAGAATTCCTGTTTACGAGAAGAGTACTAAACTTATTTTGTGCAACTAATAGTGCATTTTATTCACAAAAGAGGAAAGACTCATTTGAACGTCAGCTGGAAAACGCGTTGAAAAATTTTGACACGCGAAGAAATGAATGAAAATATAAACAGCAATGGAACACAAAGCGACCTCAATTGCAGCGAATCAGAAATCGCGTGATCGGTCAACTGTAGCAGGGCCAAGGGAAATTCGCTAATGTCCGGCTTGCCTGCGGGAGGGCGGGCGAAATGTCGAATGCCGCTTTCACAACTGCCAATCGCCGCGCGCTTTCATGAATAAGTCTCTCATTATGAGGTTGAGCGGGGGAAAATGGTGAAAAACATTGCGGGCAAATGTTGAAAGAAATCGTTTAATTAAAGTGGAGGAAACGACAAACCAATTACATTAACGTTCTTCATTTTGAATTCATGATGTTGATAATCCCAAAACGACATTCTTGATTTTGTCATGCCAAACCAGATGGGGAAGACTGAGCCATTTAAATACGCAAGTCAAGTGAATCAAACCGTGATGGAAATAACAGCAGCTTGATTTATTTATGCTATGATAATACATTAATAATAACAGATCAATATTGTGATTTTGATTTCCATCAAATATCGTTTCCTCTTTCAACATTCACTCCTAATTCTGTTGAATACTCTAACACTTATGAATTAAGAGAGAGTGCTAATTCTTAAGTAACAAAGAGTGCAAACATTTTATAACAGGAACCTTCAACAAACTTAACGAAAATACTTGCATTTATCGCAACGCTGAATATAGTTACTGGAGTTACCCCGTTTCTCTAACCTATTACAATATTATTATCTGACCGTAACATTTCATGAAACCGTCCAGAAAAATCTGTTCGCGATTCGACAAAACCAGAAACTTTTCGAACTCCATTTTCATACCCTTTCAAAGTAAGCTCCAATCGTTATTTCTTTTACGTTTCGTCAGGCAGCCGATTTGCCAGTTTAAGTTTGAGGAATTCGAAGCAAACGCGCGCAAGCAGTAAATAAAAACCCCAAAGAAAAGGGATAAAACACGACGCGGTCGAGCAGGGCGCCATTTACTAGCGCTGAACCTCAAACTATAAAACTCGGGCAAACAGAAAGAGGTAGTTCGCTGTAACAATAACTGTTTCCTCACCGCGATACATAAACCGCATTCATGAAAAACGCAATGGCTAGTAAAGCAGTCCTCCGACCTCTCTATTCACAGGGATAAGCGCAAGGCGTGACCGGGGACAAGCCAGGGTCGACGTGGGTTGCGAGAGGTTGTGTCAGTCTGGGCGAAGCGTGGGTAAGGAGAGTGAGAGGTGGACGTGAGACGTGAATGTGCCGAAGTAGAAGGTAGGGCGAGGCGGATAAACCCTCCGAAAGAAGTGGGTGGGTGAAGGGGTTGATGAGGGAAGAAAGGGTTGATGAGGGAAGAAATTCGCAAAGCGGAGCGAAGTGTGCTAGGCCTGATGAGAAAGGAATGACCGGAGAATGGTAGATTTGCGAGGGCGATAAAAAACAATTGAAGGTGAGAGAAGGACGAGTCAGAGATAAGAGAGCACAAGGTTGGTTGATTGATTGATTCGTGTTTCCGGGCGCATCAACTACTCAGGTCATTAGCCGTAAGTGTAGTGCATGCTTTTTTTTTCTCGGGAGGTGGCGATGATCTTTTCCCCGCTGGATGGCAAGATCTGGCGCAGACCTACCGTCGATTAGTGGGGTTTTTCCCTCAACCAGGTATCTCCCATCAGCGGGGCACCACCCCAGCCGGGATAAGCTCTAAGCTCCAGACCGGTCTCCCGGCATGTGTGGTAGTGTAGTGTAGTGCATGTTAGTGTAAGTGTGTGTGTATGAGGAGAGGATAGGACAAGGAAGAGGAAGGAAAGATCGCGCGCGGTCCGTGGCCCGTTTGTTAGGGTAGTACAGCGCAAGATGGGGGTGGACGAGGATCAAAGGGGTTGGGGTAGGGAGAGGCAGGTTTGAGTTGGAGACGAAACGAGAGCGAGACGAGAGCCAAACGGAAGCGAGAGCGAGGCAATGCGTCGTCGAGACGGGGGCGGTCGGCGAAACATGGTGACATCGAGGAGAGAAGAGAGCAAGGCGGGGAGGTAACGAGACAGGAGGACGCGGGCAGAAGCAAGTGGAGAAGAGGTGCGAGTGGGGCAGTGGCGACGCGCGGGTGAGACAGGCACGAAACAGAATAAAGGAGGGATCAGGTGCGTATGAGAAGAGGCGAGACAGAGCGCGGAGAGGCAAAAGAAAGTGTGATGGGGAGAGATGAGGAGAGTTGGAGGGAGTTGGGGTGAGTCGAGAGACGAAGAGATACGGAGAAAGAGGAAGAGCGATGGAGGGATGGGGAGAGAGGGAGTGAGTGGCGGAGCGACACTAAACTAACGGAGAGAGATGGAAAGGGATGGAGAGAGGTGAATAGAGGTGGAAAGAGATGAAGTCTAAATTAATGAAGAGTCGGAAAGAATATAGGAGAGACGGCCTGAGCTGGAGAGAGACAGAGAGAGACAAAACCAGTCTGAGAAAAATGGAGAGAGGCGAGGTAGTGTGGGGCGCGACGGGACGAGGCGGGACGGGATGAGACGAGATGGAACATGACAGCACGAGGCGAGACAAGGTGGGACAAAGTGAGACGAAGCGGGACGAGGCGGGTCGTGGCAAGATGTCAGCTGGGGGAAGAACGTGCAGGCGAGACGGTGGCAAGGCGTGAGGCGTGTTTGCTGAACCGCAAGCTATAAAGTCCCGCGTTCGAGCAACGAACTAGGTTCCGCTATCGTTCGCGTCTTATCTCCCGCATCGACGCGCGAGCGCGGCCACGCGGAGGGTCGGGAGACTAGCGGGTAAAAATGGCGGGCGATTCTCAGATAGGCGGCCGACGGCGACTGGGGATTTCCGCGACTGTGTAATAGGCAGGTGGCGAAAATGAGATCGTGGCCGCTGACTCATTCTTGTTGCATTCAATTGTCGGGATTAACCAAAGTGCCAATAAAGTATCAAGTTCTGGGTTGCTGGAATCTTACTATTTTCAGCCGTTAAGGAATGTGGTCTGGAAACGAACATAAAGTTTGCAGCCAGATTTGGCCGGAAGTTAGCTAGTATCCGGTCATGATTAAGAAAAAAGCATAAATACAATTTGTCTCAAGATATAAGTATTATATCAGAAAAATGAAAGCTTTTGTAATGGTTTTAAAACGAGCTTACCATTTGCACTTATAACGTATTAAGTAGATGAGTAAGTGAAGTTTATTAAGAAAGATAATGAAATAGTTTTAGTTAACGTTTAAAAATTGCCTCTTTACTAAGCGATTCAAGTACACTATAAACGACAAAGGAAACAGTATAACACATAAAAAGTATAACGCAGGAATCGTGACATAGATCTCTGATTACTGATATTGAAAACATTTAAATGCACGTTTTACATCCTCCTAGTTTAGTTGCAAGAACGTATCAATCCCATACGGATACAGAGTTTTGATAATAGCTGAATGAAAGAGAGAAAATAAGTATATCTCGGATCATATAGCGTGAGTTGTTACCGTGAGTCCAAGAAGTGGGTTTCCTTAAAAACAGAATATAAAACATTAGAAAATCCGTTGATTTTTCATTGAAAAGAGTACACTGCTAATAATGAAATAAAATGTAATGGAATAGATTTTCGTAACTTTTCCTCGATGTAACGCGGCATCTTTTCTGATGTTGCTACCGAAAAGTGTGCCACAAAGCTCCCGGTTCGAAGTGGAGCTGTGGCGAGGGCGGTTGGGCAAACACAGTGGCGCGCTCTGGTTGTGCAGCGCGGCGGCAAGAAATACGAGCTCCGATCGCAATCGCGAACTGTGGCTGCTGATTAAGTCAGCTCTGTTTGGAGCCGCACGATTGTGGCGGCGGGAGCGCGCGCTCAGTGCAACGAGCGAGCGCCAAAGCCGGTCGAGGAAAGAGACTGGTCGAAGCGGGTGCGTGGGAGGGGGTAATTGAGGGAGGGCAAAAGGGAGGGAGAGAGAGAGGGAGGGAGAGAGAGAGGGAGAGCGGGAGAGAGAGAGCGAGAGCGGGAGAGAGGGAGAGAGAGCGGGAGAGAGGGAGAGAGAGCGGGAGAGAGGGAGAGAGAGGGAGAGAGGGAGTGAGTGGGAGAGAGGAAGAGAGGGAGGGAGGGAGAGGGAGGGAGAGAGAGGGAGAGAGAGGGAGGGAGAGAGACGGAGGGAGAGAGAGGGAGGGAGACAGAGGGAGGGAGAGAGAGGGAGGGAGAGGGAGGGAGAGGGAGGGAGGGAGAGAGGAAGGGAGAGAGAGAGGAAGGGAGAGAGAGGGCGAGAGAGGGAGGGAGAGTGAGGGAGGGCGAGAGAGGGAGGGAGAGAAACTGCATATTCTTCAAAGTATCGTTTTCAGTGTCTTTGAAACAATTTTATCTGAGTTGAGATTACTCATTTTGCTTTAAGAAGTACTTTTAGATGAAAAATATTCAAAATTACATATGTAATTCCAAAGAATACGTTTGTGCCATTGAAATAAATGAAAATAAAAATAATGAAATCTAATAGTCGATAAACCGCAGAAAAACATTCTATTTTATTGTGGTTTTACGGTACGTTAATAAGTCTTTGTAACCCTCTCCTTAAATCCTGCCTACAGCTCCAGTATTTGCAATATATCTCCCTAAACTAATTTACGGGGCTGGGGTATTCCCAACCCCGCTGCATGAATTACTTCGTTAGCGGATCTCAACTAGTCTTTTGTATATGAGGAACCACATACGCCTATTGCAGATTGTATAGGCCAAGAGGCTAGAGGAATTGGGATGAATGAAACTCAAAATGCCGGCTCCTCCCGTCGCAAAGGTGTCTACTACATTTTTTAAACATATTTTCACATTCCTAGGATGGAAACAATGAAATAAATATTGAGTAGGGGAGACATGAAGCTTTGAGAAGTATTCCACACACATTGTGAAGCCATCTGACCTTAATTTCAACCTATGAACAATGGAGTTTCACGCCCCAGTTTCCTGCACAAGAAAGCTAGAAAGCTGTTTTATTTAGCTTTAAACTTTGCTGTTAGTAACATTCATTGTTAACACTGCTATTAGCTTCGGTGTAATTTTTAAGTTATTATTATTGCTTAGATTATTTTGTTATATTTATTATTATTGTTATGTCCGTTATACAGTGAAGTGTAGTGTAGTGTAGTGGAAGGGAAGGGAGTGTAGTGAGGAGTAGTGTTAGTTAAACTAGAAGTCAATTTCGAGATAACTAGGAATTAATTAGAACTAGGATATCATCCTCTAATTCTAATGGAAATTAAATTGTAATTTTTGGTTGTAATTTTTCTAATTCTAATTGTTATCATGCTGAGCATTAGCTCAAAGCGAACTGTAATAAATCTGTAGCTGTTACTCACCGGTAGGGGCAGTCGGGCATGTTGATGGAGCTCATGACAAAGGAGCTGGAGGCGGTGAGCAGCGGCCGCTTGGACACCTCCATCCACGTGACGGCGTAGCTGCCGGGCTCGCGCTCCAGGAACTCCACCACGAAGCTCCTGGCGTGCGGCGCCAGCAGCAGCAGCGGGTTGCTGGCCGCGGGCGCCTCCGCGCTGCCGTTGCCTCCCCCTCCACCGCCCCCGCTGCGGTTCCACCCGTCGCTGAACACCTCCACCACCTGCGGCCGCCCCCACCCGCCGCCCGCGCCGCCGCCACCGCCGCCGCTCCCGCCGCCGCCTCCGCCGCCCACGCTCGCGAACCCGCCGGCGCCTTCTTCAGGGCAAACGACCTTGGGCTCGCGCGTGTCCAGCCCCGAGTACACCACGATGCGGTTGAGCGTGGGGCACTTGGCGCCGGCGCCTCGCGACGCCAGCTCGAAGCCGCGGATCTTGAGGTAGAGGAAGTTGTTGACGGTGTCTTCTGGTTCGATGAGCCACGGGTGGTTCACGCAGCGCACCCCTCCAGACAGATCCTCAGGCGCTGTTTTCTCCTCAACGTGCGCCACTTTCCGCGTCGTGGGCTCCTCAGCGCGATCTCCCCGCTGGACCCTCTCAGCCGGCGGTCTTCCCGCTTCGAGGAGCACACGCTCCCGTCCACGTCGGCGCCGCTCAGGAACTGGTACTCGCCCTCGAAGTAAAAGTCCCCGAAGTCCTGCGTGATGTTCATGAAGGTGACGGTGAAGTTGACCTCCACCACGGAGGAGGTGAGCGTGTTGATGACGAGCGGTTCGGTGAGGCGCGAGCACAGGCAGTCGCGCGGCAGCTGCACGCCGGGCCACGGGTACTCGGCGACCCACAGCTCGGCGGCCGCGTCCGCGTTGCCCAGGTAGCGCGACACGGCGGCGAACTTGGAGCGCAGCGGCGCGCACTTCCAGCGACCCGTGCGCGCGTCCACGCGTGACATGCACGCGCGGTCCCCGAAGCGCGCGCGCGTGAACGTGAGCTTGACGCGCTCGCCGGGGCCGGCCTCGAAGCGCAGCACGCAGCTCAGGTTCTGCGCGCCGCCGCGCCCGTAGAAGAAGACGCTGCGCGGCGACTGGAAGCGGCCGGCCGCCGGGGCGGGCGCCGCGCCCGGCGCCCCCGCCGACCCCGCCCCCGCCGCCGCCGCGGCCGCCGCCGACGTGAACACGCGGTCGCACGCGCTGGCCGCGCCGCGCACCGGCGCGCCCTCCAGCGCCGTGTCCACGAACTCGTAGCGCAGCACGAACGACACCTGCGGGAGCAAGGAGCGGCTCATGCTTTCCTGCCTCCCGTCAAGAACACACACGCGTTCCAGTATCAATACACGCCCACGCGCGCGCGCGCACACAGCTTCTCTATCAGTACGATCCTGCTTTCTCTGACATTCATAATCGATCGCTCTCTGGAAAAACCTTGTCATTTTCGGTTTAAACTAGTATTATTTCCATTTGCTATTGGATATTTTTGTTCACTTAAATATGAACTGATCTCTAGTGTCTGGTGGTGGTGTCAACACAAAAATCTGATAAAGAATAAAATACCATAAAAATCTTTATACTGCCTACCCAATGAACTTGTTCTTCTTCCATCTACTGTACAGAGATCCTACTTTTAAAAAACGAATTCGAAGAATAAAAACCAACATCAAGTATTATATGGATATTATTGGCTTGATTACTAACTTTCAATGTTTTAAAATGTCTACATCAAGAAATTTTATCCAAAATGATCGTGAGACTACTGATTGAACATGTTACATTATGAAAAATGAAAACAAAATTATCAGTTAATTAAGTAACCAAATGAGTTGAAATTGAAATTAACCTGAATATGTTCGATAATAGAGATACGTATTCTTTGAAATTCACGTAAACAATCAATGTTAAAGCGAAATAATACTGGAAACACACGTACAATAAATAAGAGCCAATGATTATGAATTTCAAAGAAAGAGGATAAGATAAATAGAAACAACAAACTAATAATACACAAATAGAGAACAAAGTTATGAAAAGGGGAAATAACTGAAATTAAAATATGGAAAGATAAAGGCATTAAACGTAATAGGATAAATGAATGTAAGACGTTCTACAAATAGAAGAGGAAGCAACGTTAAAAAAGAAAGAGAAAGAAAGAAAGAATGAAAAGAAAGAATGGAGGAAGAAAGGAAGAGAGAAAGAAAGAGAGGAAGAGAGAAAGAAAGGAAGGAAGAGAGAAAAAAGGAAAGAAGAGAGAAAGAAAGTAAAGAAGAGAGAAAGAAAGGAAGGAAGAGAGAAAGAAAGGAAGAGTGAAAGAAAGAAAGGAAGAGAGAAAGAAAGAAAGGAAGAGAGAAAGAATGGAAGAAAGAGTGAAAGAAAGGAAGAGAGAAAGAATGGAAGGAAGAGAGAGAGGAAGAGTGAAAGAAAGAAAGGAAGAGAGAAAGAAAGGATGGAAGAGAGAAAGAAAGAAAGAGTGAAAGAAAGGAAGAGAGAAAGGAAGGAAGGAAAAGAGAAAGAAAGGAAGGAAGAGAGAAAGGAAGGAAGAGAGAAAGGAAGGAAGGAAGAGAGAAAGAAAGAATGGAAAAGCTGAGGGAAACAAGTGGTAGCGCGATAGAAAGAAGCAAGAGAGGGAAGCTCAAAGCTAAAAGAACTGAGCGAGTGCAAGAGGAGAGAGAGCAAAGTGAATGGTGGCGCTCACCGGGTAGAGCGCGCTGCCCTGGCGCAGGAAGGTCTCGAGCGTGAGCTCGGGCCCCGAGGACACGTAGCTCTCGGCCAGCGCGCAGGGCCGCGTGAAGCGCGTGCTGTTGGAGAGCAGCGCGTGGTCGCACAGGCGCGGCGACTCGTCCTTGCAGAACTCGCCCAGCAGCGACACGTTCGTCTGCGCACCGCACCGCGCCACGCCGCACTCAGTCGCAACGCGCATCCTGCTGCTTATACTGCGATTTCTCTAACTCTGTCCCTCAAATCCCTCAAAGATCCCTCAAATCCCTCAAAAATCTTTGATTTTTATGGATTGTTAACAAAATAGTAACGAACATCATTTCCACTCCTATCACTACGAGCGAAAGGAGTTCTCAACAAAACGTGCGCACAGTGAAGCTACATTTACGTCCAGAAGCAAAACAAGGGGCCATCTCAGCATCTAGCAGCCGGACTGAGAAAGACGCGAAATGCCGCGTGACAATCCATCGTGGCCGTAGGGGCTTGAGAGGCAGAGTTAGAACAATCCACTGAACAACACCCACTCAAATCCCATCTTTGCGAAGGAATATCACAAGGTATTTCGCGTCTTTCTCGGTCTTGCCGGTAGAAGTCGTATGATCACAAGCACTGCTTGATATAGTCGCGATCATGCGAAATCTATTGAAACGACTGAGAAAGATGCGAAATACCGTGACATATTCCATCGCGAAGATGGGATTTGAGTGGCCTTGAGGGTCAAAGTTACAAAAATCGCAGTAAATAATGCGGATTTTTCTAACTCCGCCTCTGAAGGCCCTATGGCCATGATGGAATATCACACAGCATTTCGCGTCTTTCTCAGTCCTGCCGCTAGATGTCGCGTGATCGCAAGCCCTGCTTGGTACGGTCGCGATCGTGCGAAATTAGCGGCACAACTGATATGCAACACTCGCCGTGCTGGATACTCGGATTGATATGAAATTTTACCAGCTTGTTCAGCTCCTTTCAAAACTCTTACAAATTTGTATGTGCTATGAAGCATTGCAAGTAGTGTTTTTGCGACAATTAGTATTGATATCTGTCGTGACCTTACCGCCTGTGGAAGGGCGGAAATCGCTGCTCGCCGCCGATAGTGGCTGCGCGATGTGAGTAACAGCCGCAGAACAACGGCCAGCAGTGATTTCTGCCCTTTCACAGGCGGTAAGGTCATGAAAGAACGAAAAAAGGAATAATCTTTTGATTATCACACTATAGTAATAGACTGTCTAAAATAGAACTGCAGAAAGAAATCTTATTAGTTTCTCGTTGACGCACAGAGTAATTGAAAGCCAACCCCGTGGCCGAGATCGCTAAGCCAGTAGTACCATAGTGATCTTAGACCATGGGGCCGCGAGTTGGAGTCCCTCCTCGGACATGGTTCTATGTGTTCGTCCTTTCACCCCCTATTATCACCATATCGTGTCATCATCATGTCATAACGTTACTTCCAATAGTGATCGCTAATGACCGAGTAGTTGATGCGACCTTAAATAACAAAACAAAACAAAAAAAGAGTAATCAACATTTTCTTCCAGGCTAGGGGGCCGTGGTCTATAGGAAAATATAATTCCATCAGTCATCGGGGAACCATCGAAGTGGATTCTTCGTCCGAGACATCGCCACTGAGGATGTCCGTCGCAGTTACGGACGAAACGTTTGGAAGTCTATTTTCCAATAGACCAAGGCCACCTAGCCCGGAAGAAAATGTTGATTACAACTCCGGCCGGGAAAGCCTACATTGTTGTATAAAAAAAAAGAGTAATTGAATGCCGACCCCGTGGTCGAGATCTCTAAGGCAGAAGTGCCGTAGTGGTCTTGGACCGTGGGGCCGCGGGTTCGAGTCCCGCCTCAGGCATGCTTGTATGTGTTCGTCCTTTCACCCCCTATCATCACCATATCGTGTCATCATCAGGTCATAACGTTACTTACAATAGTGGTCGTTAATGACCGAGTAGTTGATGCGACCTTAACCTTCCAGCAGGCGCACTGTCGTAAATTTTACGACAAGAGCAGATTTTTTTTGTTTTGCTGTCAACTCATTGTTGTCAAAGACTTTCTGCGTTCTTGGTATTCCTTGCAATATTTCATTTTAAATAAAATATAATAATTTGGCTTAATCAAAATTTTCTGTAAAATGTCCAGATAAAGAATCCATGTGAACGAAAATCAGAAGACGAATACTTCAAGAGTTGTCTGATCGGAGGAAGATCATGAATTGGATAGTCACAGTGACAGTAAACGAATGTTGAAAATATAGACGAGCATCAGAACGATACTGCATCGGAACAAGATCTTCTTGTTACTAAATACAAACGTTTATCAACGTATACGTTTTTTTGGTAGTACATATCATTCTTAGATATTATAATGCGACATAAAAATCCACTGTTCTACAATTTCTTTGATTTTTTCAAGAGTCATTGAATGTGGTAAAATTTACGACACGCGCCTGCTGGTGTGAACATTTTACGCGCGCCCGCTGGAAGGTTAAATAGCAAAACAAAACAAAAATAAAAGAGTAATTGAAAGGCGCGCGTGCGTGCGCACTGACCTTGGCGGGCGCGGCGCCGGGCGAGTCGGGGCCGATGCGTCCGTCCCAGATGCGCAGGCGCGCGTTGCAGTCGGGCGCGGCCGGGTCGAAGGCGGCGGGCGCGGCGTCGGCGCTGGCCGCGTGGTACTTGACGAACGCCAGCCACACCGTCTCGCGCCGCCGCCCTTGGAAGTGGTAGCGGCACGTGGTGTTGGGCGGCAGCGAGTGGCGCGGGTTCTCCAGCACCCCCCACGCCGCGTCGAAGCTCGACAGCAGGAACTCGCAGTGCGCGCCGTCGCGCACGTACGAGTGCGAACCGCGCGTCCACCAGCAGCACCTGCGCGCGCGAGCGGGCGCGACCGGGTTCAGCGAAACAGTCGCATGCGATTTTCATGTGGTGCAACTCGACGTAATGTCGCATGCGACTTACGTAGCAATCCTACGTAATCTCGCATGCGACTTACTTAGCACCCCTTTGTAACATTGCATGCGACTTACTTGCGTTGCAACCCGACGTAATCTCGCATGCGACATACGTACCAACCTTTGTAATCTGGCATGCGACTTAATAGCAACCCAACCCTTATCTCGCATGCGACTTTCGTAGGAACCTTTTGTAATCTCGCATGCGACTTACTAGCAACTCTATGTGATCTCGCATGTGACTTTCGTAACAACGCTGTGCGATCTCGCATGTGACTTACGTAGCAACCCTACGTAATCTCGCATGCGACTTTCGTAGCAACCTTTTGTAATCTCGCATGCGACTGACGTTGCAACCCTTCGTAATTTTGCATTTGACTTATGTTGCAGCTCTTCCTAATCTCACAAAAAATCATCTTAAGCAAATTTAATATCAAAGGGATAAAAAACAAGCTAGGAACAACAGAAAAATCTAAGAGCCTTGTAAAATATACTCATTCTTGAAAATCATGGTTTGTAAAACAAGTTAGCTTTGCATACAAAATCCGCATAAGTAACTGTTTAGTTATTCACCACATATAAACAGGTTCTAAGTGAGTTAACAGCGTAAACCAATTTCAATCCTTCAGTGGACCTTAAAAAAATGTTTTGCCCATACCGACAAAAAATTTGGTAGATTATGCTACTAAAAGTCAACTATCTAATTTTTTATTTTAAAGAGAAACGCCTACAGGCTAATGCTGAAAAAATCTTGACTTCAATACGTCATCAGGAAATTAATTCTGATGTTATAACAAAAATTCTCTATACTCTAGCAGTAATAACGGTTTCTGTGTGTCAGGAGTGATTTACGGAAAATTCATCTGGCAACTACACAAGCTAGTAAAGACGTTCTTAGCAGTCCATCATCTTTTCTTTTCTTTTAGAAAACGCACCCACAACGCATCTGTACACATCCGGTGCAAAATTCTCTATGCTGAAAAAAATCATGATATTCAACCTGTTAGAAGCGATTCCTTAGGTAAATGGATATTGACTTCCAGATATGATTTTTATGCCACAGTTTTCAATAAATTTCAGGAAATGTTCATGTAGACTGAATCACCCCTAGTCTTAGTAAAAATTGAATTCAGTTTTTGGAATGTAGAGGCTGTCATAAGAGTCGGGAAATCGGAAAATGTGATACGGTTTGAATATCGGCTGCGTCATCTCTCGCCAGTGAAAGCAGCGACCGCGTCGCGCGTACACCAACGTCCGTGCAGGCGACAGCGCGTGAAGCAGCAGCAATATCGGTGGCGGCGACGGTGGCGGTAGCGGCAACGGCGGTGGTGGCGCGGCGGCGGCGGTGGTGGCGGCGGTGGTGGCGGCGGTGGCGGCGGCGGTGGCAGTGGTGGCGGCGGTGACGGCGGTGGCGACGGTGGCGGTGGTGGCGGTGGCGGTTGCGGCGGTGGTGGTGGCGGTAGTGGCGACGGTGGCGGTGTTGGAGGTCGCGGCGGCGGTGACGGCGGTGGGAGCGGTAGCGGCGGCGACGGCGGTGGGGGCGGGCGCGGCAGTGGCGTTGGGGGGGGTGGCGGTGGCGGTGGCGGTAGCGATGGCGGCGGGGGCGGTAACGGCGGTGGGGGCGATGGCGGCGCTGACGGCGGTAGCGGCGGCGGCGGTGGGGGCGGGGGCGGTGATGACGACAGTGGGCGGCGGTGGTGGTCGTTCTCGTCGTGATAGCGTGGTGGCTCTGGAGTGGCGGTTTGGGAGTGGCGGTGGTGGTGGCTGTGGCAGCGGCGGTGGCGTCAATGAATGGTGGAGGTAGTTGTTAGAGCGATGAAGTGAACAGAGAACGGATCGTGACTCATCAAACAGCGGGGCTGGCATTGGATTTGGAGCTGGTTTGACACGGAGTTGGGAAAATGGAGGTAGGGTCGGATAGGTACTACGTGGAGCGATAGGAACAGCGTCGGACGAAGCTAACACTTTGAAGCTTAATTTGGGGTGGGGGCAGGGAGTGTCGATGCAGCGTGAGTGGGGAGTCCGTGCCTGGGTGCGCGGAACACAGCATCATCGACGCAGTCGTCAAAACAAGGCGGAGGGTGCTGGGGAATGAGTGACGTTGGAGTGAGAAGGGACGGAAAGATGAATTTAACCCGACAGCAGGGTGCTAGTGGCAAAAGTGGGAGGAGGAGGAGGAAGTGAAGGAGAAAGTGGATAGGTGGAGGAGATAGGATATGGAGAGAGTTGGACTTGTGATGTTCATGTCTGGGTGCAGGGTTTTGAAGGGTTAACGAGAGGAATTGACCTAGCTTTTGACTGCACAGGACACTGATCAAGCGGCAGGTGCATGGGAGGCAGAGGTGGGGTTTACATGAAGGATGGGTGAGTTATAGGGCATAGCGCAACAAATTGAGCGGTAGCGTGGGATAACGGGTTGAGCAAAAAGGCGAAGGCAGTAGAGGCATTTTTAGTTAATGGGTCGTGGAGACTGGGCGGGAAACGTCGAGCTTGGAATCTTTGACGAAAGACGTTCGATTTGTCAAAAAAATGTTGTCGGGGTGCGGTGCGAGCAAAAGAAAGGCCCAGTGTCATAGGCGTTTGAGTGGGACGGCAAGATGGGGGGAGGAGGAGAGGTGGCGGAGCAAAGAAATAATAATAATAATTTATAAAATATTGCCTCGGCATTGGTCGTCATCCGAAGGTCACCAATTCAAGAGGTAAATCCCATATCTGGATGAGGAATTTACCTCGCCCACATTAATTTGTAGAGTGCATTTAAGTGTTCGTTAACGGGCCGAAATCGCAACACAGTTAGACGTCGATTTAGTGCCTCAAAATTCGACGGATTTAGTGAACGTTTTATCGCAGAAGATGCCGGTGATCCTTTTCATCCTGATGGTGAGATCGAGAGCGACTATACGTTGGCTTGCAGAAGATTTCCTCGCTCGGGTATCTCTCTCCAGCGTTGCACTGCCCTACCCAGGACACTGACCAAGTTCTTAGCTTCCGACTCCTGTGGTAATATAGTGTAATAAGTGTGTGTGTGTGTGTGTGTGTGTGTTAAGTGAGAGAATTAAGGACAAGGAAGAGGGAGGAAAGATCGCCACTGTTGTTTGTTAGGGTACTGTTCCACACTGATCGGAGAAACCTACTAACAGGACCAGACGACCGTTAGAATTCTCTTCCAGACAGCGGATGAATTTCTTTCGAGTTATCAAGCTATGGTCCGATTAAAATAAGTTGGTGATTGACAGCTGCGAACGGAAAGGAGTGACGTTGACAGTTTGCGTACCACCGAGCATGTGTTCCCGGGAGAAGAAAATAAACACTTGGAATAAATACTTATTAAATTAACGAAATGATACACTCATATTGTATGAAGCTACAGCTTCAGAACCACAACTGTCAATCACCAACTAATTTAATCGCACCAAAGTATCGAATATCAACCCCCGTCATGAGACGTGAACCCTAGGACTTCCCGGTGAGAGTCGCTTCAGAGACAGCGACATTGCTGGTTCTGAGCTGAACTCAGCCGCTATTTGGATGGAGATGTCGGTGGGTGGGTGGGAGAGAGGCCTCAGCAGAAGCGATGGGGCGGACGTCGGCAAACACGGGGTAGTAGGAGGTACTGGGCGCGAGACAGTGAAGTGTAGCGAAAGAACTAGATTTGTGTGAGGGAGAGAACGAAGCTTGTCAGGCGCGTACGGGAGAGGCACTGCAGCGTACGAAGAGGATGGATGCAAATCATCGAGAGCACACAAGGGAACCCGGTTCTAGAGCGCTTACCAACAGTAAATATATAGTGCTTATATTAATGTAATCTCGACACTGTCCACCCATGGTCATGATTACACTCGAAGAAAGAATCATGAACCTTCAAAGTAAGTGTAAAAATATCTTCAATGCTCTACAAACAAGATGTGTGTTTCCTCGTCAATAACTCCAAAATCATTCTACTTGTGACACAATTAAATTGTGATTATACTTACAAACAGCGTATTAAGTACATAATTTTGTTTGTCCCTTCTTCGCCTTAGATGGCTTTTCTGGCAACATAAAAAATGGCACAAATCTCAGTTTGAAGCAGCATGAGAATTGAAAGCACATTTGGTCAGTATTTTGGGGCTCCCACCCCATAGAGCGGTGAGAGGTGGCGAGGCGAAACGAGGCGACGTAGCAGGGAGCCAGAGCAGCAGAGCAAACGAAGCGGTGGGGGTGGGGTGGGGGGAGGGATAGGCGGTGGGGGCGGAGGTAGGGCGTTGGGGACTGGCGGCGACGCGGTTCATCACGCCGAAAAAAGCGTCGGCAGCGGCGGACGCGCGGCCCGCAGCGTCAACAGCGAAACATCACAGGATTTCCTGCTCCCTCGTCACACGCGGCAACGGTCGCTGCGGCTGCGGCAGCGGCAACGGCAACGGCAACGGCGGCAACAAAGGCAACGGCAACAACGGCAACGGCAAGGCGGTTACGGCAACGTCAACGGCGGCAACGGTAACGGCGGCAACGGCAACGGTGGCAACGGCAACGATGGCAACGGAGGCAACAGCAATGGCAACGGCGGCAACAGCAACGGCAACGGCGGCAACGGGGAGTGTGGACGGCATGAAGAGAATGGAGATGGGGAAGAGAAGGAATAGAATGGAAATGGTGCAGGGGGTGAAGCGGATAGGAAGGTGGAAAAAGGTGGAGAAAATGATCTGGGTGAAGAGAAAGGAAAGGGAGGTGAGGATGCTGAGTGTGAAGAGGATGAGGAGGTTGGAGAGGATGGAGAGGGTGGAGTTCGTGGAAAGAATGGTGAAGACGGAAGGGGTGGACAAGATAGGAAGGATGGGTAAAATGACGTGGGTGGAGAGAATGGATAGGGTGGTGAGTATGTAGAGGTTGGAGATTATGGGGAGGGTGGAGAGAATGGAAAGGATGCAGAGGAACGAGAGAATGGAGAAGGTGGAGATAGTGAGAGGGTGGGCATTCTGGAGAGGTTGGAGAAAGTGAAGGGGATTGAGAGGGTGAAGCGGATAGAAAGAATGGAGAGGATGAAGAGGAGAGAGTGGAGAGAAAGGAGAAGAACGTGAGGAGTAGGGGGTGCAGGTGGTAGAGAGAATGGAAAGGGAGGATAAGTTTGGAGGGAATGGACCAATTGAGCAAATGGTAAGTGTTATATGACTGCAGTGTGAACAGGATGGAGAGATTGCAGAGGAAGGAGAATGTGAAGAGAATGGATTGTGAAGAGGATGGAGAGGGCGAAGAGGAAGGAGAAGATGCATAGGGAGAAGAGGACGATGAAAGAATACATAAAAGATAGGGGACAACAGAGATAGAATTGCGTTCGCGGCAGTGAAGGGGCTGATGAATGATCGACGCACGTAAAGTGACGTGGGCGGTGTGAGTGCCAGCGCCGATAATACTGATAGTGGTGTTTGTGGCGGAGGTGAAACGGGGATGTGGCGAGGAGCCCGTTCATGAGGCGTTGCCAGCGAGGATGAATGTGGGGAGGGAGGCGGGACGGAAGGGAGATGCAGCGGGACTGGTGATGAGACGAGATGACGTTTGTCTGGGAACTGACTAGACTGTATGTACTGCAGAGGCAGGGAAAGAAACGCAGGGTGGGTCTGTGGGTTTCTGATGCTCCGACCAACGCCAGTTGCGGACAGAATAGAGGCAGCAATTGAACACGTGTGTGATGATCGAGAACGAATTTTAGTCCCAAATTTCAACAATCTGAGTTTATAGAAATAAGAGTTGTCGAGGTTTTGAAAATTAATTTTATTCCCTTTTAAAAATGTGGTCCACAAACAATATTTTCCTGAAGGGCAAGCATAAGGGAATTGGAAATGGAATTGGAAAGCATTTGGAAGTTTTTTAATTTAGATGTTTCTTGGATCACAGGAATATTCAAAATAAAGTGTACACGACATTGTGATGTCGTTAAAATTCGGAAGGAATTTAAGGCAATTGAAGAAAGTGTTTTGAAAGCGTGCAGAGTGGTTCTAACACACAAAGCTCATCTAATTAGCCTATTATCAAATATGAATTGCAACATTCAAAAATCAAGGATTTTCAAATGTACCTAAAAAGAAAATGATCGAATTAATGCAGAGAATGATAGTTTAGAAACTCGTCGAATAAGAAAGTAAATTACAAATTATTCCGGTATTATTCATCAAGGCGATTGTCATCATGGAGATAATAGTTACATGAAAGGCAGAATCGATTCCCAGACCGGTTAGTTTGCACGACACTCATGGGAAAATGCACGCATCGGTCGGCCGCTGTCAAAACGGAGAATGCACCCGGCTCCGAAATCGGAGAGCGCCCGAAGCACACAGCAGGGGACAGACGGCTGCGTCGCGCCCGCGCCCCTGCAGAAGGGACCGCCCCTCCCCGCCCCCTCATCCCCACGCACCCTCCGACTCCTTTGGCGCACCGCGCAGTTCACAGTTCAATTGTTCCACAATCCCACTGCTAATGAGCGGACACGTGCGCCGGCACGTGGAGCGGGAGGGAGGGAGGGGCGGAGGCGCTGCACGTGATCGGGCGCCACCTGAGCCGCCGCCGCCGCCGTCCCGAACCCCCCTCCCCTCCCCTTCCCCTCCCCGGGGGCGGGGGCGTGGTCGGGGGAGGGGCGCGCGGGGACGGCAGCCGGCGGCGAGTAATGAGGGAAGGGCGTGCACATCAAAAGGCCTTAATGAGACGCCCGCAGACAAAGGAAGGCGGCGGCGCGCGGGCGAGCGGGTCGGCGCGGCGGGCGGCGGAGGCGGCGGGGGCGGAAAAGAAGCGAAAGAAAAAGACAGACGCGCGGCGGCGGGCACATCGACGGGCGCAAAACGCGGCGCAGCGAAAAAAAACTCGACAAAGAACAAAAAAAAACGCAAGCACAGTACAGAAGAAGAAAATTGAAATTAAAAAGTCAGATGCCAAGAGAATGAATGAATATGATGCATATATACCTGTGTATAAAAATTCGTTAACTTTCGTTTTATGCGCCCAGAGATGAGGCGGGGGTAGCCTTTTGAAGCTAAGGGGTGTCTGGGTGCGGGGGTGGTGCTGCAGCAAAAGGCAACACGATTGGAGTGGGGGAGGGGGAGCATGAGGGTACTCACCGCTCGGGCTACCAACCAGCGAGGAGCGTAACCCGGTTAGCACACACGGCCGCCAACTTTTCAGAAGATTGTTTCCCCCCGCAGCGGCGGGGCACGGGGTAGCCGCCCGTGTTTTTGCGTGCGCGCGAGCGTGCGTGCGCCTCAGGAGCTGGCGGCTTCATCTGTTTGCAGCTCGCTGCTGCTGCCTCCTCCACCTCCCCCCCTCCCCCACCAAACCTCCGTTCCCCACCGCGGGCACGCCTTTGATGAATTTGTTGGGAATGGAGAGTTCAAAATTGGAGCAAATTGTTGAGCCAACCTACGGGCGATTTTTTTCCTTCTTTTTTTTCCCGAGTGCCGGCGGGCGGGCAGGCGCGAGCGTTGCCGTCAGAAGTCGGGGGGCGGGGTGGCGAGCGGAGGGAGAGGGAAGGGGAGAGGGGATTCGGAGACGCCAATAAAACAAGCGCGCGCCCGCGTTCTTCATAATCTGGTAACGCGCTCGATAATAACGTGACCTGCTGTCAAAGGACCTCTCGCACCGCGCAGTAGCCGCAAATAAAGTTAGGCGGAAGAACCGCAGCTTTCCCGAGCGCCCTGCGCCCCGAATCCCTGGGCGGTGAGAGCGGCGGTGGCGGAGGCGGCGGTGGCGGTGGCGGTTGCGTTGGCGGCGGTGGCGGTGGCGGTGGCCATGCTGGCGGAGGTGACGGTCGCGGGGGCGGCGGAGGTGGTGGCGGTGGCGGCGGATGCGGTGACACTCGCGGGGGCGGGAGCGGGGGTGGGGGGTCGGCGGGGGCGGGAGTGGGGGTGGCGGGTGGCCGTGCTGGCGGCGGTGACGGTCGCGGGGGAGGCGGCTTTGCCGTAGACGGCGGTGACGTTGGCGGCGGTGGCGGTGGCAGTGACGGTCGCGGGGGCGGCGGCAGTGGCGGTGGCGGCGGCGGTGGCGAGGGCGGCGGTGGCGAGGGCGGCGGTGGCAGTGACGGTCGCGGAGCGGTGGTGGGGGGGGGCGGGGGGGCGGCGGTGGCCGTGGCGGTGGCCGTGCTGGCGGCGGTGACGGTCGCGGGGGTGGCAGTGGCGGAGGCGGTGGCGGAAGCGGTGGCGGAGGCGGTGGCGGAGGCAGTGGCGGAGGCGGTGGCGGAGGCGGTGGCGGAGGCGGTGGCGGTGGCTTTGGCGTAGACGGCGGTGGCGTTGGCGGCGGTGGCGGTGGCAGTGACGGTCGCGGCGGCGGCGGTTGGGGCCGGGGGGACGGCGGGGGGGCGGCGGCGGGGGGGAGGCGGGGATGGGGGCGGCGGGGGCGGTGACGGTGGCCGTGCTGGTGACGGTGACGGTCGCGGGGGCGGCGGCAGTGGCGGTCGCGGCGGCGGCTGCCGCGTGCCGAAGACTATGTGGTTCCGTGGATCGGAAGCGGCGGGCTCAAGGCGGGAGTCCATGAACGTATGATCGCTGAATAAGGCCGCGTTACTTTTGTTGAAAATAGAGTTCCTATATGAAGCGAATAGTGCAATATGAACGAGCCATTTAATATCCTCTCACCTGATTGTCCCGCCACGCTGCTTTTGGAAGTTGAAGGGAAACAATTGGAAACATTGCACAGAGTTTCGAATGAAACCGTTATTTGTATTGGGTATATAGGTAGTTTCCGATGGTAAAGGATAAAGGACGGCGAAATCGACAGCCCAATAAAATGCACTGCTCTTTGTGTCAAGGGACTGAAGCAAATTTCGCATCATTACAAACGATGAAACATCCTAAAACGTACGATAGAAATGAGTTTCATTCAGTTTTGATGATTGGACAGTTCATCCTTCCATCCATTTAATCAATTATCATGTTTTATCTTAAACAGAATTATAATTTATCTATTAAATGAACATTGAACTCATTCTCTTTAGTTGCATTAGTCTATCATTGAAGTGACTATAAATACAATCAATATTTGATATTTCATAAATTATAAAGAGAATATACAAATAATAGTAGAAATAGTATTAAATCTCCTCTTGATTACCCTTCACATCTGTTTTATTACATCCCACCCTTTCTTATTATTTATTTGATATCTCCTGTCCCCCGACATTTCTTATCACATATAAACAGATATTTATTTTCCGTTTTCTATGTTCGTGAATTTTCCCTGCCATTTCCATTTAGATCTACCACCGTCACTTTTACTCCATCTTTTTCCTCTCTATACTGAGTTAACTATAAGAATCGTGACATCTTTCTCTCATAAACATTTTTTAACTTCTTAACAGGTTGTTCATATCAGCCACATCTCGGGCCTTAATCACAAAATAATGCATATCTGTTACGTTCTGAATCTTCCTCAATCGTGTAACTATTACCGCCTTATTTCTAATTTCCTTCTAATCCTGCTAAATATTTATTGCACAATGTTGAGCTGAAGAAACATCCTTGTTTCTTATTAGTCTAAAATACCTTGCCTTTTAATTCATTCACCCTCTCTCAGCATTTTGTTTCTAAGTAGTTCTATCTCTCAATCTATTACGCAAACTCCTACTTATCCCAAATTTTATCCACAATATTCCATAATTTTTTTTTGTCATGCATATTTCAAATCAATGAACCCCAACACAAGTTTCGCACATTTATCTTTGGTAACCCTCCCCTCAAGAAAATTTAAGACATAGATGGCCATCACTACCGTACCGTTAAGAAGAACCAGAGAGATTTTAGTAATCATTGCTTTTGTGTATAATTCCTTAACAAACCTATATTTCAATATATCATAGAATATTTTGTATAAACATGACGCCAGTCTACATAGTTCTACAGGTTCTCAGTATGTCCCTGTACCTCGTAGGATGAACAAAACGGCGGCATCCTAGGACGAAGCACTACGCAGATCTATGCTTAATGTGTGTTTAATCTGTGTTACTTGGAGCCACTGATGATGGGAAAAACACTCCCAAAACACGTGTATGGCTGAATTGTCAACACATTAAAAAATTTTAGTCTACTATTGTGGTTGATACCTCTTTATCCTTGAAATTTTATTTTCAACTAAAAATGTCGGTCCCTAGAAGTTCACTGTAACCGGAGTCGACTGTAGGTTCTGAAGCAAGGTAGTGCGTATGTGAACGTAAGTTGGCAGCGCTGAGAACAGCCGGAGATCTCCCTCGCTCCCTTGCACGCGTCCTTTGCGTGGATCAGCCATTGTCTCGAGATCCCGCTCTCTGCAACTCGCTAAATTCGCAGTTCCGCCAACTTGGCGAGCGGCGGGTGCTCGCTTACAGCCTGCAGCCGGCAGGCGGCAGGTCGCGAGCGGAGGCGCCGGAAGCGGCGACGGCGGCCGGAGGTGGCAGCGCCGGACGAGGAGGCGGAGACGTCGGAGGTGCACAGGTGTTAGAGGTGGAAAGGAAGGACGGCGGGGAAGGTGGCAATAGAGGAGGATGTAGCGCTGGTAAGTGGGGTAGGCACAGCTGTTATGATGAGGTCGACTGCGGCGGGGGTGGGAAGAGATGGAGGAGATGAGGTAGGGGTGGTGGTGGAAATGATCGAAGACTGAGGGTGGGTAAGAAAGGGGAGAGGCTGGGATGAGGAAATCCAGGACGTAAGCATTAGAGATGTCTTATTTAGGAGTAAGTGAGGTGGACGAGCGTGAAACCGGGTGGGCAATCTAGTCCGGATGTGCGCACGATGTAGGCGGGACGGGTTAGAGCGAGGAGAGCAGAGTGCTGATAGTGAGAAAGAGTGGGCCAGAGCGAAAGATTCGGGGAGACGTTCGGAACGAGTTGTGTCAAAGAGAAAAATCTATCATCAGTTCGTAGAGAGTATGACGCGGCAGAGGGTACACGGCGGGGACTCGCATGGAGGAGAATTTCATGGTTGAGAGAGAAGTATAGGGGAGGGACGTAGTGGGGAGTGGCGTGCAGTACCGGTCAATTACGCCTCACAGAGTGGCGTAGCGGAGAGTTATATACCAGAGAATGACGTAGCGGGGAGTGACG
Organism: Acheta domesticus; assembly: GCA_031308135.1. Lineage (NCBI taxonomy): Eukaryota > Metazoa > Arthropoda > Insecta > Orthoptera > Gryllidae > Acheta > Acheta domesticus. Next base: position 117,096,168 of record JAHLJT010009355.1, read on the forward strand.
TACCGAATTTTGTAGAGGGGGTGTAATGCGACGAGAGCATGAACGGGAGAGCGGAGAAGTGGGAGCGGGATGAGTGGCAGAGCAGGGTTGGGTAGCGGGACGGCAATTGGGATGGAAGGTCTTCATACGTGAGGCATAGCCCAACGGATGATCCTGGGGGCGGGGCGGGGCGGGGGCGGGGCGGGGCGGGGCGGGGCGGGGCGGGGCGGGGCGGGGCGGGGGGGCGGGGCGGGGCGGGGCCGGGCGGGGCCGGGCGGGGCCGGCGGGGCCGGGCGGGGCGGGCGGGGCCGGGCGGGGCCGGGCGGGGCCGGGCGGGCGGCGGGCCGGGCGGAGCCGGGCGGGGCCGGGTGGGGCCGGGCGGGGCCGGGCGGGGCCAGGGCGGGGCCGGGCGGGGCCGGGTGGGGGCCGAGTGGGGACGGGCGTGGACGGGCGTGGACGGGCGTGGACGGGCGTGGACGGGCGTGGACGGGCGGGGACGGGCGGGGACGGGCGGGGACGGGCGGGGACGGGCGTGGACGGGCGGAGACGGGCGGAGACGGGCGGAGACGGGCGTGGACGAGCGGGGACGGGCGTGGACGGGCAGGACGGGCAGGGACGTGGGGTCGGGCGGGGCGGGCTGGGGAGGAACATGAAGAGCGAGCGGTGAGTGGGTGGGTGGCGGAGGCGCGCACCGCCCGCTCCGCTGGGGCAGGTCACGGGAAGGCCGGGGGCCTTCTGCTGGGCGCCGCCTCCTTCGTTCCGCACGCACAATGGCGCGGCGCGCGCCCCAACTGCGGTCATACCCCATTATTAAGTCAATTAATCGCCGCTCGCAGCGCTTCGCCGCCGCCCGCGACTACAATAGTTTCCAGCGCCGCCCCCGCGCTTTACTCGATCATCCCCCTCTTCGCACGCGGCGCACTTTGCCTTGCGACTTCCAGAACGCTGCGACACTCGACTCTCCTCATTCAGCGCACTTCCAGCTCCTACTTCATTGGAACATTACGTTCTATTCAGTTTCAATGGTATTTCTCATTTGAAAAAATTAAACTCTACACACAGCACCGAGTATATTTGTAATAATAATAATAATAATAATATTCCTAATAATAATAGTAATAAAAGTGATTTTAAAGTGAATTCCAAATTTTGACCTAAAGTACTCTAGTGCAATGTTGCATACGAAGTAATTCAACAGACGATCACTTCTTCCTAAAACCTTTTTAATATTGATAAATTTTACTTCCTTTCATTCTTATACAATTTTCTACGACAGTAATCATTTCTATCGTCTATTCTCTGGACGGGCTTTCTTTTTCTTCCTCTTCTTTGTTCCATCCTCTCCCTTTATCCTTTTCATATTCTTGCAGGCACTACGCTAACACACATATCGAGAGACTAGCCCGCAGGTTACAGCTTGTCTCGCTGAGGGAACGACTTAAGGGAGAAATTCTCCGCAAGGCAAAGTGCAGGTAGGTGCCAAATCTCTCCATCCAAAAACGAAGGAAAACCGACACTTCCCAAGATAATAATATTCACAATACTAATAGGACTAATGTTCACGGTAGTTATGGTGACTGGAAACATCAATAAATCAGTATCACCTCCCGTGCGCTTCATGTAGTGATGTGTAAAGCTAATTCCTATTTAGTCAAAAGGAAAAATAACAAATGAATAACGTTGTTTGTACGTGAAATTAATTCAATTCCGACTGATTTAGTTTCTATTAAACACTCATCTAAATAATGACGTCTTACCAAATATTCTAATAAATAGTATAACCATAATTCTCGCATATGACCGTAATTTCCAGGCCAAAATTATAAAAAGAAAACAATATTATAGGGATATTCGTCAACTAAATTCCTATAACATTCCTGTTTATCAATAACCACTTTCACAACATAGCAATCAATGAAATGTGTATCCCTTTGCGAAATTTCGGATATTTTGATCCAGTGACATTAAGCTCCAGTCCTCCAATGGCTTTCCCAAATCACCTCCTCTTTTCTCTTTCTTCCCTTGGCGTAGCATTTCCCTCCCGCCCGGCACTCACACGGCAAACCATTTAAAACGGGGGGAGGGGGGTAATCCCGACGCGGTATGGCGCGCCGGTGGCGGCGGCGGCTAACGACGAACTTGGACGGCAGAATGCGCGGCGCTCGCGCGAGCTGCGAGTTTGCTCCAATTAGAGCGCGCGCCGCTCATTCATCTGTTTTTGCGACGGTGGCGCGGCGTGTGGCGGCCGCCGGCACCTCTCCCCCGGCAGCCCGCTCTGCCGCCGCGTCCCCGAAACCCAAGCCCCACGCCAACGCCTACGCCCGCCGGCCCGCCCGCCCGCGCTGCAAAAACAGCCAGCCAGCGCCCTCTGCGTGTCGGAGCCAATTTATTGGCGCGGGCGTTGCCGCTAGACTCGCGGCCAGAGGTCGCTGCTCTCTGGACGGTATTAAGAGTGCCTAGATACAGAGAGTAGCGCATTCTATTGTTCCACCGATCCCGCTATTTTATATCCACTTGTCAGGAAAATTGGAAATGTGTGGTAGTCTGGGTGTTGAGAACCGTCAATCTATCTCAAATCAATATTAATATTCTTATAAATCTCCATCACGTCACCAATTGTTATAATTTCTGTCGAACTTCTGAATTCTGGTTCATGGGGCTATGGGGTGGGAGGATATTAAATGAGGATTGTTGCGCTACTCTCTATTTCTACGGACTCTAGACGGTATTAAGAATCCCTCGATACAGAGAGTAGCGCATTCCATTGTTCCACCGATCCCGCCATTTTATATCCACTTGTCAGGAGAATTGGAACTGTGTGGTATTCTGTGTGTTGAGAACCATGAATCTATTCCAAATCAATATTAATAATCTTGTAAATCTCAATGACGCCACCAATTGTTACAAATTTCCTTTTGCTTCTGATTGCTGCCTGGTGGTGCTATCGGGTGAGAAGATACTAAATGGCAGCAGTTGCGCTACTATCAGTTTCTAGGGACTTTTAACTGTATTACAGTCCCTAGATACAGAGAGTAGCGCATTCCATTGTTCCACCAATATCGCCATTTTATATATACTTGTCAGGAGAATTGGAACTGTGAGATATTCTGTGTGTTGAGAACCATGAATCTCAAACCAATATTGATAATGTTAAAAATCTTCCTAACGTCACCAATTGTTATAATTTTCCTTCTGCTTCTGAATGCTGCCTGGCGGGACTATTGGGTGAGAGGATATTAAATAGCGGCGGTTGCGCTACTCTATATTTCTAGGGACTCAAGACGGTATATGGAGCTGCGGTTCAGCGATTTTCTCTTCGGTCAAGTTTAATGATAAATTCTCTCGGTTATAGTGTGGATTTTGAGGATAGAAAAATTCGTCTTATATGAAAATTCTCACGTAATTTTATGATAGGATCTTCTTTATAAGAATATTAACAAATGATATCGTATGATTCTCTCTAACATTGTTTGCTGGTTTTGGGAGGCGTCTTAACGTACAGCACTGACAATGACGAGAACTGTAGGTTATAACCTATAATCTTCTTAGTGGATTTCTTCTATTTAGTAATTTGAGACCACAAAATTGATTATTTCTAAGGCTCATGCCTAATATGGTCGGTACATGGATTCGTAATGGACTTCGAACAACATGCAATAACGTTCTAAGTAATATAATACTTTAAAGTTTCTTATAGATTTATTTTTTAATGCATTTAAATTGATCATTGCCTAATGAAGACCAATAAATGTTACGTAAGAGAGTGTAAGAAATGGCTGCCTTGTTGCTCCATTTATCTTTTATAGAAACATACCATACAACTTAATGAATTATGTTTCCTCTTCAACTACGTCTTAGGTATAAATAACCATAAACAAATAGCAGATCGTATTAAGACAGTAAACAGTAATAATTAGCTATTTATTTCACCCCGAAATAAAGAGAAAACAATTTGTGCACCCTAAATAATGTTCAAAATATATTCTTTGAACTTCAAAAGGTTGCAATCAGTCAACGTAATGGTCGAATTACGTATATTGAAAGGAAAACGTACCTTCTTTATAAGAAAAAAGATTCAATTAACTAAAATATTTGATTAACGAATAGTACTTATAGTTTCTTTGATACGCTTGCAATTATATTTTCGAAGTATTGCGTAAAGTGTACTTCAAACCAACTTATTTTTCTATCTCAATTTTGACTGTTATGAAACATGATTATTTTATTCACAGATAAGAAAAACGAGATAGGTACTTATATGTAGGATACGCTTTTAATATAACGCGTAACTTTATTTCGGACCAAATGGATATCTTTTGAGAATATATTAATAATTAGACTTAAAATTAGTATTATTAAAATTATTTTATTACTCACAGTTTGATAAAAAATAGTGAATTTAAAAGTTCAAAAAGATCGAACAAAAATATTTCGGACAGTCAAATTTATTTGCCACAAACATAAGTTTTTAATGTAAATTGTTATTATAAATTTGACTGTCCGAAACCTTTTTATTGGATCTTTTTGAACTTTTAAATTCAATCTATGTGACAGCCTTACAAAAGTATTTTAAAAAAAAGAGTCACTTTAAATGTTCGAACTCGCGAGACAAGAACAGAAAGCACAGTCTGGGCGTGCGAGTACTCACCTGCACCTCGAGCTCGAAGCCGGGCAAGTAGGAGAGCGGCACGGGGTGGAAGGGATTGTCGAACGGGGACGTGTGGAACTCGAGCAGCATGGAGGGGCCCGAGCTGACGATGTCGGGCACCACGTCCCCGCCGCACAGCCGCACCAGCACGGGGTCGGTGGTGCTGCCGCCGTCGTACACCGTCAGGTAGTCCTGCACCAGGTTGCACTGGTCCCACACCCTGCACAAAAAAACGGACGATCGCGTTGAATGGGAGTGAGTGATGATTCTGAGGGTATCAATTTTTGAGGTCTTTAGTCCTGTAAGAGTAATGGATGTCATATCCTAGGAGCTGGTGGTATTGCTCCCGCTGAAAGTGGGATTTGGTGTTGGAACACAAGTCGACTTGCGGATTTCCCCCCCCCCCAGATATCTCCCACATGAAGGTATCGTTCCTACTGGGACAAGCTCCAAGCTCCCGACATGTATGGTAGAATACGAGTATAGTCTATGTAAGTCAAAGCGTGTGAATGTAAAAGAAGAAAAATCGCAGAACGAAAAGATCGTAGGCGGTTCATAACTTGTTTATTAAGACACAGATTCAGCATTAAATAATAGCTGATCAGTTAAATCACGGAAAACTACCGATCAGACAAGTCGGTACTTAGAATTTCCTTTTCGATATTACCTGAGTTGAATTCGATTCAAATTTGTAGCAAGTAACAATACGGTAACGCCATGTTTCAAATTCACGATTCACTTCTCATGAACGGTACCCCAAACATGAGCGCATTTGAGCTTACAACATGAGAGTAGATATTCGTTGACTCAAGAAAATGTGGGCGTATATTATACTGTCAATTATGTCTCATGACGCATTTCTACAAGGGGAAGGACAAACTCTGCATGATGTCTCTTTTTCTTCTCTTCGTCAATACTTCATCATAAAATTACGGAAATAAAATTTTTAAATGGTAATTGATTACACATTACCAACAGAAATGAAAGGTCTTGATGTCCGGAGATGGCATTTATTGGTAAAGAACGAAATCTGAGTTATTCGGCCTTAGCTTTTGTTAATTTAATTTTAAACACTGCTTAAAAGATCTTAAATAGTTACGCCATACGCTTTACAAAATAACTGTTACAAATCTCTATTCAATTAAACAAATACTATTATGAATCACTGAATCACACATTCGTAAAAAGAACAAATAATGCATCCATCAAAGTATTACGGGAAAAATATGAATTTTATTTTTAAAGTTTTGCACAAATATACTTCGTTTCCCAGCTGTCCAATTTGCGAATATTTTGTAGGAGACTGTGTTTTTGATCTTTCATCAGCAGGAGAGAAAATAAATGTGCAGAAATGCATAAAAACATTCCTGAATTAAAGTAAATATAGGATTTAAAAACAGCAGAACTGCACCGCAGTGTTCGGTTTGAACAAATATCACAAAAAAGTACAAAACATAAATGAAAATGAAACAAGAATAAACTTTCGACATTCACATCCCCCAAAACTGTAATTTTTTGCGTGAAAAGATTAGATATAAGGTAGTCAATCAACGCAGCAAACGAATGTTCGTGTGCCAATAATAATGCGCAAATAGAAAACTAATACATAAAAAATAAATATGACGCATAAAAATAATTGATTGTTATAAATACAATATAAAAATGACATGGACATCACATAATGCGGTAGCAGTGAGTAATGACGAAATCTAATAATCGTAGAGTTGTTGCTGTGTAGATGACAGGTAAGTGGATAACAAAATATCAGTCCGAAACAACAATTTTATGACGGTAAAGATGACGTACAAAAGTAATTGATTCTTATAAATATAATGTAAAAATGACATGGACATCAGATTACGCAGTAGCAGTGAGTAATGACGTAATCTAATAATCGTAGCGTTGTTGCTGTGTAGATGACAGGTAAGTGGATAACAAAATATCAATCCGGAACAATAATTTTATGATGGTACATAAAAATGAGCGTCAAGGAGCAATTAGCTTTTCTTAACATTCTAGTGACTTACTATTAATAGTTGCCCCGAACATTAATTACTCAGGTGATTAGTTCCGTAAGTAAAGTGCAAGTTAGCACGGCAGGTGGCAATGCTCCTTCTCTGCTGGAAAGTAAGATCGGCGCCGAACAACACATCGACTTGCAGGGCTTTCCCTCTCAGGTATCAACCCCAGTGGAGAACTGCCCCAGCGGGCGCAAGCGCAAAGCTCCTGACTAGTCTCTCCACATCTGCAGTAGCGTTGCAATGTCGTGCATATAAGTGTAAGTATGTGTGTAAGTTGGGACATAAGAGTACAAGGCTGAGAATGAAAATAGCGCAAGGTTAATGTATTGTTTATTAGAGTACTGATCCGGTACTCGTCTGACATAGATAAAATATGAAGAACTAACAATAGGTTGACCGCTAGAATTCTCCTTCAGACAAGGGTTGTATTCAATTCCGATTCGTTGTTAGTGTCGAAAATTCACCCCTGTAGCGAATCGGATGCTGCAATTTGTCGGCAAAGACCGACGTACGTGGATTAGAGCATCAACTTATGTCATTGCAACGCCTCTGACCAAGAGACCCTAGGGCTCAAGTTCCGACTGCGTCAGGGCACTGTTTGCGGCACTGGCTAAATAGGTAGGTCGAATTCAGTCACTATCTTGAGAAGAATGCTAGCGGGCGGCTGCTCCATGGTTTCTCCGATCTACACCAGGCGAATGCCGACGCAGAACCCTAACAACGGGCCACGGACCACGCGCGATTTGTACTTCCTCTTCCTTGTCCAATCATCACCTCTTACCACAACATCTACACTTGCATTCACTACACTACCACACATGCCGGGAGAAAAAGTCGGGAGCTTAGAGTTTCTCTCTGCTGGGGCCGTGCCCCGCTGGTGGGAGATATGTGGTTGGGCAAATCTCCGCAATCCACAGGGGAGGACGGCGCCGGATCTCGCCATCCAGCGGGAGGAAGTTCACCACTACCCCACCACCACCATCACCCTACCTCCACCATCACCACCACCACCACCCTACCTCCACCACCACCACCACCACCACCACCACCAACAGCAGCGACGGAGGCGCCGCTGGCGGCGATAAAACATACACTACACTTACGGGACTAATGACTTCATAAGATGACGTGCCCGTTGATTACGTATCAATCAATCTCAGTGAAAGATGATGCAGAGACAACTATATTGCTCGAAAGCCGTCGCCGCCGGTATGACCCGGTGATAAGGGCTAGGGCGCGGCCTGGGCGATCCGCAGACGCCGGGGTTCGGGCGGTCCGGGAGCGAAGCGAGCGAGCAGCTAACGATCGCTTCCTCAAGCGCGGGCGCGGGCGTGGGCGGGCCGGCAGCCGCGGGCGCTAATGAAGATGGATCCCCCGCGCCGCCCGGGCGATCGCCCGCCGCCCCCGCCGCCCTTCGCCCGCTCCCGCGCGCCCGCGCCCCCCATTCATCCTCATTTGCACGCGTTCCCACGCCGCCCCACCGCCGCCCCCGCCGCCGCCTACGGCCCTCGCGGAAAGAGGGAAGGTCCGGCGCACGGTAGAACGTCCGTCCACGCACTGAGGTGGCTCAGGGCATCAACTTCACTGTACAGACTCTGACAAGCAGGTCTTAACCCTCCGGCGCGCGCGTAACGGTACTCAGTGCCGCATTCTTTGATTTTTGTTGATTTCGTGTATATTAATTGGTGTCGCACTCTTCAACTCATAGTTATTCTTCGTTGATTATGTGTCCAACCTGATGACACTCAAATCACGGTTTTAGACACTGTCGATCGACCGTTATTCATTAGTTATTCCAACTCTACAACGGTTGCGGCACTCCGTACCGCACGGGCTTTGTCAATGAAATTATAATATTTGCGTATTTTATCCATTAGAATTCTTACTGCTGTTTAGTTACTGAGTTTTGTCACAGATTTTGGAGTACTAACTACTAATTCAAATCTAAATGCGTTGTTTCCGAAGAAAAGTTAAAAGGCATGTTTGCACCGTATTCATTTCCCGACATGTAACACATACCAAGACACGGAGGAAGCGAGTGATGGATTAGCCTCTTATTAATATTATTTCGTTTGGCATTTAGTTAGTTATTATGAAATAAAATATATAAAAACATAAAGAAAGAATATTTCCTTCACATTCAATAACAGAAGTAATAACAAATGATGCGAAAATCGAAGTTGATAAATGCGGTACGGAGTGTCGCACGCGCCTGCTTGCGGGAAATGATGGGACGCGTCCCGCTGGAGGGTTAAGCCTAGTACACACGTTGCACAAAGTCGCGGAACACGTGTTTATTGACAAGTTTCAGGGACGTCCTGCGTCATTTTTTTTTCGTGTTTGGATGTGACGCGATACAAAATCGTGATCGTAGTGTCCAAAGTCTCTCATTCGATTACATAATACGAATGTTGGGAAACCTCAAGTACTCTAAATGTGTCTCGCAGTGGGGGATCGTGACCACATAGGTGGGCACAGTCTCTGATAAAGAATCGTAGACGATCACCCGTACCTCGAGTCTCGCGGCCCCCGCTCAGGTCGTTAGGCTAGCGTGTCGGCAGTGAGTAGGCGATGCTAAACTACTGGTGGTCGGTCAACCCGGCAACCCACCAGCTGGGTCCCTGGCCCGTCGTCCTGAAGGCAGGGTTGGGTGAAGGAGACATCTCGGGGTGCTCTGGATTCCACAAACATAAGTCCGACAGAACCTTAGTTCGGATGGCCCCCAGTTAGGCACTTGACTTCGACGTGGTAGTGGCCCAATACGTTGGGCAAAGAGAAGGGACTTGGTGTCCCGGCACAAGTGATTGGCGCGTTATCACACGACATCATTGACTCCAGTACTAGCCCGTAGAGCTAGGAGTTCTGAGCTGGCAGAGCGGCCCGTTATCCAGGCATTGTAATTTGAGGTTGCCGCGAGGGCTAGGTGGGTACCGGCCGGATCCGGTTACCGGCCTGTCGGCGTACTTGTGCGTCGGCGGGGGGTGAGCATAAAGGCTAACGCCTAGGGGCCGATCCCGGGTACTTGTCCCCCCGGTAGAACAAGAATAAGTGTGGAGTCGTAGACCACGCTAGGGTTATACTGAACGAGTCGCTACACCAACTCCCGGGACACTCCGATTCCACCCGGCAGATAGCTGCTACGTGGTGTTGTGTTTTGTGTTGTGCTGTTTTACGATTGAAACTACTCTACATATTGAGGTAAACTAAACGTATAACTACATATTGAGGTAACAAACCCTACTTTACCTTTGGGATGTTAAGTCTATCCAATATAAAAACAGAGACACATGGAAAGAAGCAATAGAGTCTCTAGCTAAAAAATACACTATGTTCATTTATGAGGTGGAGAAAAATATCCATAGCATTATATCACAATTTAGGAGAAAGTAAAAACATTACGGAATCCAAGAAACGTGGTTCTCTCCCCAAAAATCAGACTGGTTTGGTCATGTTTCTATTGCAAGGGATGGAAATCGAGAGCAAGTGAACTGGCTCCCTAGGTGTGGACGCGGGACATTGAATCACAAGAATGTAGGGACAGTGTCTCGCAACTGTCCCCATACAATGTCCCGCGACTTTGTTGCTAGGTATGTACTAGAGTTTAGGGTTTGAATCCCGATGGTGGCGGGATTTGCGACACTGTCGAATTCAGCCGCTGTCTCACGGTAAATTCTAGCGGCCGGCTATACTTTTCGGTAGTTTTCCGTGGTTTCGTCGACCAACACCACGCGAATACTGGAGAAGTACCGCAACAAACGCTCCACAGACCGCGCGGGATATTTTCTACCTCTTCCTTATCCTATCCTCACCCCTTACACACACACACACACACACAATGCCTTATTGTGCACTACACTACCATACAACTCGGGGAGACCAGTCGGGAGCTCAGTACTTGGTTGGTGAGCTGCGCCTCTAGTAGAGGCACTTGCAGTAACCTAAATAACCTTGTGGTGCAATGCACATACTCCAGTGTAACAGGCAGATTTACAGACGGTTAAAAATTTACTTCGTTACTTTTGATTTATTATATTGGCCCTGGCCGTATATAGTTAATTACCTATTTGACTAGGAGCTACGATGTGTTATTATATTTAAGATAATGCACGATTTTGAACATTCACAAAATCATTCTTATTAATTACACTCGTTTTGTGGAAAAGAAAAAACACACGTATATCTGCGGCCTCACATTAATTTTATATATGATTCAGAGACCCTGTTGTTTATCCTACGCTCTGCTTGTGTAACACATACATGTGTAGGTGGAAAAGGTATGTAACTTGTAAAATATTTTCTGAATTATTACAATAACAGAAAACCAGTAACGGATTTTACTTTTTTTGAATTGTAAAACTACCTCTCTACAAGAATGGGTGAGTAGGTTATAGAGAGATGGCCATTTACCTATCGCACAACATGTCCTGTGTTAACATGTGTGTCATACATTTCTTAAAAAAGTACTGTTAGCTATTACGAAGATTCAACGTAAAAATATTTTATGGCTTGTAATTATTGATTCAAAATATTAGTTTCAAAAATGTAGTAGGGAGACACTTTTTTAATAAATTGTAGATTCATGAAATAATGTATAAATTCATGTTACATGATAATCGATTCTTTTGAATTTTACATAAAATGTTCTCCTTAAAAAGGTCATCGTCATTAAAGAAACATTGAGACTTTTGAATGAACATCAAAGGAACCCCACGATTATTAACGAATCCCAAAAATAGAAGGCGCGTGACCTTCACAGAAACGACATCAGCACTGCCGTAAAGCTTCCCTTCACTGCAACAAACGGCGCACACTAGCGCGAACTAACGAGCATTATTAGCAGCGCAACTCAAAAGGCGAGGCGTATTTTTCCTACGAGCATCACAACATCGCCGACGGCAGAAGGAGCTCTGTTTGGAAAGACGACAAACGAAGGTCAGTTACACCAGCAGCAGCCTATATTCAAACGCTGCTTCGTCCTCGAGACCTCCCTCGTCTCCATTGTCAACCACCTTGTGTGCAGTACCCTCGTCTCAAAGACCACGTCAGACGACGAAAAAAAAACTGTTTGGACATCGCGAGCTTCTTGCTAGGAGTCACAAGAACCAACCTAGTTTTCGTGACATGTCGGAGAGTCTCTGTGCGTCTGAAGACCGCCACCTTTGGGCGCCCAAGTTGGTAACAGTGGCGTCCGACGGGAGGGGGCGGACGCTGTTCGGCGTCTCGGCGCCGCTCCCACCCCCACCCCCCGCCCCTCGCCTCGGCGCTTGAATCGGCAGAGGGCAAAGGCGGACGCCAATTAGAACACAATGGCGGCACAAGTCAAAGTGCCCATCATTAGAGGCGGCAGGCACAATGCCTTATTGTGCGTCGCCGCCTCCAGTCCGACTCAAGGCGGCAGTAAGGAGTTACAGATGGAGGGAGGCGATGCAAAAGGAGTTTCGGGGCGGTGTGGGTGCAGGGGGAGGGGGCAATGGGTGGGGGGGGGGAGGCGGGAGGTGCCCGTGACGGCGCGGACGAACAGACGATAGGAATGACAAAGGCTTGCGCGAGATGCGTGGAAATGAAGGAAATGGGATGAAGGTGACGAGGAGCTGAAGGAACTGGAGGCGGGAGTAACAGAATTAGGAACGTTGGTAGAGGGGTGGGTGGTAAAGTAACTGCGAGGTGGGTAGGTTCAGCAATGGGGATTGACGATGTTCCTGAAGAACGTAGGGGTAATGTCATCATGACGGGGTCGTGAAGGCGTATGAATGTGGGTAGGTTATTCATAATACAGGAAATGAGGAAGACATAGGGTAGTGAGGATTTTGTTAGGCCTTTAAGGATAATTAAATTGGATTGAAAACACGGTGTATTGTAATAATTATAGCTGATGATATTAGCAAGGGAAACTATGGAAATGGTAAGAGATTCGGGGCCTACGTGAAAACCTGAGAACTTTATTTTCAGTGACTAATGTAGAGGTAATGCATTCGATGGAGAAATGAATTTAATTTAGCAGAAGATACGGAATCAAATAGAAAATGATGGTTTAAAAAGGAGAAAGGGCATAAATTTTAAAAAGAGGACTTATTGTTTAGGAGAATGTAGAAGAAGTTGCCAACGTGGAAGAGAAATTGAAGGCTTGCTTTATGAAACAAAGTCTCTCGTAAAAGTGAAGGAAGAGAATTTAATCCGCATAAATGTAGATGCCAAGAAGGAGATAACATTGTTGCAATTGCAAATAAATAAATATGATGTTGATGTTGTTTTCTTTTCGAAAAAATATAAAGAAAATTCTAACATCGAGTCGTAACCGGTATTCAGTTTAATATTTTGTAGAAAAAATTAGAGTATGTGTTTCGTATTCTTCGATATAGAAGTGAACAACGCCGTTATAAGACCAAGATTTCTAAAATATGAAGGGCAGAACGATCTATTGAAAACAAAAGGGGAGATACATATTTGATACGAAAAAGCTATTAACTAGAAGGAACTGGCAAGGGAAACGGAGCCAAGCAAAACATTATTGTTGTACTTTTAATTCTAATAAACTGAATCACTTCAACAGTAACGCCTTAATATACGTATGAATCACGTTACTTCCCACGAACGTTATATACTTCATCATAAGCAGCTTTAATATAATCCATTAGTTAAACGGTGTAAGTGTCAAGACTTTTTACCTGCCGTGCACGATCTCGCGCCTGAGCGTTCTCTAAAAACGGCTCTCTTTGGCGCCCCACAAGGGGGAGATCAGCGCCCGTCCTCACTCGCTTGCCTTCGCGCCCCTCGGCCGCGCCGCCTAAGTTTCAACGCCGCCAAGTTCGCCGGCTGAGATAGAGAGCGTAGTTTCATATTCAGCCCCTAGCGGTGGGACGTGTAGGCAATCCCGCGGCACTCTGGAGTATTACGGGTCGCGTGGAGCGGCGCCGCCGAGGCGCAAGGGCGCTCAGACCGCGCTTGGGCGCCACGCGAGGAAGCCGACAGGTTGCAGCAGCGTCGCGGTGAGGATGCGGTGGAGTGGTGGATCGAGGAAAAAGTTTGCTCTCGAGACTTAAACGGAAAACCTGCTGCTCTGGTGCAGCTCTAAATAGTATATTCGTGATACAAGTCTAACAAGCGGCATTTAATTTTTTGGGCTTGGAAGAATAGAAGAACAAAATACATGAACTTTTAATATACGTGACGTAATATTAGATTTTCGAAAATACGTCGAACATTATCATATTTATTAATATGTGGTGTTTTGCTAATAAATTTCCAAGTATATTACTTTCAAATTTTTCGTAACCAACAGAAACTTTTTGACAAGAATCGGAAACCTAAATGAATTCACTCCCAAAATGAGAATTGCCGAGAGTGTTACGTCATAAATAACATTACCAGTACAAATATGATGGCCGCAAATGGAGATAAGCTATCTGTCTAGTATTAAGATTGATCAACAAAAAGATAACTTGAAAATATATTTTATTTTAATGCTCATAACGTGACAATAATGAACAACATTGTGTAAATATCTATTTATATATTAACAAGTATCTTAACGATACTAAATGTATCAGCGTTATTCTCAAATAGTGTACATACTGCGTGCACACTGATGTCAAAGAAAGAAACGTGATTCTGTAAAATATAACGCACGCTCAGATACACTAAAGTGACGCAAAACTTGGACTGCGCATGAGCAGAAGATCGATAGTGCTTAGCGTTCGAGGCGTAAAAATCTCTCTATTGGTCCGTTGGCGAAACGATAAGTTACGGTCTCCACCCGAGCGCGATTGAAGTCCACAGGAAAGTGCATTCAAAACAAGGACCATCACTGTCTTATTTCATGTACCGTTAAAATAAATTTGTAAATTGAACCCCATTTACTGAGTGGGTCAATTTCTTACCATCCTAACTAAAAATAGTGATTTTATTAGAATACGAATAGTTTTCTTGAACACTTCCTTGCTAACTGCTATATTCTATACACAAGTATTACTGATTTTCAAAGTGCACAGAAATTTAAAGAAAAATATGCAGATTTCGCCATGTGAAACCTGTTTGTGGTTTCCGTAAGCACCCAAGAACTCGATTTATTTTCTATCTTTTGATAAAATCCTATTCCGTTCACTGTACCGTGCAGGCATTCCTTTCAGGAGAACAGTAGCGCATCGGGACGCGCGCGCGAGATCTCGAATTGCAAGCGTTCGCGTCGGCGGGTGATCTCGAATTTCGCTTCAGTACCGGCGCCGGCCGCCGCGCGCGCTCACCTAATCACGTGACTATTAAGCCGCTAGGGGTTCGTGGAATTCATTGGCGAAATACGCGCCGACAGGGCCTCCGGTCGCGCTAGGGAGATGCACGCTCCGCAGACCGTCGGAGTGTTTCTGGGACGTGGGAACGGCGGAGAAGAGGCGATTGCAGCGAATGGCTGGAGCGTTCACTGCCCGTGATTAAAAATACGAGTGGGTTCGAATGGGATTGCTGAATGATGAAGATTACACAGCAGAAAGAGATTACGCTAGAACTGATGATTTCAATAAATGAAGACGAAGCCACATCCTAAGTATGTAATGCGCGTCAGTTATACAACACATGTGATGTAGCTACACTTCATGATTAGATGATTAGATTGTTGATTAGATGCATAATTAGATTATTATCTGCACATTTCCTTTATATTTCTGTGCACTTTGAAATTAGTAATACTAGTATATAGAATGTAGAAGGTAGCTGTGAAGTGTTGAAGAAAACTATTAGTATTCTATAAAATCACTCTGTTTCTAGTTAGGAGGGTAAGGAATTGACCTACTCAGTAAATAGGGCACGATTGGCAAATTTATTTTAACACCACACATGTGATGTGGCTATACTTCATGCCCGTGATTAAAAATACGAGTGGGGTTTGAATGGGATTGCTGAATGATGGAGATTACACAGCAGTAAGAGATTACGCTAGAACTAATGATTTCAATAAATGAAGACGAAGACACATACTAATTATGTAATACGCGTCAGTCATAAAACATATGTGATGTGGCTACACTTCATGATTAGATTAGGTTGCGTCTCTGTCTCAGAGATGTGTAGAATTTAAAACTAAATTTGAATGAGAGGGACAGAGAGATAGAGACAGGCAGAGAAAAAGAGACGGAGAGAGGCGGAGGGAGAGAGGAAGAGAGAGAGAGTCGGAGAGAGAGATGAAGAGACGGAGAGAGACGGAGAGTGAGACAGATAAAGAGACTGAGGCAAAGGGAGAGGGAAGGAGAAAAGAGATAAAGGACAGAACTATGTCTGGCGGGTTCCGCTAGTTTGGTCATAATATAAAGTAAAATTTCAATTTTTAAGTAAAATATTGTTCTAAATAACTGTGTTGTATTGAAATGTTAATAGTTTCTGTAATCTAATTTTATATCCAATGTATTTTTTCAAAATTGCAGTACTTTTCCTGACACTTCACAGTTGACACGCATAAAATGATCCATACGTTGTACGCATTGAATTTTGTCAAAGTTCCTGGGTTCTTTGATTATTAAAAATTTACATTATTTAAAATATTAGCCAATATATTGTCAAATATATCACTGAAGTAACTACAAAGGCGTAGTCTTCTGAACGACGAGTGTTAAAATGGCATATACTGGAAATACGCACGCGCGCAACGATAGGTGTATTTCACTGACTAATCACATAGTGAAGGTACACAGAGTTTTCAGAAACGGTGAGTGAGGGCAAGGGGGTGGGGGAAACTTTAAACACTAGGTTCGTCTTCCGACAGAGGATGCCTTTGTCATACAGGGTTACGCAGTACCGTTTCTTTCAAGCACACAGACGCGTGGAGGTCAGCCAAGAATTAACCAACCGCGCCCGCGCAATTGTCTCAAGCGACTACAGCGGTGCTCCCTGGCGACTGTAAATGGAGCGCCTGGCGTGCGTCTACCATCGTCGCCATTGTCGAGAGCGTGCTCCCAGCGCGGGGCGGGGGGTGCGGGGCGGGGGTGTGGGGTGGGGGTGCGGGGTGGGGGTGCGGGTCGTGGGTGCGGGTCGTGGGTGCGGGTCGGGGGTGCGGGTCGGGGGTGCGAGGCGGAAGTGCGGGGTTAGGGTTCGGTACGGGGTGCGGGGCGGGGGATGCGGTAAGGGGGTGCGAGACGCTGATGGGGGGCGGCGGTACGGTGTGGCGGGGCAGCGAGGCGGCTGGACGGCGGGGGCCGGCGGGCGGCGGGGCGGTCAGGCGGCGGGGCGGCGAGGGTGGCAGGGTGGCGGGGCGGCGGGGTGGCGGGACAGCGGGGTGGCGAGGGTGGTGAGGTGGCGGCGGAGTGGCGGGGCAGCGGGGTGGCGATGCGGGGCAGCGGGATGCGGGCTGATGTTGCGGGCCGAGGATGCAAGCCGGGAAAGCGGAGCGGCAGGGCGGGCTGGGGGCGCGGTGGCGGGGGTGCGTGGCGCGGAGGGCGGGGCGTTGCGGCGGGGCGCGGTGTTATCCTAACGATAATCGCGTTGCGGGCTCCGCGCGCGCGCCGCGCCGCCGCCGCCAACGCAATTAGAATCCATTCTTAACTTCGTCAGCTCAGGCAGCTCGCCGGCCCGCCCGCGCCGCCAAGGAACGGGGTGCATTGCAAGGCCAAGGGAGGGGGGTTAAAGCGAAGAGAAAGGAGAATTCAAGGCAAACGGGATGTGAGGCGAGTTGAGAAACTACGGTCTGCTACGTAAGTAACAGACGTCTGCATTGTACGTATTGTCTGTCACGTAAGGTATTGAGAAGAAGAAGAAGAAGAAGAAGAAGAAGAAAGGATGCTGAGTCGGGAAGGGGTGGGATACAGCAAGGATGAATAAGGGTGGTAAGGACAGCGATGGATGGTGAGGAGCGGCTGGATGCGAAGCCCAGACTGAACAAGAAAAAAAACGTGGCAGAGAAGGCGTGTTTTCTGCTAAAAAGATTGAAGGGAAGCCGACATAGAAGATAGAAATGCAGCTAAGAAAGGAATGGGACAGGCGAAGAGAAGATGAGATTGGGAGGGGAGAGGAACGTAGCATTGAAGAGGTACAGCGAGGTGGCGAGGTGGATATTTAGCAAGGAGGGTATACAGTGAGGCAAGGATGTGGTAATGCAGTGATATGGTAAAAGAGGCATTATGGTGAGATGGGAATAGGATGATGCAATGCTGAAGTGGGACGGGGTGGGGAGAAACGCGGTGGGTGGAAAAATGTTAAGGAGAAGGTATGAATGCAGAAGCCAGAAAAGGTAGGTGCGAAAACAGAGACTAACGAGATCGGGTAGCGAGGTGTGGTCATATTGGCGATCACACATGGTAACAATCAAAGAAATTTAAAATCAAGGTGTCGACAGACAGAGCAGGCAGCCAGAGAAATGGAGAAGGAGAGAGGAGAATAGAGAGAGCAGTAGAGAGTGGGAGGTGCGGCGAGTATAGACCGCGGAGGAGCTGGCGAACGACGCACTACGTCTCGGAGAGCATCGCGGCGGCTGTTTCAGCGCGTGCCAGCCAACCCCTCATGGGATGCCGGCGGAGACGGAAGCGGTGGTGGGGCGCGGGGGTAAGGTGGTGCTCGTGCGAGGGAGGGCAGCAGCTTGGGGATCGTAAAAGTGGCGCGGCAGGGCGAGGAGGGTGGGTGCGGGGTGGGACGGAGCGGTTGGTTTTCGGGACGGGACAGGTGCGAGAAGGGGACGTGGCGGTGTGGGTCAGTGTGAGGCCGGGCGGAGCGGCGGGACGGGTTCTGGACGGGTTTGGGAGGGTTTCGGGCGGGTGTTCGACGGGGTGAGGCAAGCGGGACGGGTGGATTGGAGCGGGGTAAGTCAGATTGTTGAGGGTCGGGGCGGGTCGGGGAGGGACAAGTCAGGGCGGTTTCGAGGCAAGTCGGGTCGGAGCGGGTTGGGTCGGGAAGGGTTGGGTCACGGCGTATCGGGGCATGTCGGAGCGGGTCGGGTCGGGGTGGGTGGGGTTGAGTCGGGGCGGGACGGGGCAGATCGGGGCGGGGCAGATTGGGGCGGGGCAGGGGGAGACGGGGTCGAGAGTTGGGCGGATGTGCAGGGGCGAGGAGGGACAGGGAGGTTGGGAGAGGACGGTCGGGATCGGTGGTCACGAATGGGAAGAGTTGGGCGGGAACGGTGCTGGAGTGGTGTGGGTAAACAGCGGGAGCTGGAAAGGTGTGAGTGCGAGGCGGAGCGGATTCGTTGCAGGCGGGCCGGGGCGGAGTTGGGCGGGGCGGTGGCCACGAGAGGGGGTGTATGCGAGGAGGTGAGGAGAAGAGAAAGCGGTGTCGGAGCCGGAGCGGGATGGGATCGCGGCGGGAGCTGGAAAGGTGCGAGTGCAGGGCGGAGCGAAGCGCTGATTCAATCATTGAGAGCCGAAGTCACTACTATCTTCAGTCGAAATGTGTAGTTTTGCTGACATTCAGCAATTATGCGAACCTTTTCATAATGACCGCCAGCATTTCACTGGTCGTCAGTGGTAAAAGTGCCGCGCCACCATCGTTCACTGATTGTTCAGTCGTCCCGTTCAATTAGTTGTCGCAGATTTCACTGCTTCAAACAGTGAAGTTTCACTGACACAAAATGTGGACCTGATTTTCACTGATTTGTTCAGTTCAATTCACTGATTGTTGTAACTGACACCATCAGTGAATATTCGCTTTCAATCAGTAGTTTTTCACTGATTCAAACTGAGAGAGTGGGGCGGGACGGGGGGTGGGCGGAATGGTTTCAGGGCGGGGGCCGGGAGAGGAGGTTAAGGCGAGGAGATGGGGTGAAGTGAAAGCGGTGGCGGTGCCGCAGCGGGGTGGGATCGCGGCAGGAGCGGGAACGGGCCGGGGCGGGGCAGAGGCGTGGCGGGGGCGGCGGCAAGGAGCTCAACGGGGTTACGCTAATTGCGGTGTTGCGAGGGCGGAGAGCCGGCGCCGGCGAGGAGAGCGACTTAGCGCCGATTCTTTCCGTGTAGGCGGCGCCGGCGTGCCCTCCGCCTGCAGTGGGTCTCGTTACGAGCGCTTCCGCTTCTCGCGGGCCCTTCCACGTGAGGTCGAATGCACGTCGCCCAGCTCGCTTGCTGCGAAATGCCAGAAATGCAAGCACAGCTGTTTGGTATGAAGCAAAAATGTGCAAAATAAAGGCCTGGACGCAAGCGAAAACGGCTCTATTTTGAAACAATGTTAAGGATAATGCGGTGCTCGAAAACGTTACGGCAATTATACTCTCCCCTTTTACGTAGCTCTCGACATATGTTTATCAAGAGTAAAATTTTATACTAACTGTAGTGTTAATAAAATTATTATTTAGTTGGGAGATTTCTGAACTAATTCTAAAGCTGAAAAACAACATAAGGTTCATGATGGAATTGGAGGAATTATCTTCATTTCCATCTAAATGTTTTCCAGTAACATTATATTTTCCTTCATTACCATTTAAAAATATTCAATATTTTAAAGTATCACATTGATATAAATGTTTTTTTTTGACGTGTAAAAGTTGCGGGATGAAAAAGATTTGTAATTAGCCTAAATGTAATTTGTTATAATCTTTTAACTGGAAGAACCTTTTAATTCGTGTTTCTACTTACATTACATGCATTAAATGTAAATAATGTAATAAACTTTATATTCTCACAAAGTATTTATCTTAAATGCTTGATCACTTTTGAAAGATAAAAATGCAAATGCTCTTAAAGAGAACGGGACGTTTAATAATTGCCTTGGAGATCTGACTTTAAAGAGTAAAGGGAGGTGAAGTAAGTAACGCAAGTTCCTGGAACTACGTTAAATAAACTTTTGTCATTAGGGTGACATTTGCTTCCAATTTTTATGGGATGCACTATCCCATTTTTGGTATATCAATGGATGTAATATATAATCTGCTGTGTTTCATGACCACCTGAAGTGGAATCCATTGCGTGGTTTATGAGTATTGATCAATAAATTGAAATTTCTTTCAGTTAGCCGACGTTTCGGAGTTTTATTTCTCCATCCTCACGGCTTGCTGTTTGTAGAAAATTACACAACCATCATACTTATTACAATACTACACACAAGCTGGCATGATCCATTCATGCGGACTACATACTAATGAAACGATTTCACACATGAATTCCATTAGTATGTAATACACACACTTACATGCACTACATTATCACACATGTCTGGAGACCAGTAGAGAGCTCAGAGCGTGTCTCGGCTGGGGCGTTGTCCTGTGGTGGGAGATACCTGGTTGAGGATTCTACCCGCAAAACAACTGAGGTCGGAGCCGGGTCTACCCATCCAGCGGGTGAAGATGAAAACATGCACTACACGTACGGGACTAATGACCTAAGCCAGTAGTGTCAAGGTCTTCTACTGGTGGCTGTGGCAAGCTTCGTGGCACCATATCATACCACGAGATTGTCTGCGCAACTAGCGTCGGGAAAGGAAACTATAAGTAACCCCGCCGTTTTACAAGATTGATGGCGTTGTCTCTGGTGGCGTGGAAATGATCTGCGTGGAGGGGCTATTTCGTTGTGGCACTCGTGCCACGGACGACCGCTCGTGGCATCGACCTTGACAACACTAACCTAGTAAGTTAATGCGCCCGGTATCCATGACGGAGTGATGGCGTTGTCTCTGGTGGCGGGGTAATTAACTGCGTGGAGGCGCGATTTCGTCGTGGCACTCGTGCCACGGATGCCCGCTCGTGACATTGACCCTGATACCACTGACCCAGGCAGTGTAACGTTTCGTACAATTCCAATGTTTAGTTACAATTAGTTTACATTGTTATTGGTAAATAAGAAACATATGATGTACCTAGCTTGTTAGAAAATTAGGTTAGCAACCGATAGATTGATTACATATATAGAGAGAGAATTGAACGTAAAACGTCTTCCTCTAAAGAAATGTGTAAGTTATAATTGTACAAAGTGAGAAGGTACAATATATTTAAGTAAATTGTGCAATAAATTTAAAATAAAACTAAAATTAAATGAGAATTGAAACGTTACTACTTTAAAAAATAACTAGTTACAGTAATTGTAACGGCAGATGCAACAAGAAAAAGTGTTGGCAGAGTGCGACGTTACAGCAGTGAACGCGCCCGATATCCATGACGGAGTAATGGCGATGCGTCTGGTGGCGGGGTAATGAACTGCGTGGAGGCGCGATTTCGTCGTGGCACTCGTGCCCCGGACGCCCGCTCGTGTCATCGACCTTGACAACCTCGACACTGCCCTAAGCATTTAACGCGCCCATGAACGAAGGGCGGGCGGGCGGGCGGGCCTCACCTGAGCACGCGCTGGCTGCGGTCGTACTTGACGATCTGGTCCTTGATGTGGATCTTGTGCGAGTTGCGCTGGCGCACGGCGAGCAGCGCGTGCTGGCCGCGCGGCGCCGCGCGCTGCTCCACGCGGTAGTAGCACGTGAGGTTGCGCGGGTACACGCCCGGGTAGTTGGGGCTCTGCACGCGGCACGCGCGCGCGTCGCAGCGGTCCAGCACGCGGTCGCAGTACGTGCCCGGCACCAGCTCCCCGCGCCACGTGGCCGCCGTGCTGTTGCCGAAGCGCAGGCGCGCCTCCCCGCGACGCAGGAACTTGTACGCCAGCTTGAAGTCGAAGTTGTACCCGATGCCCTGAACAAACGAAAAAAAAATGTTTTCATTTTCAAATGATCCTTCAATTACCACAGTGATGAGTAAAAGAAGGAAGATTCACAAAATAAGCCAATGGAATCTTGTACGCCAGCTTGAAGTCGAAGTTGTACCCGATGCCCTGACAAACAAACAAAAATATTTTTATTTTCTAATGATTCTTTGATTACCACAGTGATGAGTAAAAGAAGGAAGATACACAAAATAAGCCAATGGAAACTTGTACGCCAGCTCGAAGTCGAAGTTGTACCCGACGCCCTAAAGAAACAATTTGTTTTTAAATGATCGTTTGACTGTTCGATTACCACAGTGCTGAGTCAAAGAAGGAAGGTACACAAAATAGAGCCAATGGAAACTTGTACGCCAGTTTGAAGTCGAAGTTGTACCCGACGCCCTAAAGAAACAATTTGTTTTCAAATGATCGTTCGACTGTTCGATTACCACAGTGCTGAGTCAAAGAAGGAAGGTACACATAACAAGCCAATGGAAATCAGAAAAATCATAGAATACTTCACAAAAAAGGGGACATACCAAACAAAAAACAATAGAGGATATCCAACTAAACAAGAAAGAGTGTTGGCAAAATGCAACTACATACTCGTAATAGTATTAGAGAAAGTACAAACAAGGGACGATATATAATTTCTCCAAAAGTAAGGTATACTTGTTCTTCATATATATGAAGGAAAATAATAAAGTGTGGAAAGAATAATGATAAATTAAATTGTATAATAGATTTCAATTGTCAGCATTTTAGTTTATCTTCTTATTTAAAACATTCAGGGTTTGGATTTAGAATAAAATTCGAGCTCTCTACTCAATCGAACTTTGTGATATTTTTTCTGAAGTAGATGGTAATGGACTCTAAATGTGTTATCGCTTTTTCTTCTTAGCCTGTTTATCAAATAATCATTAAACTGTAATAATATTTTAAAATTAATAGAATAATCTCTTATTTGCCGCTATTTATTCGTACGTCATTCTCAAAAGCAAAAGTATTGAAATGGGTGTTAGTCGTTTTGTTGGGCAAGTGGCAATTGATCTAATGAAAAGCATGCGAATGTGACTTTATAGTTAACAAAGATAGCAAAGTTTTTAAGTTCTGAGATAAAATATCCTTTTAGAAAAAACTATTAGTGAGTGTAAAGAATGTAATATTCATGTCTCGTATCTTTACAAAAATATCAGAGATTAACAGAGGATAGTAGGATTTCCTGGATAGTAGGATAACAGGTCATGTAAGTCTTAAATATTTCAATTACAATTTCAGGAACATATTTAACCCTGTGTTTACAGTGAATATTGATACCATCGTTACATACGTTGTAAACAACTTGTTTCGTCAGTTTTGTAGGTAAAATACTGAAGCACATGAAACAATATTTTTCTGACAACAATATCCGAAAATTTCAAGTTCATTCAAAATAAATGAAATAACGATTTCCCATTTATTTCCCATTCATACTTAGTACTTTTCTGTTGTAACCTTTGTAGTGTTCTTACTTTTAGGCGACGAAAACGGAAGAGTTCGGTTAGTTAATTTTAATTTTCTTTGCAAGAGTACAATAATTTTAATAAAGCATATAATGAGCCTGTAAATCGATAACATCTTTACATCTATTAAATTTGATACTAAGTGGAAAATAGTGCATATAATTTCATTTAATAATTATCGGATTGATCACGTTTATTACGTAAACCTCCAGTTTTTGGGGTTTTCGAGCAACCAATCACAGAAACGTGTTCAGTCAACATATTCGAAATTGAACTGCAGGGAACACACCAGTTAGGTTTTCAATTTGGAATCCATTTCCTTTGTTCCTCGTGCATTTACAAGAGAGAATATACGCGCGATCGGCGAATAGCGATTAGCCCAATAGCGATTGGCAAAGATCGATTGGCGAAGTGCGAATGGTGAAGGGAAACTGGCAAAGACCGATTGACGAAGAGTGATTATCGAAGAGTGATTGTCGAAGAGCGATTGTCGAAGAGCGATTGTCGAAGAGCGATTATCTGAGAGCGATTATCGAAGAGAGATTGTCGAAGAGAGATTGTCGAAGAGCGATTGTCGAAGAGCGATTGTCGAAGAGAGATTGTCGAAGAGCGATTGTCGAAGAGCGACTGTCAAAGAGAGATTGTCGAAGAGCGATTGTCGAAGAGCGATTGTCGAAGAGCGATTGTCGAAGAGAGATTGTGGAAGAGCGATTGTCGAAGAGCGATTGTCGAAGAGCGATTGTCGAAGAGCGGTGATTGGCGAAGGACCGTTGACGAAGATCGATGTGGGAAATGGCGATAGTCGTAGGGGGATTGGCGAAATGCGATAGGCGATAGATGATAGGACAATGACGATGAGTGAAGAGATTTATGCAATACGCGATGGGCGAAGGATGACGTGGGAGGGGCGCCGGGCGATCGGAAACAAGGGGCATCCGCTTGCGCCCCCCGGGCCGCGGCGGCAAGTGCATCGCCCAGGGCGGGGGGGGGCGGGAGGGAGCGGCGGAGCTGGGAAACGCGCAGCTGGAGGAACGGCGCGGCAGACGAGCATATGGACGGGTTAAAGAGGACCACGGGAGAGCGCAACCACTAGGCAGAGAATCAGTTCGAGGAGGAGACTTTGGGCGCGGTAGAAATGACTGGGAGATTTTACGAAATGTTTGATTTGATTTGATTTTTTTGGTAAAAAAATGTATATGACGCATGGGGGAGAAGATTATTTGTTTACATTTTCTTAAGTTTCCTAATCTCTTCCCAACATTTTATCTATAAATACGATGGTTGAAAGAGGAATAAAATATAAAAAAATATAAGAATAAAATTAAAAAAAGCGCGAGATTAGCAACATTTGAAACACTATATATTTCTTTCCCGAGTTGTAGAAAACATACTTGCAACGGTAAACAAAATGCAAAAGCGATTTTTCTGTATTGCTAACAAAACGGTAACTCACTCTCAGCTCTACTACTACCACTAAAAGGCAAAGGAGTGCTTGTTGAAAAGAAAATGCAAAGAGAATGTTGAAAAGAGAGATAGGGAATGCAAGTGATGAGAGACTAAGTGACGAAAAAAATAAGAGGGAAAGAAGCAAAATATTACATAAAAGAAGGAAAGCAAGGAAGGAAAATGGAAGGCAATGCGGAAAAATAAGGAAAAGGCTACCTCGGCAAATGAGTGAGCAAGCAAAAAAGTGAGCGAGAAAGAGAGAGAAAGAGAGAGAGAGAGAGAAAGAGGAAATTCGGAACGGAATTGAGAGGGGAGAGGAAAAAATACAACTTACACAGCTCACAATGAGTAATGAATATTGGGACTTACAGAAATGGATACATAGCATATGAATAGTTTTAAACAGGGAGTGATATACGATTCATACTCGTACATTAGTGCGATAACGGACCAGCAACGGAAGAATTCCATGAAGAAATATGTTTTACGTAATTGTAATAAGGCAATATGATGCGAGAAAAATTAAAGGTGGTAAGAAAAAAACGGAAAATAAATATACTTTGTGATAGGTTCAAGGAAAAAACGGATAGCATGAATCACTGTTATTTCTTTTCGAATTCAGGTAAACAGCATGACGAGAAAGAAGGGCACTGCATTGATCACGATAGCAGGAAACTAGCGGATCGGAGAGCGAGAGGAAACGAATGGTGGAAGGGCCAACCAGAAGGATAATAAGCGAAAGTAATAAGGAAGAAGGAAGCTGATAACGAGATTCGACATCAGCCGTCACACGGAGCGCAGCGCCGAACCAACCTGTATGTAACTGCGGGCGCGCGTGGAGTGGATGGCTCACCAAAGCCCACAGCAGACGCATCGGCTGTAATGCACGCCCGGGGCGGGGCGGGGAGGGGCGGGGCGCGAGGGGCGGGGCGCGAGGGGCGGGAACCGCAAGGGCGACGCCGGCGGGCGGGGCGGCGCCGGGAAGGGCGGGGCGGCGCCGGGAAGGGCGGAGCCGAGCGGGCAGCGAGGGGCGGGGAGGCGGAACGGGGAGGGGCGGGGAGGCGGAACGGGGCGGGCCGGGGCGAGCAGAACGGGGCAGGGGCGGGGCGCCGGGACTGACGTGTTCCGACGAGCTCGAGTGATTTGCATACACCCCGTGCTCACTCGCGAACGGAATGCGTAATATTTATCCGCGAGAAGCCCCCTACCTCTCCCTCCCCCTCTCTCTCTCTGTCGATTTCCCCTCCGCCACCGCGCCCGTCAACGTCGAAGCCGACTCCCCCGCCCTCCCCCCTTTCGCCCGCTCGTGAATTTAATGGCTGCACGATTGAAATTCTGTTGGCACGCCTGATCAGCGCGCCGCCCGCCCCGCTCGCGCCCCGCTTCCGCCCTTCCCCGCCCTCTCGGTTCCGGTCCGCAGCGATGAGGGCGGCCCCGCCACCCGCCCTCTCCGCCCCGCCCCGCCCTCCATCCCTCCGCCCGCCCCGATTATCCGCCCTTTGTGCAGCGATAATGTCCGCGTCGGAATTGTGCGATTGTTGGAGACGCGGGAAAAAGTTGAAATTTAAAGAGCGGCACAATGCTCTCGGCCTCTTGCGCCGCCGAGTGAAGAAGAGGGGGGCAGAGGGGGGCAGAGAGAGAGGGAGAGAGGGGGGCAGAGAGAGGGGGAGAGGTAGGGGGAGAGGTGGGAGGGGGCGGTCGATCGAAGAGGTCTCGAAAGTGATGGCTGCGCGAGGAGGGAATTGAAGATGCTTGATAGCAAGAAAGGACTCACAAGACGAAAAGAGTATGTATAAATATGAAATAAAGACACGGTATAAAATATTCAAAACGATGAATTAATAATAGAACGATCATAAAAATAGTTTTGTAACTAGTGCTGAACTTAAAAAGCGTTTCCTCATTTACACAGCTGAATCTTGCAGTTATTTAAATTCGTCAACAGGAAATATTCAAGGAAGATGAATATCAATTACTGTATTGAACTGTATTATGCATGCAAAGAAATTGAGAATCGCGTAAGATGTCCAGTCTAGCGGCGGCCCGATGCGAGACCAAAATGAGAATCGAAAACCAATTTTCTCACTACATTTCAACAATCGGTAAATAGCAGCAACAGAGAGAGAGAAAGGCAGGCAGACAGGCAGACACACGGAGAGAAAGAGAGAAGACAAAAGTATGGTAATACGGAAAAGTAAGGTAAAGTATAGTAAAAGTATGACAAATGGTATACAACATATAGTGTTGGGTCGTCAACTAATGGACTCAACATTTCTTCATTCAATAAGTTTATTCTACTTGTAAATTTCCTACAGTTTTGATTTAATGTGTCCATAATAATTTGAAACTTAAAACTGAACTACAAAACATTTATGGGGAGTGTAAATTCCTAATGCTGACGATGTTAAAATGTGGCTAATTGAAGGTACATTTTCTGAAAAAATGTAAGAGGTAGCTTTGTGATATTTTTACACAGTGCACACATATTCTTTACACATATAATAAATTAAAGACATTTTGAAAACAGCTATTTTTTATGAAATAAGAAATTCATGGGAAATATGAACTATTTTCCCCCTTCATTTTATTGTATATTCGTTTTAATACAATCCAAATATTACATATTTTTTAAATGCAGCTAATTCAGAATGCATAATACACTTAATTAAAAATATTCACAAAGTTTGAAATTTTTGTGAAGAATAGTTTGTTAGAAAATGTTACTTTTATAGAAAAATTATGTTCTTACGGGAAAAGAGATTTGAATATTTATGCACACGTGTTACTTTAAGAGACAAATAAGCATAGTTCCCTTGGTCACCTGATTTATGTCTCATTTTAAACAGGAAAGATGAGGGAAAACTAAAAACAATTCGACTTTTGGACCAAAAATCAATTCATACTCCCCTTACTAAATCATAAATCTTGAAACGTTAAAAGATTTTTCGCATTGCATTATCCAGAGTATCAAATGTGAATGCTTTTCTATTGAGGTTTGTCATTTATATTGTGTGGTCATTTCATTTCTTGAACAGAAAAATGGAAAGATTTTATAATAAATAAGAAAGCTGTTTAAGTCAAAATCTGAAGTAGACGGAAGCGTATGATAAAATATTACAGAGAATAAACACATTCAGAGGCGAGGTGAAACAGATTACGACGGCTAGCAAGGGTGGGGAGATATACAACTCGGAAGGAAGAGTTATGGACATAATAAAGACAATGGCTCTGTTTATTTAGATAGCTCAGATTCCTTTGCGTGAAGGAGCTACAATCAATCTCAAGGGGCTATATCCGAGATATAAATGCATGCGAGCTATAGATGCACGCAATTCCAGCAGTGATGCAATAGAATGAATCACAAACTCTTTCTTCGTGCAGGAAGAAGAGAATCATTTGATGTGAATCGTATACTGGAGTAAATATTTTTGATATATTTCATTAAAAAATTACTTAAAATTGAGCAAAATGGAAGTACATTTTAATTTACATTAATCTCAAATGGCTTTAATTTCTACCTCTGTGCCAATGGCGAGACAATTTTTCTAATCTTGTCAAGTGCTGGATGAAATAAAACAAGAGTTCAAGAGAGATCTAAACTTTTCGACACCTCCGAGATAACTAACGTAATATTTTTTATGTTTTCATTGTTATGAGCCGACTAAAATTTAGATTGCCTAATTAAATTGGCTACTTATACTATCCAGTTTTGCTTTTCCATATATTCCTTTACAATTACTGCAATATTAAGTGACATTAGGTGAGTTATCAAGTTGCCTTCACATTTTATGGGTTATTATATTACCATATTGATTGGAGGAGGTGATATCGGTTGTGTTTTGCTATGGTCTTGGGATTACGCTTATAATATCTGTGACACATTTAGAGACGTTTGTGAACATAAAAAATAAAGAATTCTATGGAGATAGTACAATCTATTACGATTTCCTGGAACATCCGAATCCATACCCCACCCTGTGTACTATACATAGTGGGATTATAAGTAAAGGTAGATGCCGAATTGTCTGTAAAATTTGTGAACGAATACAATGTTTGCTTTCATGTGATAGAAACTTTTTGCAATGAAAAACAAGTTACGCATCTGTTTACACTGCTGACAAAATGTGAAATAACTGTTGAAATAAATAATAGTCAGAATTCGGAGTTGAAATAAACAATATTTGATATTTGATGTAAAAATTCAATTGAGTTTGAAGTTAAAATACCATTGAGTTTGGAGTTGCAATGTATATAGTTGAACCTTAATGTTAAATATATAATAGTTGAAGTTTGGAAAAAATAATAATTGAAGTTGTAAGTTGAAATAATAGTTGAAGTTAAAATAAATAATTGTTAAAGCTTAGATTTTAATTGATAATAGTTGTAGTTTGAGCTGATAACTAACAGTTGTAGTATGAATTTGAAGTAAATAATAGTTGAAGTTAATGTAAATAATTGGTAAGTTCCAATTTGAAATTAATAATTGTTTGTGTTGAAAAAATGTTGAAATAGATAATGGCTGAAATAAATAATGGTTCAAGTAAATAATGGATGAAATAAGTAACAGTTGAAATAAATAATAGTTCAAATAAATAACAGTTGCAATAAATAATAGTTCAAATAAATAACAGTTGAAATAAATAATAGATCAAATAAATAATAGTTCAAATAAATAACAGTTGAAATAAATAATAGTTCAAATAAATAACAGTTGCAATAAATAATAGTTCAAATAAATAACAGTTGAAATAAATAATAGATCAAATAAATAATAGTGCAAATAAATAACAGTTGTCACAAATAATAGATGCTACATAATAGTTGACATAAATAGTAGTTGAAGTTGGAAATAAGTAGTCATTAATAATAGATGACATAAACAAAAGCTGAAATAAATAGTAACTGAAAGTTTGGCGGCGCTGACCTGCTCGGAGAGGCGGTAGAGCTGCAGCGTGAGGTTGAGCGAGCGCGTCTCGCTGTAGTAGACGGTGTAGCCCCAGGCGCTGCCGCACCACTGGCCGCCCGTGTCGGGGCGGCCGCCCTCGCGGATGGTCATGTGGCCGTCGGGGCAGCCCTCCGACGTGAACGACACAAACTTGCCCACGGTGAACGTGTCGAACGTCAGCTGCGAACACACACCACCGGCGCCACGCCGTCAGCCACGGGAGCGCGGACAAGGAATAGGACGGGCAGGGTTAACGCTTTGCGCTATAGACCAGGGGTGGCCCACAAGTCGATCGCGAGGGCGATTTTGGTCGATCATCGATCGCTCGCAATATACGGTCTGGATGATTTAAAAATAAAAATTAGTTTTCAACGTACATTTTACTTATCTACCCATACCTCGCTGGAATGCACCTTACTGAAACAGTGTATAAACATAGTATGCATTTCACGCTCTTTCTTGCCCCTTAGACTACGTCTATGATAACAAGTCGATCGCGACACACTTTTAAGATATAAAGTAGATTTTATCTACAGAAAAGTAGGCCACCCCTTCTATAGACAATCCGAGTACTAACATGGTATCGTACAGAGGTTGACCAAATTATTTGACTAAGTATTTTCCCCTTACTTTACGAATTATACTAATGTGCCCTGGGAAGCACTTCACTAAAGTATTTTTAAAATTTAAACAGGAGCCACTTTTTATTCACCAATCTTTAATTATTTTTTTCGTCAAAATAAAGAAAAATATTTTCCAGGAAGGGTCCATAAAATAGCATCCACTTAAATGAATAGTTATAATGGGGCTTGTGGGGCCATTGATATGCTAGATTCAACTGGAAACTATGCCTAAAAAGGAATAGAGGAAAGTATTATATCCTCGCAAAATATTTTTAAACAGATATTCCTTTCATCATATACACTCTTAAACATATTTAAAGAGAATAGAAAATTCCTTTTAAATACAAAATACATCTCACAAAAAATAATGTAAATAAATTTTGGATGATTTAAAAAAATGCTCACTTACATGAAATAACGAAAGTACATTCTCGGTGTAAATAGTACGCAGAATTTATTTTCAAGTTGAGACACCTCGAGGTAAGTAATAGTTGGGCCTAATAAAAACAGCAGTCTCGATTAGAGAAATAAGATATGTGTAAACTGCGTAAAAATAGGATCACTGTGGTTTTACAAGCTGATGGCACCCGTTTTAAACAAATTGTATATTTTAGTCACTTCTTCTCGGGGAGAAAGTATCCTTCGACACAGCCCTGGCCCGAATTTTCATTCATTGGAGCATTTGACTGTTATCCTCGCACATGAAATTTCATTAAAGCTCGCGCGAGCTGCTGCCGCCCGCAATGAAAAATCCCGCGGCATTCAAGCCACGTTTTGTACAGGCAGCAACAGCGGCGCCACAGCCCGTAGAGCGCATTCATCACGTTAGCTGCGGCTTTGCAAGCCATTGGCGGCCCGCGGCGGGCAGAGCGGGCGGGGTGGGCGGGGAGGGCGGCTGTTGGGGCCACTGGCGCGCGCGACCCACTGCCCTTTCCGGGTCGGCGCCCCGAAAAACCTGCCCCATGCCGCTTCGCCCCGCCCCACTTCGCCTCGCCTCGTTCAGCCCCACACCATGGCGAAACGCCCCGCCTCGACCCGCCCCACACCATCCCGGCCGGCACGCCCCGCCCCTCACCGCCCCTGTCGAGCCATCAAGCCGCGTCCCACACCTAGCCTCATTTCGCCTCGCCTCGTCCAGCCCCACACTATTCCGACTCGCCCCGCCTCGTCCCGCCCCACACCATCCCGGCTGGCCCGCCCCACCTAGCCGCGTTTCGCCCCCCTTCGCCCCACTTCGCTTCGCCTCGCCTCGCCTCGCGTCATCCAGCCCCACACCATTTCCAATCGCCCCGCCTCGTCCCAACCCACACCATCCTAGCCGGCCCTCCCCGCTCCGCCCCGCCCCCCACCGACCCATCTAGCCGCGTCCCACTCCTCGCCTCATTTCGCCTCACCTCGTCCAGCCCCACACCATTCCGAATCGCCCCACACCATCCCAGCCGGCCCGCCCCGCCCCCCACCGACCCATCTAGCCTCGTCCCACACCTCGCCTCACTTCGCCTCGTCTCTCCATCCCCTCACCATTCTAAATTGCCCTGCCTC
Organism: Acheta domesticus; assembly: GCA_031308135.1. Taxonomy (NCBI): domain Eukaryota; kingdom Metazoa; phylum Arthropoda; class Insecta; order Orthoptera; family Gryllidae; genus Acheta; species Acheta domesticus. Next base: position 117,128,452 of record JAHLJT010009355.1, read on the forward strand.
GTCCCACCCCACACCATTCCGCTCCCCCCGCCCTCCCCCCCCGCCGACCCATCTAGCAGCATCCCACACTTTCCTCGTTTGCCCTACCTCGCTCTGATTCGTCTCGCCTCTCCCCGCCTAATACTTCCACCTCGTCTCGCTTCACCTCGCCCCACATCCCTGTCCGTCCACTCTCTTCGTGCTCCCCACAGTGCCGTCCTCACACCGTCCTGGTCTGCACCAACTCGCTCTGTTTTTTTCTCGCCTCGCCCACCCACACTGTTCTCGGTTGTCTCGCCTCCATCATACCACATACCGTCCAACCTCGTCCCGCTCCACCCACTTCTAGATCGCTCCACCTCAACCTACCTCTCCCTGCCTCGACATTGCGAAAACAATGAAAATGTTGACTAGAAAAGTGTTGAAGCATGATGATGAGGGTGGAGATGATAATGATAGAGATGCAGAGGAAACCTACAGTGAACCTCGAAAAATGTTATCTCAAGTCTATATTAATCACCACAAATTTTAGATGGTGTGATTAGGATTTGAACATTAGAGCTTCACATATACCCTCATCGCATATTTCCTCTTTATAATCCTTCTTACCCAACACCTCCTTCATCTAGACATCGTTTATTAACTGTTGGTTTGTGACTGTTCGCACGTGACTGTTGGTTTGTTCGGAAACCGGAGAACAGCGAAGTGATGAAAGGGCTTGCGTTTTCATAACATTCCCTCCAATTGTCAAAATACGGATTGGTGGTTTAGATTCTTCTGGCGACATAGTCCTCAAAGGTTTCACAAGTGTATTGAATTATGAGGAGTACTCAGGATAGACAAATTATAGACGTATTATGTGGTTAGGTAAATTTCACATCAACTTTTATATCACGATATTTTGTCACTAAACGTCATTACTCTTCCATGTTTTCTATGAACACATAACGTACCATTCATTTTACCAAATACACGACGTGTATGCCCTATGGTTCAACGACAGAAGCGTAACTCACATAAGCACCTGTGTTTAAATCATGTTCAATCGATGTCTCACACATTAGTTCCTCTCCTTCCTCCTGCTCTCTCAACTCTCCCCATCACTACCAAAGCCTCTACAACCAAAGCCATCACCACTCTCACTTCCAACTTTCCATCCCTCACCCCACTCTCACTGCTTCCTACTCCCGTCACCAACGCCATCACTACTCTCCGTCCTTCATTCTCTCCCACAACACCGCCAGCACCAACACAGAACACATCAAAATCTTCGCTACCGCCACCAACACCGACCCAATCAAAGCTGTGGCATCACTGCCACAAATGCTGTCCACCATCATCACCACTACCATCAGCAACGTCGCCATCAACATCAACAAAATACTGCCACCACTAACACCAACACATGAACCATCATCACCCACATCACCGCACAAACTCTGCCTCCAACGACATGCTCTTCACCACCAGCACCATCAACGCAGATTGATTGATTGTTCGTGTTTCCGGGCGCGTCAACTACATAGGTCATTGGTCCCGTAAGTGTAGTGCGTGTTTTTCTCGGAAGGTGGCTATGATCTTTTCCCCGCTGGATGGCGAGATCTGGCGCCGACCTACCGTCGACTAGCGGGGTTTTCCCCTCTACCAGGTATCTGCCACCAAGGGAGCACCGTCCCAGGACACGCTCAAAGCTCCTGACTGGTCTCCTGGCATGTGTGATAGTGTAGTGCATGTTAGTGTAAGTGGTGAGGATAGGGCAAGAAAGAGGAAGGAAAGATCGCGCACGGTCCGTCGCCCGTTTGTTAGGGTACTGCTCCGGCATTCGCCTGGTGTTGATCGGAAAAACCACGGAAAACCACGGAAAACTACCGATCAGAGCAGCCGGCCGCTAGAATTCGACCTAGCTGTGAAGCTTGTGTCGAAAATACTGGTGCCGTCGAGAATCGGACCTAGAAACTCCCAGTCCGAGGGACTGCAATGACATCAGTTGATGCACTGAGCCATCTCTCCCGGTCCCGCCAGCGCAGGCCTATGCGCTTTTGTTGATGAATCGATTGATGGCGGCGGCGGCGGCGCGAAAAATTTATCGGTCCGCCGGCGCCGCGGCGCGCAGAGGCGCGCGTGTTTGCGTGCGTGCGTGGGCGGCGCGCGCTGTCGGCGATGCGGGGCTCTTTAGCACGACGCGATGTATCGCCGTCGTTTGTCACGCGAATCGCGCCCCCCGCCTCCCCCCCTGGCTCCCGCGCGCCGCCTCGGTCAGTGCCATCGCGGCCGCCGCCCCCATGCGAAGTTTACGGGCGGCGCTGACACTCGCGCCGGATCGTCGCCTCGCTGTGTGCTCGTGATGGGGGCGATAGTGGTGGTGGGGGGGGGGGTGTTGGTGATGGGTGGGTGGTGGATGTTGGTGATGGGTGGGTGGTGGTGGTGGTGGGTGGTGGGTGTTGATGATGGGTGTGTGGTGGTGTGTGGTGGTGGTAGTGTTGGTGGTGGTAGTGTTGGTGGTGGGTGTGGGTGGTGGTGATGGGTGGTGAGGGTGGTGGATGGTGGTGGTGATGTTGGTGGTAGTGTTGGCGGTGGTGGGTGGTGGGTGGTGGGGGGTGGCGGGTGGTGGTGGTTGTGGTGGGTGGTGGTAGTGGGTGGTGGTGGTGTTGGTGTCGTTATTGTTGGTGGTGGTGGAGAGTGATGGTGGGTGGTGATGGTGGGTGGTGGTGGTGGAGGGAGGTGTTGGTGTTGTTGTTGGTGGTGGTGATGGTGGTGGTTGGTGGTGGGTGGTAGTGGGGTGGTTGGCGGTGGTGCCGGTGGTGGTGGTGGGTAGTGGTGGCGGTGATGGTGGTTGGTGGTGGTGGGTGGTGGTGGTGGGTGGTTGTGGTGGTGGTGGTGGCGGCGGCGGTGGCGGTGTTGTTGTTGTTGCTGTTGGTGGTGGTGGTGGGTGGGTGGTGGAAGTTGTTGCTCCTGCCTGCTCAAACCTTTCTCTGCCTTCCCATTCAATGCTGACCGCATCCACATTTCTAGGTCACGGTAATATGGTGGATGTAAGATGCCTCTGGAACTGTTTGAGGTGTGTATCCTAGTTGCGATGAAAAACAAACACTTCTGCCTACACTTGAGACATAATATAAAAATGGAAGAAGTTTTGATGGTCAAACATCTTTAATTTTGAGGTGATATGTGGTGCGAGGGAATAAACTTTAAAGATTACTACACTATGTGTGGTAGATTTCGACTGTGGATATTGTTGTGTTAGTCTTAGATTTATACATGTTTCTAATTTCACATTTGTCAATGCAATATTTCAACACTAGACTTCTATTTCAGAATAATGATCGGTGGTTTTAATGTGAATACCATTGCGTGAACAGAAATGGAGAAACATCATTTAGTAAATTAGCTCTTCAATGAGCGTTTGAGGCTCTTTCAAATCTACGCTTGAAAATGTATGTCCAACCCTCAACTTGTTGGGAGCTCGACGCTTTCCTTCTAGATATAATGTCAAACCCAAGTGCCAAACTGCCTGGGGTGGCTAAGGGCATAAATAATGTCACTGCAGCGCCTCTGACCGAGAGATCTTAGAGTTCGAGTTCGAATGTGCCAGAGCTTTTGGCGCCAGCAAGACAGTCAAATTCAGCGCTTTCTGGAGAGTTCTAGCGGCCGGCTGCTCTGATCGGTAGCTTTCCGTGGTTTCTCCGATCAACATCGGACACATGCAGGGGGAGAATCCTAACAAACGGGCCACGGACCACGCGCAATCTTTCATTGTCCTATTCTCTACCCTTATTTACACACATACTTACATACGTTACGCTATCACACATGTTGAGAGGACCAGTGGAAATATTAGAGCTTCCCCAGTGGATCAATACCCCGCTGGTGGGATATATATGGAAGTTGAAAAGCCCACAAGCCAACGTACAGGTCTCGCCATCTACGAAATAAAGAACACCGCCACTTCTCGTGATGAAACATGCTGTACACTTACGGTACTCATGACCACAGCACTTGACTCGCCCGCAAACCCGAAACAACCAATCAGTCAACCCAACCCCGAGCCTTAGGGCAAAGAGTGTTTCCCACCCCGCCCCAGCCTCCGCCCCAAACAACCACCACGGGTCGTTGCGTGCATCCGCGCTCAGCTTACTGGCCGTATCGCGACTCCGACCGAACGCCCAACTCCGTGCGGTGGCCGCATCGTATCGGGGGCGCGGTGGGTGGTGGGGTGCGGGGGTGGGGGTAGGGCGAGTGATTTTTGGTGTATTTGCATGCGCTCCGCTGCAGCCACAACGCCCGGCGCGCCACCCTGCGGTTTGTCATCGCACTAACGCGCCCCCGGCGGCGGCGGCGGTGGAGGCGCCCGCACGGGCAAACACGGAGCAGCCGCTTCGCGTTTTTCACGCCGTCGGTGTCGTTGCGACTTTACGCCAGCGAACGGAATCGCGTGGGCAAAGGCTGTAGGACCCCGTTATGCGTTGGGACCGCTGCCGCTGCGGAGAATTGGGCTTGGTGACTGAATTGTGACTGAATCAGGCACACAATCTCGAAATATGTTGAAAAATGGGTGCACGATTATTTAGATATTTAAAAACATATAAATAAAATAGTTTCATTAAGTTGAAAAAGTTACGAAAATGCCCAGATACATAAAATAATGCAAACAATAACAGTGCTAAATTTCAATATCGTATCATTAATAGTTCATTAGATACAAGAACATTAATTTATAATGGCGGAGATAGGGCTTAGAAGGTCCCCTTACGCCAGAGAACGGTCACGCGTGGGCAGAGGTTGTAGGACGCCGTTCTACATTGGGACCGCTGCTGCTGCTGCTGCTGTGGAGAACTGAATTTGGTGTGCGTTGTGACTGAATCAGGCACACAACGTCGAAATACGTAATATTGAAGACATAATATTTATATCCTACTTATATACTACTGGTGGCAGTCTTTTTACATAACATATAAAGACATACTAAGACGAAGACAAGTTAAGGAGTTATATTAGACAAGACGTATGTAGACTAGTCTGCAATGTTGCAGTATCTTGCAGAAGCATTATTTATTCGAAAATGGCCAAATATAAGAAATTTTATTATTACATCTGGCTGCAGTAAAATTACATTCTAAATAGGTTAATTATTTTTTGAAAATTTTAAGTATATGTAAGATATTTAAAAACATAGAGTTAAAATTTTTCTACTGTACGTTTTCATCGCCTCAGATTTCTAATTTTTAACAATTCTCTCTTCCGATGCGAACTTCTGATGGGAGCACAGAAAATTGAAGCCTAAAGGTAAGAAAACAGCTAGTCGATTCATTGAAAGTTTGAGAGTAACGTTCCCTAGAATTATATCAATTAGTTCTCTCTTATTTTCAATACTGTTAATATTTTTATTTCCTATATAGATAGGTATTACACATGGAATTTTTAAAAAATTGAATTTTCTGAAAACAAACTGAATAAAATAAAATTTCATACACGATGAACAATAATCAGTCTCTAGACCTGAAAAATACCTCCTTCCTTTCTTCTTCGTTTCTGAGGTAACAATTTTCTTTACGTATCTATTTACACTAAGTACAAAAACATTCCTTATCATCTTACAATAAATTACTATTTTTGAATAGCAGCCACTGAGAATCTTGTGACCGGATGTAGTATAAGACACCATCATGTGTTTGTTAACACTTTATTGTCTGGAAAAGTTCATTTTTCAAAATCACAATCGTTGCGACATTTCACGAAGCCACATACACTCGGGTACAAAACCCCGGACACAATTGTGCGTTTCTTTGCAGCTGCAATTGCCTTTCTTTGAAATTTGAAGAATAACGAGAAATGACACCGAAAACTACTTTACAAAGTTCTAATTTACAGCAAAAGAGGAAATAAAATTAAATTAGAATTAGAGGCTTGCATAACAAACGGTTCAGAACAAAGTCATACCCTGTTTTCTAAAACGCAGCCCGTACGCTGCACAAGAAAAGCTCTTGAATAACACTGCAAGAAATTCCCTTTTTTAACAAAAACAGTCTTCATGAATACTGAAATATCATCGTGTAAGATATACGGATACACAGAACAATTCTTTACACTCCAAGAAAATTAAAAAAAAAATACCTGTTCCATAACGCAAAATGTGAATAGCAAATATTTAATGGAGGCTGCGAAGTTGTTTTTTTTTTCGTTGGCATTGGAAATTAGTCATGTAGATTAGTCATTAAAGAACTAGAAGCTGTTGTGATAAATTTTACTAACTGAAAGATCTTAAGTAGATTTTTCAAACTATTAATTATTAAAGACAAAGTGATTTTGGGTAAAGTAGCAGTTATGTTCTGGCACGTTAAAGTGATTTCCAGCGATTTTGTCAGAATGACATTTGAAGGGTAGTATATACTCGTATAAAAAACTTACTCTGAAAATATAGTTTAATTCGATTTATTTTAAAATAATAATTGTACTTTGAAATCAATATAACGATAATTAGTATTAATCCAATTTTTAAAAATATCAACGACAATATCAACGTAATCATATTGTAAAGCATTTTAAAAAGTTTTTTTCAATAGTAATTAATTGCAAAATGTATTTCAAAATAATTTGTGTAAATTAATTCTGTATACAACTTTATTTTTCCGAACATGTTTTCAGTTTGAGTCTCAGAAGTTAATAAAGTACCCTATCTTTAATTACATAGGCATTTAACATATTAAATTATCGAAATTGTTCGTTGGAAAGTCCGCAAGTGTGTGGCTGCTTTCACGTTTAATCGAATGGCATTAAAACAATTTCATCATTTCAAATCTATCAATGATTATTGAATAGCTTTTGCGTCGAATAATTTAACGTATTTTATACACGCAAATGCGCTAAATATTTGCGTCAATATTCATATAATTACAGTGAATTAGTGGACTCGTCACTTCGCTGCTGAATATTCAGAAGTTTCTGTAGTAATTTTCTACGTTACATAGTATTTTCATACGAAGCATAGATTTGAAAAGAATGATCTATGCATTTATATTTTTGCTTATCATTTTTTTTTATAAATATGATAGAATACCCAATAATAGAAAGCATAGTATTTCCCATGATCTACTTCTGTTGATAATATTGTAAGAGAACGCTGACATTAACATTTTCATGTTGGGAAATCCTGACAAAGGAGATTTCTGTAATTTTCTATTACGAGAGAATGGAAATGACCGTTCAGAAAGTCTTCAAAGCCAGTGAATGTGAAATCAAACATGTGCAATGTTGTGTTACGTGTTACATTAACATTTTCATATTTGAAAATACTGACAAAGACGGTTTCTGTAACATCTCACTTTCGAGATAATGGAAATGACCATTCAGTAGATCTACAAGGCCAGTGTATGTGTAATACCACATGCAATAATATAATCGTACAGCATAATCTGTTTACTAAAGTAAAGAATTACAGTAAAGAGAGTGTGGAAACACCATAGGTATAAAAATAGCTAGGGGGATTTTCTTAAGTACCACATTCACACTGTTCAGGTATCCCGATTAACAATCTATTATGACATTCAGAAATTTTAAAGATTTTTAACGCAACTTTCAAAGTATTTTCTCAAACCCTTTCTCCCACATTTGATAAATATGAGTAGATCCATAACTTTCAGCCTCCCATGCTTAATATAAGCCACAAAAAATAACTAAAATGCACGTCAGAACAAAAATTTGCAATATACTACTCATGGAATGTTAACAGAAATTTGCAAATTCATATACTTCTTCCATGAAAACACCCATGATATAACTAACCCGTGTATATTATATATCACAATTTTTTTTTAAAAAAACGAAAACGAATGTCCGAACAAAAATTTATAACGTACCTCTCTCCTGAAGGGTTAACAGAAATTCGGAAACTCATGCACTCCTGGCTGGGGTTGGCTACGGCCTCTCCCTCGCAGGATTTAGAAGCGAAGTCACTCAATTGGAAAGCCGCGTCGCCCTCGAAGCGCGGAAAAGTTGCGCCCTGCAGCGGGCGGCGGCGGCGGCGGCGGCGGCGGCGTCAGGTTTATACAGTGCGCGGCTAACAATGACCCTCGCAGCGAGCCCCGCCCGAAATCCGCCCTCCGTTGTTTATACGCCCCCTTCCCCCGCCCCCGAGCGAGAAGGGGAAGGGGAGAGAGAGGGGCGGCGAGAGCAAAAGGCGGAGTGTGGTAAGAGGTAGGAGTGAGGTGAAGGGGTGAGACGGGCATGAGTGAGAGACGAGCGAGAGGGGGACGAGGAGAGAGAGAGAGAGAGAGGCGATGAGAGCAAAAGGCGGAGTGTGATGAGAGGTAGGAGTGAGGGGAAGGGGTGAGACGGGCATGAGAGACGGGATCAGGTAGGGGAGAGTAGTGAGAGTTCAGGTGGCAGCGAGAAGGGAGGGCGAGGGTCGGGGGCGAGTGGGGAGACGAAAGGAGGCGATGACAAGCAGTGGTGGGTCTAGGGACGAGAGTGAGGGTTCAGGAAGTGGAGGCATGAGGCATGTTGATGACGGGAGACGATGGAGTGGGTTTCGATTAACTGATTGGTGTTTCCGACCTCATCAACTGCGAAAGTCATTCGTCCCGTGAGTTTAGTGTATATTTTCTCGGTGGTAGTGGTGGTCTGGGCGATGATCTCCAGAGGATAGATGGCGAGATCTGGCGCCGACATACTCGTCGGCTTGATGGGTTTGTCCCAGCAGGTATCTTACACCAGTGGGGCAGCCCCCCTCATCCGGGAGAATCTCTAATCTCCAGACTGGTCTCCCGGAATGTATGTAAGTGTAGTGCATGTCAGTGTATAAGTGTAAGAAATGTATGAGAATAGGACAAGGAATAGGAAGGAAAGATCGCACGCAGTTCATGGCCTGTTTGTTTGGGCACTTCTCCAGCATTCGCCTGGGATAAGGTGGACTGCCGGTGGAGCCAAGAGGCGAACTGAGGCCAGGGGCTGCATCGAGGGGGGCCGCAGGTGAGGAGCGGGAGGCGAAAAGCTCTGCCTGGACGTGGAGAGAGAGAGAGAGAGAGAGAGAAGGGGGGAGCGGGCAATGGACAAGGATGAAGAGTGATGGCGAGGAGTGGGGAGGTGAGCCGAGGGAATAAAGCAAACGGAGGGGTGGGCGAGATGTGTGAGAGGCCGGGGCGGAGTTCCCCTCAAAAATTATGACCTGCCCAGTGGCCGTGGGCATGCACACTTTCCACTTCAGATGTTGCCGCGGCAGCCTGCGCTGCACAGTGTTCGCTAATCATGGCATTTTTAGAGAAAACTGTATTTTGTGTCTGAAAGCAACACACAGAAAGTTCCCGTCACATATCTTCTCAATGTTCTTGTATCTCCTAAGATGCAAATGAATTCAACAGCAGATCGCTGATGCAATTTTGTCTGCTCTTTGGCAACCGCATTTATCTTATTTTCTATTGATTAATTTGTTACATTTATTATTGATATATATGCATTCGTTGAATCACATCATTCTCTACTAATCACAAAATAATATTATAAGTAAATAGTGAAGTAATAGATAAAACGCACTAGGAAGTAATACAAACACAGACAACTTACATTTAAATACCACTTCTCACGAAAATATAAATGATTCATTAAAATAGTATGAAACGTGAGCTTATAACTTATCATTCGTAATATTTGTATTTGTATCTAAGAGAAACGTCGTTTTGATGAACTTAAACTCCCGACGTCGATTCAAATGACAATAAGTATGAATAGCTCAGTTGAGTATTGTAATTCTGAATAGTATGAGTCTAAAAATCTTTCTCATACGCCAGTGTAAATTTGTTTCCCCTACGTTCTTCAAACAATTGTGAAAGTGCTTTTTCTGATCTCGACCAAGTTAAATCAAAAACAAGAAATCGCACTGAGCGTGCGCCAGTGGAATCGAACCTAAAACGTTGCCTTGTCGAACGTATATTGATAAAATTGTATCAGTAGAGCCGTGCCAACGATTGATTCTTGGATTATAAAATATATAATAATAATAATAATAATAATAATAATGATAATAATAATAATGATAATAATGACAATGATAATAATAATAATGATAGTAAGAGATACGTAATTCGTTTTATTTCTCTAATGTCACTGGCTTGCACTTTTCTATATTACAGTATGATTGGCCCTCAGGTTGGAGTACACCAGTGTAGGCTATTAAGTAAGCTCAAGAGGCAGGGTTTCTACCTAACTGTTGGATGGGCCACATCGATGACGGCTATTTAGTGGGTTTAAGAGGCAGCGTGTATAAGTTTTGGATGGACCACATCGAAGTAGGCTATATAGTGGGTTCAAAAGGCAGGGTGTCTGTCTAAATGTTGGATGGACCCCACCGGTGTAGGGTATTTAGTGGGTTCAAGAGGCAGGGTGTCTATCTAAATGTTGGATGGACCCCACCGGTGTAGACTATTTAGTTGGTTCAAGAAGCAGGGTGTCTGTCTAAATATTGGATGGACCCCACCGGTGTAGGCCATTTAGTGGTTTCAAGAGGCAGCGTGTCTATCTAAGTTTTGGATGTAGGTGTAGGCTACTTAGTGGGCTCAAGAGGCAGGGTATCTATCTAAATGTCGGATGGACCCCACCGGTGTAGGCCATTTAGTGGGTTCAAGAGGCAGCGTGTCTATCTAAGTTTTGGATGTAGGTGTAGGCTGCTTAGTGGGCTCAAGAGGCAAGGAGTGGCGCCCACTGTGCGCGCGAAAGGGAGCGAGCGCCAGGGCGTAGTCCGCGTGCCGTGAGCCGCTGAAAGAAAACAATGCCGCCGGTGTGTTTACGCGCCGGTGGCCCCGCGCTGTCTTACTCGCGCGACGCGGCGCGGCGCGGCGCCCTCGCGGCGCGCAACAGGGGAGCAAAAGGACAATTTTATGTCCTCAGGGAGGCGGCGCCAGCCCTGGGGTGGAGGTGATGGCGTTGGCGGCGATGGTGGTGGTGGTGGTGGTGGTGGTGGAGGGCGGCGGCGGTGGCGTTGGCGGTGGCGGTGGTGGCGGTGGTGGCGGTGGCGGTGGTGGTGGCGGTGGTGGTAGTGGTGGTGGTGGTGCTGAGAAGGTCTGTGGTGATGGTAGCGGAGGCGTGAACAGTGTTGGTGGCAGTAGCAACGGCGTGGGTGGAGGTGGTGGAGGTGGTGCTGCTGCTGCTGTTGGTGGTGGGGGGGCGGAGGTGGTACAGGCAGTGGCGATAGTATACCTCCGTTTTCATTTCTTGGTGCTTGGGGGCGTGTCATCAAGTTGGGATATCTCACGGTATATCGCGGCGTTTTCGGTTGTGCCGCTAGGAGTCGCATGATCGCCAGCACCACTCGATACAGTCGCGATCGTGCGACTCCTAGTGGCACAATCGAGAACGTTGCGAAATACCGTGAAATATTCCATCGTGATGACACGCCCCCATGCGCCAAGAAATAAAAACCCAAGTATAGTAATGGGGGTGGCAGAAGAGATAATGATGATGCCAGTGGTGGCGGCGGCGGCGGCGGTAGTGGTGGTCATAGCGGTGGTAGTGGTGATGGTGGTGGTGTATGGCCAAGGGGTTGTGATGGAGGGAGACGTGGTTCCGGTGACGGTGGACAAGGCGGGAGAGGCGGAAGTACTCGTAATGGCTGAAGAGGTGGGGAAATAGCCCAGTGGAGGCGGTGACAGTAGAATCGGCGGTGGAGGGAACGGTGGCCATGTCAGTGGCGGAGATGGAAATGGAAAGTCGAGGGCAACATAAATGAAGGAAGAAACAGTACCTATAACTTAGACAAACGCTGCACATTTTCAGGGAGAGGCAGTCAGGAAGTTGTAAGAGATGGAAGAAGTAAAAAGGTAACAGGAACAGTGTTGATGAGGTGGGTGGTAATATGTGGCAAAAGGGATGTGGTCGGTGGGGGTGGTAGGAAGGAGGCAAACGTGAGAATGATTGCGGGAAGGTCGGGGTGATGGTAGTGGGAAAGGGAAGGAAAGATGGTGACGAAAAAGGAGTTTAAGATGCCACAAGCACTGGATTAGGTGACATCAGCGCCTTAACGAATGTTGTGTGATCGGGGTAAGTTGAAAGTGATGGGTGTATTATTGGTCCAATAATAGAAGAATTAAAGGTGACGTGAAGACGAAAACGTGTGGCCAACCAAACAAGAGTGTTGGAAACGGTCATCATAGCTAGGACACTAAAGGTTTGGGAGAAGGAAGAAGGGAAGGGGATAACAGACGGGGAACTGATGGAGAGAATCAGGCCACGGAAAGTCAGTGACAAGTGAACGACGAAGAGCGTGAGTATCAAGGTCGGCAGGAGCAGAGTTAGAGTTAAGAAGATGGGGACGCCGGGGTCCAGGGGAGGCGGGGAGGTGGAGACGGCGGAGCGAGACTGTGAGGCAGAATAGGGCGGTGAACCGAAGCCACGGTGCAGGGCGGTAAAAGGTGGCAGGGACGACGCGGTTCCATTTAGGGCGGAGAAGGATGGAGCGAAACGATTGGATGGGGGGGTGAGATGGGAAAGAGCGGTCTGGGGGTGGCAAGGCGGGGGCGGTCGGGTGGGTCGGTGAACGCGGGGTGTCAACGGCGGCACGACCACTACAAGGAAAACGCCACGGTCTGCGCGAGTGCGTAGTGGGCGGGGCGGGGAAGTTGGCACGCCTGTCAAGGGGCAGCGAAGGGCGTGAATGCGTGGTCGGGAGGGGGTGGGGGCGGGGCGCGTGCTGGCTGAGCGCAGGGGCGGATGAGCCCCCGTGACATGTAAGGGGCATAAAAAGAGCGGCGAGGGAGCGGGCGAGACAACGGCAGGCAGGCAGCCGACGAGGGAAGGAACCCGAAAGGGAGCAGGTGGCATGTGATGTGACAAGGAAGCAAATTCCGTTTCTCGAAATCCGACATTCAGAGAACAACGCAGGTTACTGTAAGTAATAGCAATTTAAACTGACGTTCACGTAGGAAATTGTTGCAAAAAATGTATGCGTAAGTTTAAAATGAAAAGAAAAATATTCAACTTGAAAATATCATATTTACAACTGTTGACTTGTGTTTCACTCGTACAATTGACAGTAATATTCAAATACCACTGTCGAAGAGTAATATCAGTTGCGCGGCGCGTATTGTGGAAGCAATGAGTGTCGGGTGACGAGTCTCATGTGATCAGTACCGTATAATGCGTGCAACGTGGTGTCACGTGATTAAAACCCACAGTCTTAAGTGTCCGCCTACAGGAAATAATCAGCCTCCAGTTGTTTATGATAGCATGAGGAAGACGATTGAAGACGAGAAACATATGAAGGCGAGTTCGGAAATTTTGAAAGTAGACTGTCACAATAATATCAGAGGAATTCCTGTATAAAAAAACACTGCTAACAAAACAGTTCAACATAAAATGCAGGAGCTAAAAATGTGCTCGATTATGATTTGTATTCATAAAAACGGTTTGGAGAAAAGAAAGTGCACAGGGAAAAAACTTACCAATAGAGAATTATTTTATTACCCTATTACAATTGACAATGTTGCGGTAGATCTCCACATACATGTGACTAAACAAAATTGTAATTATATTTTATAATTCAATAGCTAAGATACACGGACGGTCTCTTTAAAATGAAATGTTTGTTTTTTCTTTATATAATCGACAACGCAATACTGCATGATCAGTATGTTTTCATCAGCTACATGTTCAGATAATGTCAAACCTGTTTTTGTATAGAAATTTAGCTGCGTGATTTGTAATGTTTGTTTCATTGAATTTCATTTATAATTAATTATTAGTCTAAAATTGTGGAAAAAGGAGACATGATAAATTGGCACGGTTTGTTTTGTTGTGAGCATAAAAATTACTGAGCATTATCATGCAATTTCCATGTTTTCATGAATAGTGTGAATTTGTGCTTATGAAATTCAAAGAGTAATCTTGTAGTACAATCACGTTTGTTTCTAAAATATTCTTCTGTTTTTTAATTCATCGTGAAACTGTTTTTATCAATCCTTAACGTCATTCAAAATTATTACATTTTTTAATGAAAGACTGCACATTATGACATTATTGATTTGGTTAATCTATGAAATCCAATAATATTTAATGTTCTTTCAACTTTAATACTCATATACTACGTTTTAAAAGTGAGTAGTATTTATATTTATGTCAGTCACACAGTACTCTTTATGCTGCAACATCCCTGGTACGATGAAGGTTTGCTCGTCTTGCCTAAGCATTTTCCATTTACCTCGTACTAGTTCAACCTCAGTACGATTTGTGTACTATCTGCAATGGGCTTATTTGAAAAAAATATAAATATTACTATGGCATTTATTAAATAGAAAGAATTAGAAAGATTATTATTATTATTATTATTATTATTATTATTATTATTATTATTATTATTGGCCTATACAATCCCTTGTAGGGCTAAGGCTTCCTGATTTCTCAGGGAAGATTTGTGCTCTTAGCTACTTGTGGCCTTGTACATAGATAGTTCGCTGTCTGGTAACACACTTGTGGTTATGTTCAACTTCATTAGATAACTAACTTAGTGCACTATTCTGACTACGCTTGTTATAGACAATTTTCATTTGTATAGCTACTTTAACTGATTGTACAATGATACCCATAGTTATGCGTTTTGTTTGATATTCACACTTTTGTTAATCATTTATTGCGTTTCACGGTTTTTGACACTTTTTTCTCCCTGTTTGGTTATACACTTTTCACCTCGTTGTTATGCCTTATTTTATTTTAATAAAATTCTGTTCTTATTTCTCAATCAAGTCTTATGAACACGAATATTCCTTCATAAGTTCGTTCGGAATAGTTTATGTTTAATACAGATATGTTTTAAGTTATTTCTGCTCTCTTATTGCGGTTTTTAAGATTTTATTTTGTGAAACGTACAATTAAGGATTACGAATTGATTCATATTTTTACAGATGTTCTCATTTGTAAGTGCAAAAGCAATTAAATTTAGTTCATTGCATCACACAATTGAAACCTATTATCGTTCAAGCTAAAAGAATTGTCTTGCAAGAACCAAATGGATTATAAATATTTTGTACCACTTATAGTCAAGGAAAGTTCGTACAAGTCCAAGGCATATGGTAACACTACTGTGCAATTCAGTAGAAATAAAGTAAAACAGAAAGATACGATGATTGCACGTGTACAAATGACTACTGGATGCATCGGCTCGCCGTGGTGCGCACTGCTCGGTGTGCACGGTCGGTGCGCACGAGGGCGCGCGGGGCAATACGCTAATGACTGCGCGGCGCTCTGCAGACGTCATTTTCATATCGGAGGCGCGCTGGTCGGTGGCATTTCGCGCGGATGGAATACGGATAACGCACATGCATCGGGCGGGTTTTGTGATTGGCGAGTGTTCATTACGCGAAGTACCTTTGTCTCCTGCCCTTTCCCCTCTATTCTGCTCAACAGGCATCCTTCGGTGCGTTTATGTTTCCATTAGAACATGAGTTTGTAACGGAATGTTGGCTCTTACGAGATATAAAATCTGTTGTAAAGTAGTTGGTGTCAACTCAAGATTTGGGTAAAATGTAATACTAACCTACACAGTCGCGAGTCAATATTTAGTATTTCGAAAGTGACTAAACAGCCTACGAAGGAAATTTATTTACATAAATATAAATGTCAGGGAAGAAATGAAAAATAATCCTAATCTATATATGAATTAGGCAAAGAGATACCGTATTACGTGTAAATACATCGCGTTTCAGCTCTTGATCTATGAAAAAGGAATTCAATATCACTCTCATCAATTTCACTCTCCAAACTTGATTGAATGAAGATGAACTTTTTTAGACATGTAAGTTCTAAAACAACTATGCTTGAAAATAATATGACTATTGCATTTACAACAAAGCCCTTTGATATGAAGCGTCCTTACTGATGAATACTTTATTTGAGAATAAATAGTTCGTGTAAACATTATTATCCGTGATAAAATAAACCCAGTAGACAGACACGAACGGCACTCGATTTTCAAAAATTATATCCTCAATAGACACCCATGGAAGACAGTCGATTTCCCTGAATCATATATTCCGCCCAATTCTCTGCCAAGGGAGTCCCATGTTGTGTACTTTGCCCTCACTCCACTCACACCCATGTCCAACCCAATACCATCCTGCCCTCGTCACGGAGGTCAGACCCAGGACCGGGAGGTCCGGGGTTCGAGTCTCGAATGCCGGAGCAGTACCCTAACAAGCGGATAACGCGCGGTCTTTCCTTCTCATTTCTTGTCCTATCCCACCCCTTACACTTACATCCAGTACACTACCATATACGTCGGCATACCGGTTGGGAGCTCAGAGCTTGTCCCGGCTGGGACGGTGCCCTGCAGGTGGGAGATACCTGGTTGGGGTAAACCCCGCTAGCAGACGGTACGTCGGCGCCGATCTAGCCATTAAACGGGGCAAGATCACCACCACCAGCCAAGCAAAGAAAAAACATTCACTACACTTACGATACTAATGATCTTTGCAGTTGATACGCGCGGAATCACTTGCAATCAATCAATCAATTCTCACGTCTCCGCTCCGACCTGCCATGTCTCCTCTCGACCCACCGCAACCGCTTCGCCACACCAATTCATTCCATTCCACGCTACCATACCCTGCTACATCTCGCCATGTAGCTTCATTATGCGCACGTTTTGTTGAGCACTCATTTTGCTTTTAGTGGTAGGCATAGAGCTGAGGGTGCGTTGCTGTACTTTCTACCTCCTCTTCCTTACATTTCCACATGCCTTACCATTACCTTCCGCACCTCTACATTTCCACATGCAGTTCCTCCACCCACACCTGGATGACCGCCTCCAATGTTCCTCCACATCTCCACCTTTGCTTCTCTTTTTCATCTTCGCCGAGCCTTCACCACCTCATTTTCTTGCGTCCCCACCTCTGCCTTCGGCCTCGTCTTGGCCGGCCCGCGCTGCTCCTCGGACCGCGTCGACCACCGCGGCAGGCCTTTCATAGGCTTTTCAATAACGCGGCATTCCAGATGAGGGGCGCGCTGTCCGCCTCAAAGGCTGACAAATTCGCCTGCGTCATCGGCCGGGACGCGCCATTGGCCGCAGAATTGCGAGGCCGCGAACGGGGTGGGGGCGGGAAAGGAGGATGTAGGGAGTGGGGCAGAAGCGGGGAAGGTCAATGAGTGGGAATGGCGCCGCAGGTAGAGACCGGTTGCATCGAGCAGGCGCTGGGAGCAGATGGGGAGCGGGAATTGTCGAAGGGTGGAGGAAGGAACGGGGAGACCTAAAAGGCAGGAAGAATGGAGGACATGACGGGATATATATATATATATATATATATATATATATATATATATATATACAGGGTGCTTCAAAAAAATGTATACACACTTTGAACTTCCATAGAAAATTTATTTACCGTTCTACAAAGTTAAATTTCAGGAAATTAGAAAGCTGAAAGTCCTATGTAAATGAAACATAAATAACAAATGTTAATACTGTTCAAATTGGTGACCTGCAGCATCAATACAATTCTGAGTACGAGTCACCACTGATTCTGTACATCGTATCAAAACGTCCAATGAGATTTCTCTACACACGGCTTGAATCTCATTCCAAAGAATGTCTAGGTTACGTGGTTTACGTTTGTACACCTCATCTTTTACGGTGCCCCATAAGAAGAAATCCAGTGGTGTAAGGTCTGGAGAGCGTGCTGGAAACTCGATTGGCCCCCTGCGTCCTATCCACTGGCCCGGCAAATTCTGATCCAGGTAAGCTCGTACGTCCCTGTGATAGTGCGGCAGGGCACCATCTTGTTAAAAATAAAAATTATCATTACCGTATAATGCACGAATGGCAGGAAATATGGAATCAGCAAGCATTGTTAGGTAATTAATACCAGTTACAGTGCCTTCAAATCGAAATGGTCCAATGAGTCCCCTTGAAGACAAACCGCACCACACATTTACACCAGGCAAATTTACATCTTTTTCAATTGTAATGTGAGGATTTTCTTCACCCCAGTAAACACAATTGTGCCTATTGACAGTTCCATTAAGTCTGAATTGGGCTTCATCCGACCAAATGATGCTACCCATAAATCCCGGTTCACGTATCACCATCTCCTGAACCCATTCACAAAATTGCAACCTTCGATCTGGATCGTCGTCACTTAGCTGTTGCACCAGCCTTGGAATGTAAAAACGATACTTGCCTCTCTTCAGAATGTGTAGCACGCTGCTAGCACATCACTTTCACGTGCCCCTTGCCTTGAAGATTTGTTAGGAGAGCGTTGAAACAGGTCCAAGACTGCCGTTGATGACTCATGACTTGTAGCTGTTCGAGATCGACCTGAATGACCTTTATGCACATCACACACTGTTCCATGAACTTCGAATTTGTCTCGTATGCGTGTAATTGTTAATCTTGAAGGTGGTTCTGTATCATACTCCCTTCTCCACTGTCTTTGAACTTCATTTACATTCTCAAACTTCCAGTACCACTTAATAACCTGCTTACGTTCTTCAAAACTCAAACGTACGTCCGCCATGTTGATATTACAAATTCCAACTGACAATATACCATAGAGGGACGATTATGCTGGCACCTGGCGAAGAAATATAACATTAGCCTTGTACAGCCGGAAAACTACGATAGTTTAAAGTGTGTATACATTTTTTTGAAGCACCCTGTATATATATATATATATATATATATATATATATATATATTGATAAGTGGATGATGGTGAGGGAAAGAGCCAAGGAAGAAACGAAAGGGAAGAAGTATGATTTAAATGACCGCGTAAAGCTGGGCGCGTTCGGAGAAGCGCTTACTGACCAGAAGGGGTACCGGCCAAGCTGATAAGAGAGAAACCCCCACTCACGTCACATAGTGAGGGGAAAAGAGGGGAAGTGCGGCTAACCGAAAAGGAATTTCACTCTTCTGGTCTGAGCAGCGATACTGGACGGTCGTGCCTACTCGCTGTCTGAGCGGCGGTTTCAAAAAACGGACACATGCTAGATTCGTGGAAAGACTATTGAATTGTAGAAAGTGAAGGTGTTCGTAATAGCGGCAGTAATTTCGTTATTTCGTGACGCAGTAATAAAAGATGTACTGTGATTGAATGGCTAGGTTGAACAAAGTCGAGTTTTTGAAAAGTGAGTTAGAAAAGTGAATCAAGTAATTATTTACCCGGCAGATAGTGCGAACACAGAACTGTAGTGAAGCAACTGACTCGTGTCGACGGCCACGCTCGAGTACACGAAGGCACGGACAGTATTAAAACTCGAGGACCGGACATGAAGCAACGAAGACGGAGGAACCTGGTAGAACGTGCTGTGGAGGCGACGCGAGAGGGCTCGTGGCCGGCTGGAATTCGCCCTTGGCGGCGCATAGCGGCTGGGCTTTCGAGGTGGCGGCAGCGCGAGTGTGCGCGACTTTCGCAGCAGACCCCGTCGGATGGCGCGAGGAGACGGCGCACGTTAAGTATCAAAGGCTTCATTTTGGGCAAAGTGAAGAGTGGAAATACGAGAGGACATGTTAGTTAATGAGAACTAATCACTAGAACCGGGGAGGGAAGTGACCAGTAATATTTTCCATGTTCCAAGTCGAGGACTAAAGAAAGGAATTCAAATTTAAATCAAAATTGTGATCTCACGTAATGTTTTCAGTCAAGAGAAAAAAGGAAAAACTGATTTTGTAAAATAAATTTAAGCATTTTGGATGGGGAAAATTGTAAAGTTGTGTGTGTTCATTGAGCAGTAAATGGTTTTGCATTTAGTAAGCGGTGGATCCCATTCGCAAAGGCCTAATAAATTTAGGGAGGATAACGGGAGGATAACAAGAGGAACAGAGAGAACGCAAGGGAAGAACCGGAAAAGAGAAGAATGAGAGGGCAGGAAGAAGGTAAGAGAGGAGAATGGGAGGAGAGAAGTTACAGGGGAAAGGGGGATCAAGGGAACGTGGACAAGTGGGGTGAAGGAAAAGAGGGGAGGGGGACAGAAAAGGGGAGAAGACGGGAGGAGGGCGAAAGGGAAGAAGAGCGAGTGGGAAGAAAGCGGGCAGGCAGGATGGCGAAACGAGACGGAAGAAGGGTAGAGTGTAGAGCGGGTGGATGAGTTGGGGTGGAATGGGAAGAGAGACATGACGTAAGAGGGAAAAGCAGGAACGGAGGATAGAACGAGGCGGGGGGAGGGGCATGGGCGGGTATGAGTCAGGGTGAAGGGGGGTCGCCCTTATCTTTATAATGTTCCGCCGCCAGAGAACGGGATCCATGCCGATAGAAACGTTGTTAACTCTCTCTCCTTTGCGCAGATTTTTTCCAAGATCACTGTCCACTCTCCAAACATTTTCTGGTTTTTCTACATTATAAATTTTATCTAAGTACTGGAAACACCGGCATGCTTCCCATAATTTGAAAATTATTCACTATTTTGAAGTCAATTGGTTCGAACAAACGTTCATGTAAATGTAGTATCATGACAATCTAAAACGAGATACACATCTGTTTAAAACGTACCAAAAGTTAGATATAAGAGTCCTCACACAGCTTAAAGAGGAATAAGTTGAAATTTTAATTTTGATGAAAATACTAACTGAGGATGTTTACCAATTCTACACAGAATACATTTAATTGTATATTCCTATGTTAAATCCCAGTGAATGTAAAACTACGCTTCTCGGGAGGAGGAAGAGAGACAAAGAGTGTGGGCTAAGGAAGATAGATAGGGCGTAGGAGGTTTCAGACAAAAAGTAAAGAAGAGGACAAATTGGAGAGAGTTGAGAGAGAGAGGGAGAGAGAGAGGGAGAGGGAAGGAGAGACAGTGAGAGGGACAGGTGGGGAGAGAGGGCGATACAGAGGAAGAGGTAGAGAGATGGACAGAGAGGAAGAGAGAGTGTGAAAGATGGAGAGAGAGAGACAGAGGAAGAGGTAGAGAGATAGACAGAGGAAGAGGTAGAGAGATAGACAGAGAAGAAGCGAGAGTGTGAAAGATGGAGAGAGAGACAGAGAGACACAGGAAGAGAGAGAGCATAATGTAAAAATTCAACAATGCTGAAAATGGTAATTTTTTGTAATACAATGTTCTCTTCTTTTAATACCAAATGTTTAATTTCAAGAGATATATGCATCACCCTTACGTAAGTCATCCATTGTATTTTAAAATCTGACCAATTATAAACCAATTCTGCGTGCATCCTTATTCAATATAGTGGTAATTACTTTTCTTCAAATTATCAAAACATGTTTGAAATTAATTTGACTTTCAACAGATTGGTTCTACCTTGATATTTATTTTGAATTACTCTGCAACAGAAATAAACGTAATCCTGTATAAATTTGCCTCCGCACGGACGGAAAACAAAACTACGAACACAAAACTATAAGAAAATTCCGTCCAAACGGGCGCAGTTAGTCGAATTAATTAACCAGCACAATGAAGCTAATCGGATGTACTACACCGCCAGCCGCCGCCAGTAGAATCCGACAACATTGGACTATATTAATTACGCATCCAGCCCCTCGGAATAACGCGCCCGGGCCCGAGGAGAGTTCTCTCCCCTTTGTCCACAAATGGGAGTTACGAGCTCACCCTCCCCCCACCCCCCCACACGCGGCGCGCAAGGACCACGGCCGGTTCCCCTCCCCCCTCCCGTCCGCCCACCCCTTCCCTCGCCGCCCTGAGGGAAAGCTGCTTGATCGGCCACCTGTCGAACCGCCCGCCCGCCCGCGTTATGATTCTCTTTTACAAATGATGCGCACTGGCTCAGTACCAAGTCACAACAGCCCCATCAAGAATAACAGGGTCCTTTATTGGGCCGTTCGTCACAGTGGATTATGGACAGGTAGCGGTGTACGGAAAGGTCGGTGTTAGGGTAGGGGAACGACGGGAAGGAGTGAATGGATATTGATTTCGGGAGCGTCAACTAATGATTGGCATTAATGTAGTTTACTCTGTATCACGGGAAGTGGTACAGAGTAAACTGTTTAAAACGTAACAAAAGTCAAATATAAGAGTCCTTACACAGCTGAAACATGACATTTTGTGGTGCCTTTCACGCCTACTTGTGGAGTTTTTCTCCTCCAAGTTTCTACTTCAGCCGAGCTTCGTTATTAACAGGGAGAAGCTTCAAGAAGTCTGATAATGCCCACTGGCCCAACACCAAGTCGCAACAATCCATCAAGAATAACAGGGTCCTTTATTAGGGCGTTCGTCGCAGTGGATTGTGGATAGGTAGCGGTAGATGAAAAGGTCGCGATGGGTTTCGGGTAGTGGGGTGCGCTAGGAGAACGGCGTGAATGATTGTCTTGATTTTGGAAACGTCTCCTATTTAGGTCATTATTCTCATAAGTGTATTGCCCGTTATTCCACTGTAGATGAACCTCTTCTGAAACATGAAATTCGGAAGCAACCAACACGTTGGCGTGCAGACTTTTTCACCTGCAATTACCTGGTGGTAAAAGTCTGGTGCAAATAAGTGCGCGTAAGGGGAGAGAGGTGAAAAGGATGAGATAGAAAATATTTCGCGCGTTTTGTGGCTCATTTATTAGATTATTTTGCCACCATTGATACTGATTGAAGAAACCACGAAAAATTATAGATCAAAGGAGCAGAAAGCTCTCGGATGTCTCCACCAGGCTATGGTTGAATTAGGTACAGAAATGCAGTCAGTACCGAAAAACATTCACATTGAGACTCAAAACTGAGGACCTCCTGGTCAACGACACTGTAGAAGCAACTGTATTACCACTGATCCCCTCTGCATATTACATGATCAGAAATGGTAATTATTATACTATTTTTTGTCAATTGCATAAATTAAAAGAAGTTCAGATCAATTATTGTACTTACCTCTACTAAAAATTCTACCTTTTTACTTTTAAAAATAAATGCTCATATGTGGATTATAATTTACAGCATGACGCTTTACATACAAGAGAACCCACAATCCATGATTGGGGAAACAAAATCATTATTCAGGTTTAAAGTAGAAGTTGCGCATCTCAGGTGTTTTTATTGTGCGTTTTTTGTTAGTTTGTTCTCTTTCAAGTAAAGGGTATTTTAGGAATTCAATGTTTGGAGTGAATATTGTTTGCTGATGTTCAAAGGATGTGAAAAGGATGGATGAAAACCAATTCTCCAAACTAGTATCAACAATGTGAGGTATTATACGCCAAGTAATTGATAGAAAATATCCGTGGAACTTCTGACGATTTTTCATGGAAATTGAGTAATTGCTTTTTGCGACAGTAATAACAAAGCGCAACGCAATGCTGAGAATAAACGTTTGATGAGAAAACATGAAAAAGGAGAACTTATAAAAGGGTTTACACTTAATTTCGTAAATCGAATGTCCATGCGTCGGCTTTGATGCAATACTAACACATGCTCTGGGGAGATTATTCGTAATGTTGGTATTATTTCAGAAACGAGCATGAAGTAATGTAGTCAATGAGATACGAGAAACTACACAATCCAATTAATCCGAAGATCAAATTACATTTATTTTACCCAAGTGTAAGTTCATACTCAGTCTGGTGAATAAAGAATCCCAAATATCATCTATAAAAATGTCATTATTGGAACTATCTGCTGGAGTTTGATCACTGCTTAACGGAGAAGTAGATATTTCCAAAAAAATTATTAAATTTCCTGAGATGTGAGTTAATAACTAATCAAATGCAATATTACATAGTCATGAAGTTATCTGGGTCCAGAAAATTATCCTATTATCAGATCTTAAAAGAGTGGCTCTCAGCGTATCTTCCTTGAGTATCTTTATTGCTGTGTGTATTTTTTATTTGATATGATTCAGTTTCTTATATTAAATTAAAATAAACAACTGTGACGGAAAGACATTTTTGCCGTCGTGAAGACGGCCTTGTTTGATCATGTACGAGACGGTTGTACCTTTAAATAGTATAACCATAATAAATAGTACAGCCATAATGCCTGTGAGATTAGTGGTCCGATATTTGGTTTGTAGAGAATAAAGTTTAATTCTTGCTTTGTTATTTGCGTATGGAATAATTTACATATTTTTATTAGCTAAAAGGTGATTACGTAGTAATTAGTTTTATACAACTAAGTTATTTTGGATATGACATTTCTTAAAGTATTGGGGAAATGCATGCCAGCTACCACGGTTAGACGTGAAATGCAAGTGAATATTGTTGATTAGGAGTCAATTGCTATTTTTCATGTATTTTTTGATTAGTTTTGGTAGAATGAATAAAATTTATTTATTTTATTATCGAGATAATGAGACTTCGAAATATAAAAGTAGACTAGGATCAGATACCCTATTATAAATTATGTAAATGAGTGTCATAGTAGTAATTAGATAAAATAAGTAATTCCTAATATGAATGTTCTGCAAGAGGGATATTTTGATATCATTTTAGAGATCTATTTAAATATATTGAGAACAGTAGCTTTCGGTTTATCATCACATTACATTAATTGTTTATCATTACATCATAAAGAGATATTTTAACATATTATAAACACAATATTTACATTAACGTATTAGTAAACATTGATATAGATGGCTAAATATTTATTAACTGAATAAAATATATACACTGCCTATATATATATATATATATATATATATATATATATATATATTATGGCTACTATGGTACTATTCATCGATTCTAGCTTCCATCAAAGAATTATTTCATTTGCGAATGATAGCTAATCATAATGACCATACGCTGGAATAATTCAAAGGACGAGTTGCACTGTCCTCGAAATTCTGCCTCTGGCAGAAGCGCAATCCCGGGAGCAGCTGTGCTCGCGCAGCGCCCTCACCGTGGGCGCGGCCGCTCCCCTCGCGCGCCGATCAACTGACAGATTGCGCCCCCGGCGCGCGCCGCGCCGCGCCGCGCCGGTGCAAATATTGGCTTTGCAGGGGTTGTTTTTATTAATCCCCCTCGTTAAGATAATGCGGCGCCCCCGCCACGCTCACGCGTTTGGCACCACCGCCCGACCTCCCATCGCCCCTAACGCTCCCCCCCCACCTGTCGTCACCCGCCCCGACGCCAACACACCAGGGTTCACTCACCGACTAAACAGGCGAGCGTTCTCAACAAGCGAACATCACCATCACCGTAACTCAAAATCCCGTACCTGTCGTTGCTCATCAGACATTCCCAACCTCACTCAAACGACTGCATTCTTGTACAGTAGGATTCCCAACAGACTTTTCCCACCCAATATTCTCTACCCGACTCCTCTCTTTTGCACACACATACTTGCAAGTATGTGTGTGCGAGAGAGAGTAGAAGAACGTCCCAAACCGATCTCATTACCCACTATCCCCCATCAGACGTCAGACTCCCTTCCTCACTCATTAGATCTCCCCACCCGACCTCCTACATCCTAATTCTCCAACTTTCATCACTTACCCCAATGTTTCCACCTGCCCTCCCGCATCCGAGTTTCCTCACATTTCCAACACAAGAATGTTCTCAACAAACGAACGTCATCACTACCTCCTAAACTCAAAATCCTCGACCAGACCTTTCTCACAAGAGCTCCTCAACCTCACTCAAACGACTGCCCTCGTACACCCTATTATTCCCAACTGACCTTTTTAATGCAATATTCCCTATCTGACCTTCCTCCACCCCACTTCTCTAATTCCCACATGCATGCCTCAACGTCCCAACCCGATCTGCGTTACAAACTAACCCCTATCCTACATCTTCCCAACCCAACTCATTAGACCTCCCCCAATGGACTTCCCCCACCCCAAAGTCCCCCATCTGTCGTCATCCATGCCTCCTCCCATTGTCTCCCACCCGTGTTAACGTACCACCTAAACTCACCAACATTCTGAACAGACGAACGTCCTCACCACGCATCTTCTTGTTAAAATCCCCTAGCCATTCTTATTCTTCCGACCTCCCCAACCTCAAGCGACTGCTCATTTACACCGCAAGATCTTCAATGAACATTTCTTCTCGGCTGTCCGGGTGACGCCGCGTCGTTCAATGAACATTCCCCACTCAATATCCCCTGTGCCTTTCCCACCCTCAACGACTTCTCTCGTATCCACATACGAGAGAATAACCCGACGTTTCAACATGGTCTGCATTGCCCAATATCCCCAACCCCACCCACACTCACTCATTCGACCTCACACTCTCGTTCAGAGACCTCTGCACTCCTGACGCAGAAAGTCACATAGCAATTTTTTCAAAATAAAAAATCGCGGGATTTAATTTGGGAGCCACTTTGGTTTCATCGCATATTAAATACTACGCAAAATTGCTATCAAACCCAGCGGAACGAAGTGACGTATGGCAGCACAGAGAGTAGCAGAGATGCAAATAAAATTGCTTCCACTTTACAGGTAGAATGCATCCCGATTCCTTTTCAATAGAAGACTCTGAAAATAGTTATTATGGTCATTAAGTTAATAGAGAACAAATGAGTGTTGTGGTTGAAGTTTGTAAGCTGATAC
Organism: Acheta domesticus; assembly: GCA_031308135.1. Taxonomy (NCBI): domain Eukaryota; kingdom Metazoa; phylum Arthropoda; class Insecta; order Orthoptera; family Gryllidae; genus Acheta; species Acheta domesticus. The sequence continues at coordinate 117,154,841 of JAHLJT010009355.1, forward strand.
GTTGGACGAGTGTGTCGTTCAATAATTTTTGGAAAACCATCATCTTTTAAGAAATATAATATAAAAAAGATAAACCTTTTCTTGGTGTAGCTGTACTAATCAGCCATATTTAGCTGGTCTCTTCTTTTGTATTGTTCATATCGGACTGTGGGCAGTTAAAGCTTTTAAGGACGCCCGCCGTTCAGAGTGGCTATTTTTTGGGTGTGTTAAGTCCATATAAAGTGACAGTATTTCGTAAATAACATTATATCCCTGAAAGACGGGTTTATTTCAGATTTCTTCAAATAAGCGAGTGCCATAACGCTGAGAACATCACGTCATATGTTCATTGATTAGTTTTTTCGGAGGCGTCATCTGCTAATGGCATTAGACCCGTAAGTGTAGTGCATGCTTAATCGCGAGAGTGGAGGTGATTTTTCCATGCTGGATACCAAGATTCGGCGCAGCTTGCTAACTTTTCCCCGATTAGGTATCTCCTACCAGCCTGGCACCGCCCCAGTCAGTACTAGCTCTGAGCCCCCGACTGGTCTCCCGACATGTGCAGTAGAGTAGGCCGTGAGTGTATGCATAAATAATGCGTGTGGATAAAACAAGGAAGAGTAAGGAAAGATCACACGCGGTTCCTTGCCCACTTGTTAGGATATTGTTGCGGTATTCGCCAGATGTCAATCGTAGAAACCACGGAAAACTACCGATCAGAGCAGCCGACCGCTAAAATTCTCTTAAAGACAGCGGCTTAATTCGACCTATACCGCGATTTTCCTTATTCTGTGTGTGGCACAAATCGGCTATTAACGGTTTCATCCAATCGGGAGCTTGAACGTCACCATAGTGACGTCACTGTAGCGACATTTAAGATCGACATTTAATCACAGTATAGCTATGTAGATAGTGTTGACAGTCCTCTCGTCGCGACTAAAAACTTACGACCTGCCGGTCTCAGGCACTGCAGACTTCAACCGAGCCATCTAAACCGGTGCAGACATCATTGGTTCCCCATCATCTGCATTATCTATACTTCGGTTTTTCTTTCTTGGCGCACGGGGGGTGTCAATAAAATGGAATATCCCACGGTATTTCGGGTCGTTCTCGGTTGTGCCGTTAGGAATCTCATGATCGCGACTGTATCGAGCAATGCTGGCGATCATGCGACTCTTGGCGGCACAATGGACAACGACGCAAAATAGCGTGAGATATTCCGTTTTACTGACACCCCCCCGTGCGCCAAGAAAGAAAAACCGAAGTGTAAGAGGGTGTCGGGGCCGAGGCAGAGGTGGCTGACATGAAGAGCGGACGCGCCCAGCGCACCGGCCGGCGCTCGTCGTTTGGCGCGCCCGTCGCCAGAGCGCGCGCCCGGCGCGGCGCGGCGCGGCGCTGCATTTCAAATGGGAGGGCGACGGGGCGGGTGCCGCCGCCGGCTTTGCAATGCTAATCGCGCGAGTCGCCTCGTCTCGCCTCGCGTCGCGCCGTGACGCAGTGACGGGACGGCGGCCGCTTCGGACAGTGGGTCAAAATTACAGAAAAATGAAAAAAAAATTATATAATATTTTTTTTATAATTAGAAAGTTACTTTGAGTTATTTGATGGGATTCCAAATTATTCTTTAATTAATGCTGATAATCAGAGTCTAACATCAGAATGAGAACTTATTATATTTGACGTGTCAATTATGTAGACATACGAAGTAATCGCATTAAGAATTAATTTGGATTAAATAAAAAAATAAAAAAATTTAAAAAAATTTCGGAGTTACAATTTGTGATTCTCATGAAAAAGAAATTAGTAAAAAAATAATTAAAGGGAGGTCGGCAATTGCTGAAATAAGAAAAAAATGGAATAAAAGAATTAATAAAGAAACCAAGCTACGTATACAGTACCATAATAATTAATTTTGTCATAACTGACGAAACAGAAATACGGCTTTTAATATCAAAAACAAATTTCGGTAAAATGCATAGACTTTTAAGAGACCTTCAGCAACATTTTTGGAATGAGATTAAACAACAAATCGAAAATGGAGAAATATTGGGGGAAAATCTTACGCTCTTACATTTTGTAAAGAAAAACAGTTGCAACAGTTGTTATGTTCGTGTTAGAATTATGGGTTCGTCAAGAACACTAAGAAGACTCCAATAGTTACGGAAAGAAAAGGAAGAGAGAAAGACCAACAATAACATGGATCTAAGAAGTAATAAAAACAATAAATAAATAAGGAAAGGGAAGGAAAATGGGACAATAAAGAAACATGTCTGAAAATATTAAATTTAAAATAATTAATAAAATTTCAATCAACAAATTTAAAATAATTCAAAATTTAAAAACTTTTTTTTGTAAGAATTATCTTGAACATTGCAAATATATGAAATAAATAATAATTATGTTTAAATGGGTTGATGTTTTTCGAGCCGACTATTACAAACACCTCCTGGTTGGTAGGGTTGAATTCAAGCGACACATGTTAGTTGCGTATTTTGTCTCCCTTTTTCAGTAAACTGATCATAAATACAGTCACAGGAAATCATTCAACGATTATAAAAATATGATATTTCAGTACAAGAAAACTTTCTTCTACAAATGAAGCTATTTTCTCTCCTACAAAAAATATAGTTTTGCGTACATCCGATCACGGTGCTCTAATACTAACACAAGACACGTGCAGTTCATATATTTCGCAGTTAAATACACTCCATACTGTTCAAAAGAGGCTATTTGTACGCACATACCTACACATTTATTTCATTCCCGAAAAAGTACATTAATCGAAACAACTGATTTTGAATAGACATTTCACTCAACAAATAACTCTTGAACATGAGTTATCGTGATAAACAGCTGGTCTAAGGGGGCGAGAGAGAGAGAGAGAGAGAGAGACGGAAATAATAACATTGTATCGAACATCCTCCAGTTTTCTTCCATTCCGAATCACTGTGCCGCCGCCGTCAGCACCAGAGAGTGTTCGGAGGGGGCGGGGCGTGTGCACGCAGGGAAAGAGAGAGAGCGAGAGAGAGAGGGATTTTGGGAAACGAGCTGTGAATCTCCCGCCGCGCCGACGGCGTTGCTTCGGCGCAACTGGCTTTAGCGGTGCCTCGTTCCCCAGGCGATGTCCTCGCCGGCGTCCTCCTCGTCGATGAGGACTGGCGGAGGATGAAGGGCGCCAGGGCTGTGAGGCGCGCGTTCGGGATTTCGCGTTTTGTTTTTTGTTTTTTTCACGTCAAACTATGCACCGCCAGAGCTGGCCGAAGCCGTGCGCTAGCTGCCGCTAGGAAATGAGGGGTTTGGAAGTGAATAAATAGCGTATGGAGGCATTTGCATGTCAGCCTGGAAAGCGCTGAAATAAAACAAGTTTGGGACGCGATTTTAGAAGTCAGACTAGAGGTACTTCAACAGTACCTACTTTTTCGTTTTTTTGGTTTGATTAAAAAATATTATAGTTCGCTCGCCGGGCGATGTTCTCGCCTTCATCCTCATCGATGAGGACTGACGGAGGATGAAGGGCGCCAGAGCTGTGAGGCGCACGTTCGGGATTTAGCGTTCGTTTTTTCGTTGTTCGTCAAACTGAGCATCGCCAGAGCTGGCGGAAGCTGCACGCTAGCTGTCTCTAGGAAATGAGGGTTTGGGAAACAAATACACAATTTCGGTTGGTGGCGATTTGCATGTTAGTCTGAAAAGAGCTGAAGTAGAATTTGTGGACGCGATTTAGAAGACAAAGTAAAGTTGCCTCTATTTTTTCATACTACTGCCTCCATCTTTTCGTACTATTTGTTTCGATTAAAAAATGTAATTGTAGTTGAACCCTTAAACCTGTTTCCAAACCACGAAAATATTTGCGCAAATTAGGAATCAAAACGGAAAACGTGTGTTTACAGACACTGTTGTTCATCGACAGACGGATAATTACCTAGACAAAAAAGCGTTTTTACTACGAAGTAACCAATAGAAAGGACCAACAAAAACTATTATCACAACAATATGTACTTGAAAAAGTAAATTACTCAAATAAAATATAGGAAAAACATTTTTTTGTATTAGGGGCCCAAAAAACTTATTTTACTTTAAAAAACGGCACTGGTTCTTGCAGCTTAAAATAACATTTCTACAGAGTAAACATGAGAAAGAAAATCATGGATTGTTGATCAAAAGAGATGGCCACTTGTTTTGCTGGGGTTGGCCCCTTGTTTTGCTTTTGGGCATAAATATAACTTCACTATCTGTGTAACGTTCTCTTGACTCGCAGTAGTAAGTCGATTTCATCACGAAGAGCCAAATTCCGTAGCTGATTTCCCTGTTGATATTTTCTTATCAATTTTTTTAAAAAATATCTCTTGTTACTTGTGTATGTTGAACTTTATATGAAAATGAGTTGTTGTAGAAATCCAGAGCTCAAGAAATCGGACACATGTTGGACTTTTCAGCATAGTACGCCACTCACAGTTTTTAATTGTTTTGAGTTAAATAAATTGTTAGATATTTTAATGGTATTTGTAACGGTTAACTGGAACGATATAGTTTAAAATACCTAATTCGACATTTCTTTAAAGTCCAAGCATATATTCTTGGATAATAATATTCATGGACATTGCCTGGTAAAGAGTAATATGTGGGCTTTAAATCGATAATCGAGCAAACATTGTGTACAATAAATTCTGATAATTCTCATTTTTTTACGTCATGGAAAACAATCATAAATCTACAATTAACATCAAGAAACGAAATTGGTTTCGTATGCATCAATAAAGTGAGAGCAAGAACAATCTGTAACCATCCCCAAGCAATATATTTGTAACAAAAATCCTACACCTTTTATATCGTTACAATCATTTCACGTATCAGCTTACATGATTTACCAACTTTCCTCAGACCATGCAAGAGACACACCTTTCTGCTTATTTCAATGTAAGTCAGTACAACACGAGATATTATGCATCAGAGGGTACACATTTAAAAATATGTATCTCTACTCGGGATTGGATTTCTGCATAAGCCACTTGAGAAAATACGCTGTAAGCACACGCTAAAATTGTTTTAAGAAGATTCAGTACAAACACCATTCTTGCCTTTATTTCTTTGAAAGTTTAAAAAGTATTGTGACATTGAAACAGTTAATTAAGCAAACTGTAATCCGAATAATTCACATAAAAGGCAATTAAGATAATTACTTCTCCAAACGTTTTGTAATGCTATCACACATCGCAGGTATTTTTCTAGCGATTTTCTGCTTCCCCGTCGGAGTAATTCCGTAATTTCCCTTGATCTCTGCAAACTCACGGCGGTGCTATGCAATACTACGCTCAAGCTCCACTCTGGGCTCAAAAGCGAGTGTTGATGACGAGGCAACGCCGAAAGCAACCGGCCTCGCTGGCAACGTGCCTGCGCCGGGTTATTACATACTTCGCTAGCACGGCGTGCTTTTGTTTGTTTTATTTTTTGTGCGGTACGGTAAAGTAAGTGAAGCAGAAGGTAAATCTACTCGCACACAATGAAACAAATCAAGTACGCTTGGTCGACAAGGAATTGTTTTGTTTGAAACAGATGCGATCTCTGATGAAGGCAGGATCGATGGTAACTGTCAACTTTTTGAGTTCCTTCGGCCGTAAAAATCCCTTCAAAGTTGCTCTAAATGTATGGCGAATAAACTTCATTGTGTTTTTGTGCACACTAAACTACCGTAAGAGTTCTAAACGCATCATAAATGCATCCGTTTCCCTGTGACAAAATTCCGAAGTTAATGCACAGGTAGAGGTAGAGATCCTCGTATTTTTACCTTCAAGACGTGTATTTCAAAAACAAGAAGCAAAAACAAATATGTAACATTAGTTTAGATAAAAGGAAAATAAATACGTGGTATAATTCTTGTATTTTATGCATCTCCATTTCATTTAGTATCTATAAAGCAAAACTTCTTAGTTGGTACACATTCATTGTTTACGTTTATTGATCCACCATAAAAAACACAAAAACCAGAAAGCAAATAATAAATTCCTCCAATAGAGAAACTAAATAAGACAAAAAGACGTCTAATTGCAAATTTTTAATTTTGATTTACCCGAGATAAATTTAATATCACTAAAGGACAATGGGCGAATAGGATGCAGAATATTAAAAGCAATTAGCATTCTGAAATATTAGGGTTTTCTTTGAATAAGAAGTTTATGTCATCTGAGTAAAAATAACATCATTAATTTTCGCAGGTATCAAGCAGCAAAATCGAATTCAAGTGCTAGATTTTTATATTTTATCGAAGAGAGATTAAAACGTATATAAAACATCACTTTTCTATTATATTAATAATGCAAACTCTTAAAGATGAAGACATATATTACTCCGGACAATTTTAAATTACAACTGACATACGATTGATTGTTCGTGATACCGGGCGCGCCAACTACAGAGGTCATTAGTCCCGTAAGTGTAGTACATGTTTTGCTCGGGAGGTGGTGGTAACTGTTTTCCCTTCTGGATGGCGAGATCCGGCGCCGACCTATCGTCGACTAGCGAGATTTTCCCTCAACCAGGTATCTCCCACCAGCGGAGCAACGCCCCAGCCGGGACAAGCTCTTAAAGCTCCCGACCGGTCTCCAGGCTTGTGTGGTAGTGTAGTGCATGTGTAAGTGTGTGTATAAAGGGTGAATATAGAACAAGGAAGAGGAAGGAAATATCGCGAGTGGCTCGTGGCCCGTTTGTTAGGGTATTGCTGCGGCGTTCGCCTGATGTTAATCGGAGAAACCACTGAGAACTACTGATCAGAGCAGCCGGCTACTAGAATTCTCCGTCAGAAAGCGACTGAATTCGACCTAGCTGAAAAGCTAGTGTCAACTGACATATGGATCCTTTCTATACGTTAAGAGGCGTAATTTGATAACAGTCATTCCGTAGGCACCTTGTGAAGATCGCACAAAGAAAAATTCTACTGGAAACGGCGCGTCAAGTAAGGCCGCTTTGCAGCGGTCGGATTTTCCTCGTGTGCGGTGTCCCCAGAGGGCTGCAGCCTTTCCTTTGAATCCCGCACCCCTCGCTGCTCCCCTCCCCTCCTCTCCCCCTCCACCCGCTCCCCGCCATCTCCCCCCTGCCGCCCACGAGACACCGTCCGTCCGCCGTTGCCACGCCGCCGCCGCCGTCCCTTATTCACACCTTCACTTCCTTTTGTCGGCGGCGCGTGTTTTTTCCCCTTTATATTCCCCTTTTTTGAATTATTTGTTACTGCTCTTTACAAGTTACTTCTTGTGAACTCGACGCAGACTCTCACACCCGCCCCGCCCCGCCCCGCCCCTCTCCTCACCTTCCACCCCGCCCCGCCGCGCCCCGCCACCGCCCCGCTCCACCCCCGCCCCGCTTTGCCATCGCGCAGCGCGGCGCTTCCCTTTGAGCGTCTTTTGTTTCCGGACGGGCGCCCCAGGGCTGTCCAAGGAGGCGTCGATCTTCGACCGCGATGCCCTCTGGCGCAAAGGAGGAGGAGGAGGAGAAGGAGACCAAGGAGAAAGGGAAATGAGGGCAGAGCCAAGTCTGTTTCGAGAAAACTCTGCGATCTATCGCCGCGTACCTATTCTTGAAATAATGTCTTATGATCGGCAACTAAAAATACACCTTTGACGGACACATTTACGAGTAGAATTATTATTATCATTATCATTATCATTATTATTATTATTAATATCATTATTGCTCTTTTTCTACTACATCACCACTAAATATGTTATGAGTCGGTTGAAAATAAAATCCACTCGGGTTGCAACCAGCTACCTAAGAAGCACATCTAGAGACTGTCTATGTCTCTACAATACTTTGCGCAAAATGTAAATTGTTCCTAATAAAGCAATTTCTTGCACTTTCCAGTCTTTTGAACAAGCTGGGAGTGTAGCAAAGTTCTGACACAAATTTGGCGGAACAAATCCCAGAGCTCCGATGACTATCGGGACGACCAGCGTTTTTGCGCCCCACATTCGGCTGATCTCGATTTCCAAACTCTTGTATTTAAGACGTTTCTCTGCCTTCTTGGTTACAACGCTTTGATCGCAAGGTACAGCAACATCTAAAAGTAGACACGATTTTTTCTCCAAATCCCGGATAACTATATCCGGTTTGTTTGCCGCTAAAGTGCGATCAGTTTGAATTTGTTGGTCATACAATATCGTACTTATACACAGTTTATTATTATTATTATTATTATTATTATTATTATTATTATTATTATTATTATTAAGCTCTTATAAATCAATATGACACCTTCATCGACTATATTCCTAATGTTTCGTGTATTGTTACTTTGTTGTGGAAACGACTGTCAATAGTATATAAATTTTAATTATAAGAAATTATACAGGTTACTGTTAATGTAAAAAGTAATAGCTAATGAAATGCAAAATGTATCGAAGTGTTGATACAGCAGGGCAAAAAATTGAATGCCTTTCATGATGTAGAAGGGAAGGCAAAAGAGTAAGCCTCTGAAAATTAGTGACGAATCCGCGAAGCTCCCAACAAAAGCCACATGAATAAACAGAGATTTGAATTCCAAATTGTGATGCAAAACCAAGTTTTCAGTAGTAAAGAAATGGAAGTGGCATATTGATGTTCCTCGCTGACGAGATGAGTTATAACCGCAATAAATTAGATTCGCAGAAATATATAGCAGTCATAAAACAGAGAGAACACATAGTCACAATGTAAGAGATATCCACGGAATAAAACTAATGGGAATGCGCAACATAACGAAGCTTTCCACCTCTCAGTGTTATTATTCCACAATTGTTCATACTTTATAAAATGTTTATTTCATTCAAAGATTTGTAATTAAGTCTTAAATAGCATTTAGAAAGAAATATAGATGGATTTAATATTGAAGGTTTGGGATAAGTTTGAAAATAAATTTGATCTTTTGCAATTTTAAAAGTTTCAGAAATTTTTACAAAAAGTGAAATTATTTTATATTTATAAAATTACTTTCTTCTATCCACAAACAAAAAATTATAACATTGAATTCATTTTCCAGATATTTTGAAAATGTCACAGAAACTACCTAAACAAAATTGAAATATCTTGTTTGGCACACAGGAATGGCAAACTTTGATCTCACTTCTCAAGTTCTTACGTTTCAACTGGAAAGCATTTAATCAGACCGAGATATTCGTGACACATACTTCCATCCATCTACACATACATCTACATATCCCGATTTTCGGTATGTGTATCTCTCCATCACCTGCACCAATCTTAACCGACTTCAGAAAAACACTAATACAGTGGGACGTCGGTTATACGAACATCAATCATCCAAAACGTCAAATATCCAAACTTATATATTTTAATTTTTTTTAAATTAGGTACCGTGTACTATACGTAATCACTTTCTTTTGTAATACTGATTATTGAGTATCACCCCCGATATGATTGACTCTGATAAAATATTAACGAGATGCTGTATTATAGTCAATCATCCCCCTTCAGTGAACTTTGACAAATCCTCTCCAAATCCATTTTGTGTACTTGCAATTTTTATGTTTTGTTTTCCAAATTATCGAATATCTGAACTGTACTTCGTCACAATTAGTGTGGATAATCAACGTCCCTCTCTATATCTTATCACTGGCTTGTGTGCGAAGTTATAAGTCAAAAGAACCACAAACTCACAGACCGTATTGTTGAGGTGATTTCAATGCTCCAATGCTTTTTATGCCTATTCTATAGTTAAGGAGAAAAAATACATAAACAATGTCAACACAATGCGTAAGACAAAATGAAACGAAATGTAAAATGAAACATATATTTATGTGTTTGTGTGATACGTGTATGTGGTGTGTGCGTGCTGTGTGTAATGTTTGTGTGTGAGTGTGTGTACGAAAAACGAGAATTATAGTTTTGGATGACTGGGGAAATATTGACTGACTTTTTAAATTGAAAAAACGTAAAAAATAAAACACAAATGTGACGAACGTGCAGAAATGCATTTAATGCGACGCATTTTGTCACTAGCACGTTATTTAAACTGTTGGAATTTGTAAGCAGTTGTTTGTAGAGTTTCTATTTTAAAGCAAAATTATTTATTTTTAGCGTTGTTTTTTAAACGACCACATGGCGATTTGCACATTTCAAGTAACCGCAACGCTTTCTAGTTTTAAATCAACGTAACGCGTTCATACCAAACGTGCTACGGAAATGGTACGCCTACATATTATTAATAAAATGATTTTATAACCAAGTAACTTTCTATCAAAGCGCAATTTTAACAAAAAGTGGTCTCCAACGGATCCAGTTTGTTTTAAAAAAAGTCGCAACAAGAAAATTTCATGTTGAGATAGTTTTTCACAAAAATGAGACACGACTTGTTTTGGTGAACTTTTCTTCAAGTCAATTAACGTTTTCATTCTATGAGCCTAACGTGTTTGATTTATATTTGAACGCATACGTTATTCACATATTTCTCTTCTGATTAACCTTCCAAGTGATTTGCGAAGTGTGCAAGTAATATTTCACAACCCGGTAAGAACGGTGATGTAACTAAAAAAATGAAGAATTTCGCATATCACAACGAAAAGTCGTTAGGCATAAGAAACAGCTTAAAATAAAATTGAAAAATCTTTTTTTTTTGTCGGATTAATTCAGATTTAAAACTCTGATGTATTTCGCATTCATGAGATAATACGTGTTTATCACTGGCATTACGCAAAATTATAATTTTTTGACGGGTTGCGATACTTAGACTACAGACAATCAGGCTAGTGACACACGAACATCGCACAACTGACGTCGTTAACGTGCGTAAAAAGTATGTGTTTTGTTTTACCGGACCCATTATACTCGCGTTGGACACATAGGACGTGCGTTGTCCGCATGGAATTGTGAGTGATCGCGGGTAAATATTAAGCTTACATTGAAAACATGGAAACTCTAATTGTAGGTTATATGCGAGTGCAACTGCTAAAGAATGGAAAATGAACAGTATTTATACGGTGAACTATACACACACGATAGATTGCAAGAAAGTGGAAATTTTTTTCTCCACCGAAACATTGAATAATGAGAAAACGTCTGTCTGTCCGTCCGCCATCTGTCCGTCCGTCTGAACAACGTTAGCAGCTAAACCGTTCAGCCGATTTTCTCCAAAATTAATAATCCTTACTCAATTGCGCTGATGTCGCGGCCCCTTGAAATTGAGACTGGTATTTTAATTTTGGGGGATACTCTACATAAAGTCTTTGGGACATTTTCAAAATTAGAAAAAGGCCCCATCTTTTTTTATTATTTTTTGTTGGATTGTATAAAGGACGTTTAAGAGAATGAAGTAGGTCTCATGTTTGTTGAAAACTTTCATTTTTCCAAAAATTGCAAAAATTCAAAATATTTTCAGCGTCTTTCTTTATCTACAGTTACAAAGATAGAGATTTTTTCCTTAATGCAATCTGTTCCGTAAAGAGAGATTTCGAAACAAGATCACGTACAATTTTTCGAAAACTTGAGTACTTTCCGCTTAATATTGCATGAAAGTACGGGCGGGAAAGTACGTTCTGTTTTAGCACCAGACGGACGCACTTAAACGTATATCACTTGTCGCTCGTGTGCCGGCAGCCTATACTGCGATTTTTGTAACTTTGTCCCAGACAGGAATCAGCTGTTTCGCTGCCATCCAATCGGGGGCTTATATTTTGCAACAGTGACGTCACTATGGTCAAGGAGGAACGGCAATGTTACGAAAATTGAATTGAAATGAATCGCCTTATTTTACGTGGCGAGACTCAGGCCATGAGGCCTGCTATTCCGTCTGACCACGCAAATTTCGCTACGCTCCTTTAACCAACTAGCGGAGAAAGAAGGTATTCCATGGGCGACGAAACAGGCGATTTTTAATTAAGCTCAGGGGCGTCATTTAGGCTTGAGGATCTTTTACATGCAGTCAATCTACTAACATGGGACAGCCGGCTTTACTTCCTCTCCGAAGGAAGGTGTACGATGGATTTTTTCGCCCCTAAAAATCCATGGCTTCGACCGAGTTTGAACCCGCGAACTTGGGTACAACAATCCGTTACGCTAACAGTTACACCATCGCCGCCACAATCGCAGTATAGGGCAGCGTCGCAGAACCGTTGCTCGTCTCTCACCTGCACGAGGTCCCCGTAGTCGCCGCCGCCCGCGGTGAAGTTGAGGTGGCACAGGAAGGGCAGGCGGTCCTCGCGGGGCCGCCGGATCTCAAGGTCGTAGGTTCGACCCACGTCGCCCATGTAGGTGCGGTTGCACGCTGCGCACACGAGAACAATCATCCTGCATTACTCTCACTGTTACCTCAACGCTTATGGTTCGACATAAAGTCACTTGTAGAATGTATTTACAACAGCTTATACGGTTTTTCTTTCTTGGCGCACGGAGATGTGTCAATAAAATGGAATAACTCACGATATTTTGCCTCGTTCTCCGTTGTGTCGCTAGGAGTCACATGATCGTCAGCACTACTCGATACAGTCGTGATCATGCGACTCCTAGCGGCACAACCGGGAACGACGCGAAATACCATGAGATATTCCATTAAAAAAAACGAAAGAATAACCGAAGTATACATAAGTTTCTTGCACTCATATTTTTAAAATAATGCTACCACATAGCCACCAGTTTGCAACATGGATAGCTCTATGAAAGAAACACTCGACTGTCATTCCAACTAGTTGTCTTTTGTAGGAAATATTTCTCTCTTAGTATTATTTCAATAAAATTTGAAATTTACAAATACATCACATTTTTGCACATTATTATGATTATTGTATATTGTAATATACAAAATATTACAGAACAAACGCCGCGCCTTGATCTGGACGGACGGAGCTGTAATACACAAAATGTTATAAAACAAACGCCGAGCTTAATCTGGACGGTCGCGGTTACTAGGTAACGAAGGTTGTTGACGGGCGAGAAGGGGGTGCTGGACTAGAAGAGTAGTTGGTGGTTGATTGGCATCCTGGTGGTAGCGGCGCGTATGTAACCTGAATTATTAAAGTTGGACATCGACGCGAATAGGGAGGACAAATTGTGGAACAAGTGTGCAAGAAGTGAGCAGCAAGAAAGAAGCAGACGGATTTTCGGCGCGGAAGTCAAGGGGCTACGAACTGCGGGGCCATCGTTTCACAACGCCAGACAATCCGGTACCGTGAATCTAATACATGAAATCAAGCAAGAGAATTTTTATATTGTTAATCTCAAATCACATTCTTAATAAACAAAATTATTGTTGTGCCACTTTGTCTGTAATTCCTTCGGAATATAAATAATTTCAGACTTCCAGGCTTCTCTGTATAGAGAGCATGAGAACCAGAGAACTGAGCTAGTAAATTAAATTAGATAAAAGATAAGACAAAATCATTATTTTATCACAATATGTTGAAATATTTTTTTGTTCTCAATATCACTTTATAATCTGTAGCATACAGTACTCGAAATGTCATGGCCTTGTTATGAAGTGAATTAAATTAGCACCCAATAAGCTTTCTTTGGTTGCAATACTTGACTATGTACACAATAACTGGGATAACAAATTGAAGTATGGAGGAAGAGAGCATGAAATGAAGACGGAGAACGAGAGAGAGAGAGACCAAGATAAATATAAAGAAAGAAGTGGTTTAAATTACGTAGACAGCGTGTGGCACCGATAGGTGGCACAGTGAAAAAAGACCTGCAAAAACGCGAGTGCGTCATGCGCTCTCTCGTATGGCCGCCGGAGGGCTTTGGACGTCGGAGGCGGCGGCGACGGCGGCGGCGACGGAGCGTCTGATTGGCTAATGGGGAGCGCTATCGGATCGCCGATATCTCCGCACGCCTCTGCCAGCGGGTACGACAGCTGCCGTGCGCGCGGCGCGCAAAAAGGCACGGATAAGCGGCCTTGGGGCACACCCCGACGTCGTGAGCGAGCGAGAGAGAGAGAGAGAGAGACTGGACCTGGCAGAAAGGGGGAGAAGGAGAGGGAGAGAGAGAACGGAAGGCGCCAATTACTCGATAGTATGGGGTGACAGGTAAGGGGAAATACGTTGGACTCCCGATTGAACGCGTTTCGAGTTTCCACACTTCGTACTAACGCGATTTCAATTGACATAAATGAAAACTTTTAGTTTCCAGTTACTGCAACCAGTAATTCTTTTTTCAGAGAGTCAGAAGACATTTTTCCGGAGCTGTCAGTATCTCCCTTAAAAATAGAAAAAATTAAAGGCAGGTTGGAGAATAATGTTGAATCCATAGACTGTGTTAGAATTACAAATTGAATAAAAAATATGCGTTAGTGTAGGACATGTTAACACATTCATCTATATTGTATATTATTACGCTCCAAGAGTTCTCACGTTCAACGTACATTAAGGCAATATGTGTGTCTTACATGAGAAGAAATGGTGATAATCTATAATAATTACTCAGCCTGTGGACTCTCCAAACTAATACATCAGTGATCACCGATATATTTTTGAAGATTACAAAACAATGAAATACATTATTCTAGACAATGTGTGCTCCTGCGATGTTAGAAAGTGTTGCAATGTAAGTGGTAGCTAAGGGATGATCCCAATTGTAGACTGTAGAACTGCATATTAACGAGGCAAAGAGATTTCGACAGTCAGTGTTTCGTTCGAACATTTGTAAAACAAAACGTACAAGTCCTCAACAATGGAAAGAAAAGTTTATAGTGAAGAATATGAAATATATACATTAAAAACGACTTGGAAAAGTGGAAGCTATAATGTGTTTCAGAGAACGTTGGAAAACCTTTGGGACGGCGGGTTGGAGACCACAGTAGAGGCAAAAGAGGGAGAAATTTGTAATGGATGTTACTAGTGTGTGCTGAAGAAAGAGGATATACAAGGTTTTGCCTGGTGTTTCGGGCGCGGCATGTCGAGAGTTGTAAGGGCAGAGGGACAGGTGACGAAACGTCGAGGAAACTGGAGGGGGTAAGGTTGATTGATTGATTTATTAGTGAATTCGGGTGCCTTAACTGATAAGGCCATTAGTTCTGTAAGTGTAGTGCATGCTCACCTTAGGTAGGATTTCGCCTGGTTTTTAGAGCTGGGCTGTAAGGGCCAAAGGGACAAGTGACGAAACGTCGAGGAAACTGGAGGGGTAAGGTTGATTGATTGATTTATTAGTGAATCCGGGCGCGTTAACGGTTAAGGTCATTTGTCCCGTAAGTGTAGTCAATGTTTTCCATTGGGAGGGTTTCGCCTGGTGTTTAGGGCACGGCATGACGAGAGTTGTAAGGGCCAGGGGGGCAGGTGACGAAACGTCGAGGTAACTGCGGGCGGTGAGGTGAAGTGTGGCGTTGAGCAAACGTGCGCACGTGCGAGGCGGGGCGAGGTGGCGAGGGGACGACAGAGACGGAGCGGAGGGCATGGTGGAAGCGCGAACCGCCGCGTGAATGTGCGCTCCCCTTGAAAACGCGCGTTGGCGCGCTGCGATAGCGCGTAATGACGCGTGCTTCCCGTCGCGTAAGCGCCTAATGACTCCGCGCCCATCCGCAACGCCCGGCGCTGCGAGCCGCACCTGCCCCTGCGCTGACACGCCCCCTCCCCCCCGCCACCCACCTCCCGGCTGACCCCGCCCCACACCTCCTCGTCCCGCCTGGCAACAATGCGCCTCGTTCCCAACTGCTTTGCATCGCCCTGTTCTTCCTGGGCACGCTACCCCCCGCCACATCCCATCCCTTTTACGTCCCTCCGCGCACAATCCTCCCATTTGTTGCCATCTATCACTCCTCTCTCACCCTCTCTTACACTCTCACCCTTTCTTCCTCTCTTTCACCTTCTCTGTTTCTCTCTCTCTCACCTCCTCTGTCTCTCCCTCACACCTCTTTCTTACACCTCTCATTTTCTCTCTCCTTTTCTCTTATCTCTCTTTCTTTCTCCCCCTCCCTTTCTCTTTCCCTCTCCCCTCTCTCTCTCCCTCCTTCATACCTCCAGCTATTTTTTACATCCTCCCTCTTACTCAGTCTTTCGTGTCAGAATATAAAATGTTCTTATTTCAAATAATAATATTATTATTTTGTATAAAATTAATTAATAAAATAAAAAATAATAATATAAAAATAATGTAATATCAGAGCAGTAATGGCTTAGCTCCTTTGTGAAATTAGAGAGAAGGAAATACATTTTACTACTTATTATATTACCTTCCTTGCCTTCAAAGTGGGACTTTTACACTGAAATGGGTGTATTTGTGCGTATGTGCGCAAATGTTGCACTGTTGTTTCGTGCCCTCCAATGATTTTTCTTCCTAAGTGTTATGACATTACTGGATCACTCCATACATTACTACAAACTTTTAAACAAAATGGAAATGTTCTAAAGTCTTGTAATGAGTAGTTGAATTTCTGAGATTATAGAAAACCCTCTTACGAAACGCGAGTTGAAGCTTTTTCCCAATATACAAACAATTTTTTGTTGAAAGTTAATTAAACTAAATTGATACTTCATACGGATTACTACTTTTTATATCTTCTTGTGCACTCAAAGCACTAAAGAGGAATCAGTGACAATATAATACAACCATTTCTGGGAGTTAGTAAAGTAAGCAACAAATTTCATTGACTGATTGCTTTTTAGTGATTGCGGGTGAGCCGACAGCTAAAGTCATCAGCCCTGGATGGCGAAATCCGCTCCGACCTACCGTCGGCTAGCCGGTTTTCCACAACCAGGTATCTCCCATCAAGCGGGGTATCGCCCCAACCAGGACTAGCTCTAAGGTCTTGACCGGTCTCCCGGCACGTGTGGTAATGCAGTGCATGTTAGTTTAAGTGTGTCTAAGTAATGAATGAGTAGAAACAAGAAAGAGAAACGAAAGGTCGCGCGCAGTCCGTGGCCCGTTCGTTAGGGTACACTCCAGCCTTTGCCTGATGTTCATCAGGGGAATCACCGAAAACTACTGATGAGAGCTTCCGGCAGCTTGTCTTCCATACAGCACTGCATTCGACCTAGCTGACAAGCTAGCGCCGAAAATACTTCCACCATCGGAACTCGAACCTAGGACCTCTGTCAGTCAGAGGCACTACAGTGGTATGAATTGATGCCTTGAGCTACCCCTCCCGGTATACTGCATTGAATTGCTTTACAGCACCGTGACACGAGTTTCAACAACTAGGAGCTCTGCAAAGCCCACCACGCACACGCACACCTTCCGCCTGCGTAAAACATTAAACAGACGCCGCTCGTTACGCGCCGCCTGACAAATGAACCTCTTCGCCGGCAGACAATTGAAGGCGGCCGCGCGCCCAAGATTTCCTCGCCGCCAATGGCAGCGCCCCACAAACCCCTGCTCTCTCTCTCTCTCTCCCTCCTCTCCATCCCTCGCTCCTCTTCCCTCTGCGTCGCGATCACAAGGCGGCGAGAATAATTCACCAGGACAATTTCGTTCATAAAACATGGCGGAAGAATAACGGGGCAGATGTGAAAGAAGTGGAGATGCGTGTGAGGTGCAGAAAAAAAGGATTCAGAGGAAACTGTGTGGACGCTGAAGAAATGTTGTGGCGGAAAAGGATTAGAGCAGTGCGGAAAAGGATTAGAGCAGTGAAAAAGATTATTGCAGTGCTTATCACGGTAGTATTGTTGAAGAGTAAGGATGAGGGAGAAAATAGGTGTGTAGAGGAGAGAAAGTTAATATGAGATTGTAAATATGTGTAGTAGTTAAGAAAGGAAATATATAGCAATATACAATATGTAATTTACTGCAAACTCTGTTTCATCAACATTAGTAGTCTTATCTTCATGTATACTTTTGTATTTTTCATTTCATGAAGTGTTAGCTGCTTCAAAAGATATATATGCGAAAATAAATATTTTGTATTCAATTATTTATTACGTTTGTTCCGACAAAAAATAAACTTCACGAGCCGAGCATGCTCATATAAATTTGGTCTTGGGAAACAGAATCTTTGCTGCTATGGGTGTCGAATATTACAGGACAAATGAATTTATCAAATATTCTTTGCTTTTATATTTTCTACTATCCAAGATTACGTGTCTCTTTTCCTCAATTTCTAGCTTGAGGACTCTTTTCACTCACTTCCTCCATGACTACCTGAGACTTTATCCTGAGATTACGAACACTCCACGAGAGAACAAAAGATTTTTAATCTCCATCCCCTAATCTCAGTTTTGAAATCCTCAAAATGAAAACACGTCTTGAATAGTGAACATCTTGTCGTCGTCGAGCAAAAGTGCAAGCTCTAGAAAACGAGGTTGACAGTATTTACAAACGTATAGAAGAGCAATTTACAGGTAAGTTCATTTAGATAATGGAGGTGCTTCCTACGAATAAATTGTGTCTTTTCGTAGAGACGTAACTTTTTTAGCAGGAGTTTAAGTAGAAATTACGAAAAAAAATGTGAAAGAAACTTTAAGATATCGGGAGAAAAGAGTAGAGTAAAAGAAAATAGATTATGAAAAAAAAAGTGTGCTGTATTAAATACCTCTTTCCTCTTTGAGTATACGACGGGAACAATATTTATAGCATACAATTGCTCGAGGCCATCTTACAGTTCTTAATGTCAATGGTTGTAGTAATTCGCAAACGCATACTTGTAATAAGTTGGTTTGAAATAAATTATTCAATTATTGAATTTGTTGTACGATTACAAAATAAAACATTTCTTTAACATTTTAAGAATGTTTTGTTCTAATGAGATGCCGTGCAAATAAATATTATCCAAAAGACGCTGTAAGAAAGCCAGATCATGTTCATTAATTGTATCAAACTATTTTTCTCTCAAAATAGTTAAACTGCTTGATTTGTCGTACATTTCGTTTTCTCAATAAATATCTTCAGCGATATCATTAAAGCGATTTAATTTAATATATTTATCATAATGATCATAATTGAGTTTCAAAATGAAAAAGTTAACTATTCGCATTTCTTCTTCTAAGAAATAGAGCACACTGCAAAACCTGACTAATAACAACGTAATAAAATCACTTCAGTGAGAAGTAAACTTCGATAACTAGACAGCGTTAGACGCAATGAATTATCTTAACAATTCTTAAAGACATCTGCAACAAGTTTATAGAACGCCAACCGTCATTTATCGTTGACACCAAAAAAGAACCCGCAGCGCGCAAATTTCCTCGAGAGAATTGGTTTTCTTTGCGGACAACTCAGCAACGAAGTGAAACGACGCCGACTTGTCTCAAGAGGGAAGACAGAAGGCTTCTTCTAGTGATGGGCGTCGTCTCGCCGACACAATTTTTAATCCAATTCTTCTTTCATTTCCCCCAAAAAGGGGCGTAATAACGGTCGACGGGATTTTACATATTCGGAAGAAAACTATCTCCCAAGTCGCCGTCCCCGTCGCCGCTTCATAACCGAAAAGTTCGCAAGTTAAATGAATCTCGGCGCGGTGGCGGGACGCGAAGGGCAGCTGAGGGAGTGAGGCACTGAAATAGTGAAAATTTTAATGAATCCCTCAGCGAAACCTTCAACTCGGCGACGGCGAAAGGGCGACAGGGAGGGAAAACTGGCGACAGAACTGTGAAAAGCGCCATGGTTTGGGCGAACGCGTTGGCCGGTGGAAAGTGGCAGGATAAAGGCTGTATTGACCTGATATGCATTTTGTGTACGAATGATGATTAAGTTTAGTTGGTCGAGAGGTTTGACGTTCAGCGTCCTGGCGGTGTTTGTGTTGGTAGTAGTGATGGTGAAATTCTGGCTTTCTGGTTTGTATTGGTGATGGGGAAATTCTGGTTTGTATTAGGGATGGTAGTGGCAGCGAGGGTAGTAGAGGAAGTGGTGTTAATGCTGGTAGGGGTAGAGGGGGTGGGGATAGAGGTGGTGGTGGTAGTGATGGGGAGGGGTGTGGGTGATGAGGGGTAGTAATGGTGATATTGGTGGGGTGGTGTTGGTGACGGTGGTAGTAGTCTTCATGGTGGTGATAGTGGTGTTGGAGGTAGTGGTGGTAATGGAGTCGGCAGAGGTAATGGAGGGAGCAGTGATGATGATGTAGCTACTGTTGGTGATGGTGGAAGTACTGAAGTTCGTGATAGTGGTGGTGGTGATGGTATTTTTATACCTGTAATTTCCTTGGACGAATATGCTCACTTCCTGAATGAGAACAGGCCTGTTGCTCGTTTGTGAGTTTTACTTCAATCAATTCGTCTGAATGACACATGGAACCTCAATAAAAACATGACAAATTTTTTTGAATTCTTTAAGAGCATTTTTCGATAAACATTAATCTCAGTTCAAAATTCAAAATACGTACGTTTATGTGTCAATGGGAAGTATTTTTAAATAAAAATTTTCAAAAGGCGAAAATATATCTTGCAACGTTATTTCATTACCGATTTCTTTAAAAAACCTATATTTAAATTAACCATATCCCAAATTCTGATAATTCTCAATTATATTTTATAGTTTTGTGTATTAAAAATAATGCATGTAAGGGGAATCTTAGAAATATATGAGGGACCAAAACTGTAATAGAAGTTTTATCCGAATGTAAATATAAATGTAGATCGAAGGTTTAGTCCTTGAGATTACTTATCAAACACACAATACGTAAAAGAATATCAAACAAGAAGTGAATAACGCATGCTGTCAAAGGCGAATGAAACGAAAATGGTAATTCGGCTAACTTGAAATACCTTAATTCTCTAAACTCGTCTGGTTTCAATTCCCTGACCTTCAAAATTTTTAAATTTGTTGATATCTAAGAAAGGTTTTTACTTTGAAACTATTTGAAAATTACTTATATTTCTTTAACAAATTCTTTATTATATATTTCTGTAACAACATTGCTATTAAACCCATCTTTATGAAATTATTTTCATATTAAATATATTCTGTCTTTGGGAATAATATTTGAATCGCATGGGAAGCGTTAATATACCCGGAGCAATATTCAGTTTGCTCTTCCGCCCGTACTCGTTACTATCAAGACCCAACACGCTCCCTAATGATGGAAGCTGCAGGGTAAGCGAAGGGCACCGCTGATCTCGAGTGAGCCGGAGAGAATGAAAGGAAGCACAAAACGGGGCAGGAACTAATAGTAGGGTGAGGTTGGAAACAAGTAGAGAAGCTAGGAGAAAGAAAAAAAACATATTGACGGATGTCTGAGGAAATGATGATGGCCAAAGAAATGAGGGAAATGCAGAGTAAGGAGGAGAGAGAATGGTGTAACATGTTCGTGCGGGGAGGGGCAGTGCAGAGATACGAGGGTTCTGGAGGAGGGGGGTCGAGCGGGGCGGAGTGGAGCGGGTAGGGCGAAGCAGGGCACGGTGTAGCGAAGCGGGCGGAGTGGGACAAAGAAGAGTGGGATGTGGAGGTACGGAGACGTAGGGTGCAAAGCGGGACAAGTCGGGGCAAATCAGAACGAGGTGAAGCAGCAGAGGGCGGTAAGGGGCAGGGCAGGACGGAGAGGGTCTGAACAGAGAGGGACAGGGCAGTTCGAGGTAGGTCGGGGTAGAGGCGGGATGGGGAAGGGCGGGGCGGGGAGGGGCGGAGCGGGGCAGGGCGGGGTGGGGAAGGGCGGGGCGGAAAGGGGCAGGGCAGGACAGTGCGGGGCAGGGTGGGGCAGGGCAGGGCGGGGAAGGGCGGGGCAGGGCGGAGCAGGGCGAGTCAGGGCGGGGTAGGGCGGGGCAGGGCGGGGCAGGGCGGAGCAGGGCGAGGCAGGGCGAGGCAGTGCAGGGCAGGGCGGGGCAGGGCAGGGCAGGGCAGGGCGGGGAAGGGCGGAGTAAGGCGGGGTAGGACGGGGTAGGGCGGGGTAGGGCGGGGTAGGGCGGGGCAGGGTCAAGGGGGAGGGGCAAGGCGGGGCCGGGAGGGCGAGGTGAGGAACGACGGGGCAGGACGGGGACGAAAGGAGCTAGCGAGGACAGGGCGGGCCAGAACGGAGCGAGATGGGGCCGGGGTGAAGCAAGTCTTGGTTGGACAGGACGGTGTGGGGAAGGACTGGGCGCGACAGGGTGGGTAGTGTGGGAGAAGGTAGTGCGCGGCAAGACGCAGCAGGACGGGATGGCGCGGAGCGGTCGCCGTGGACACGTCGCAACGACGGAGTGTTCATCCGCGACGCGAAATAAACCCATTTAAACTCGATACGTCAGCGCGAAACTTTGCGGGCGCGGGGATGCGCGGGCGCCAATTTCACCCCTTCGACGTCCTCTTCTCCCCCTCTCCCTCCCCTCCCTCCCGCCCGTTGGATGGCTCAGGCAGAGGCTTCCGCTGCGCTGTTTGAGATTTTCGCAGGTCGCAAATCAGCACCGGCATAATTGCACAAGTTTCCGCTGCAGGCTGAACGGGACCAGGAGGAGAAAGAGAGGGTTAGAGAGAAAGATGAAGATGTTGGTCGAACAGGAACAGAGGCTAACTAGTAGACGAGAGAGGGAAAAGTGAGAGTGGAAGGGTGGGATAAAAAGGGGGACAGAGAAAAGAACAAAAGAGTGATGATGAAAGAGGAGAATATTTAGATTTGGGAAAGAGAAAGAAATTAAGAAAGAATTGAAAAAACGCATTCGTATGTTGTGGTTAAGGATACAAGCAGAAGAGGATTGGAGGTAGACGGCGGAGGTAAGAGGGAAAGGTACATGAGGTATAGAAAATGGGTAAAGGGAAGAGATGCATTTCCTAATTACGGAAATGAAGATGGCGTTAAATGAACTTTTAAAGTTCGCTTGAGCATGTTATTACCAATTTATATCCACGAAAATGAATTGTCGAATAATTTGAAATAACTCTAACAATAACGAGAAATTATTATTCGTTGCTTATTACAGTTCGTGTATTTCTACTATATTACAGTGCTTAAAAGACAAAATATTCGTGAATGAGTTTCGAAAATGCTAGTTTATTACTAAAAAATAAATAAAACTGTGCAAATTTGTGGTAGAATATATCCTTAGTTAGATTCTTAGAAAATTTTGTGAGGAGAGTTGCTCATAAAGACCGTAGTGAACATAATTTACTCTCTTACTCTCTAGTCTCCTGGAAATCGTATTTCTGGCAGCATTACGTTTCGTGGAAGAGAGTAAAAGAGGTTCACAACAACTACGTTCTACGAAAATGGAGTAGGAGTTTTGGTTGTATTATGGATTCTGGTGATCACGCAGAAATTCTGGGTTCTCGGAGTTGGTACAACTTACATGTTTGCATTATATACTGAGCATTTAATCTAAGCACCTAATTTCCAGGAAAATTCATGGAAATCTGTTGCAAGGTTACTGGGGAAGCAACGATAGTTCCTGGAAATCAGAATCATATGCAGATAATAAGCGCCATCGTCCAACTACTTTACTGAATGCTTCAATAAATCCAACCATGAATTAGGGTTAACAGAGAAATAAAACAAAAAGTAACAGGAACAGAAATTGTAAAATAAATTGGGAAAACTAAGAGGGGAAATGGAGAGAGAGAGAGAGAGAGAGGGAGGGAAGAAAAAGTGAGAGAGGGAGAAAGAGAGAGAGACTAATATTAAAAACGGAGCACCCTACGCAAATAAGTGACGTTTTACTCAGAGAAACAAGTTGGAATGAAAAATTATATGAGAATACAATAATCGGAAGAATACAAAAAATCCTCCAATATAAAATAATAAGTCGTATTAAACCGTTGAGATTTACAAGAAATCAATACATAGGCCCGCAACCGGAAGCCAAAATTAAATCGAAGTGAAGAAATAAAAAAAGAATCAAAATAGTTTCAGAAATGGCGTCATCATGTATCAGTTTTGGTTCTGTTAAGCAAACCGAACACAAAGAACAATAATAGTTCTCGCATCTGTTCAAAATATCAAAGACAACTAAACAAATACACATCGCTCACAGGGAACTAGAAAATGATCACGAGCAGTTTACGAGCCGCAAGAAGTGGAGCGAACTCGGGCCAATGCCAAAACAGCGTTAGTGCTGAAACTGTTTACGCAAGGGATATGGAAAACGAGGTGGGGATGATCACGGGTGAGGCTGAAGGGTGAGTGGGAGGCGAGGAGGCAAGGCGAGAGCGAGGCCAGGGCAAAACAAGGAAAGAGCAGGACGAGGCGCACATCCTCGGAGTGAAACAGTTGCTTAGCATGGCCCGGAAAATACGAAGACACTCAGAATCTACATGGATGGTCCCTCTGACCGGGAGGCCCTAGGTTCGAGTCCCGACGGCGTGAGGATTTTTGACTCTAGCTTGTCAGCTAGGTCCAATTCAGTCGCTGTCGGGACGATAATTCTAGCGACCGGCTGCTCTGATCGGTGGTTTTCCGTGGTTTCTCCGATCAACACCAGGCGAATGCCGAAGTAGTACCCTAACAAACGGGCTAGGACCCGCGCGCGTTCTTTCCTTCCTCCTCCTTGTTCTATACTCACACCTTACACACACATTTACACTAATTTTCACTACACTACCGCACATGCCGGGAGACTGGTCAGAAGCTGCGAGCTTGTCTCCGCTGGGGCGGTGCCCCGCTGGTGGGAGATACCTGGTTGAGGGAAACTCCGCTAGTCGACAATAGGTCGGCGCCTGATCTCGCCATGTAGTGGGAAAAGATCACCGCCATCTCCCGATGATACACGCACTACACTAACGGGAGTAACGGGACTACGACCTCTATATTTGACGCTCCCGGAATCAAGAACAATCAATTTACTTGGAAGATAACATTGCTTGAAAAATATCCGGGGTTTGGAGGGCTAAAATTAATCTAGTAGCGGTCGCGTCGTTGAGAATTCTTTAAAGAGGGTGTGGAAGCGATTATAATTATTTTGAAATCCGTATTCACAATGTGTATCAATTATATCCAAAAGTACTAAAACAGAACAACATTATTCTCATTACTGCACTGAGCCCGACGAGACAAAAACTGTCGAAAAAGAGCGCACAGGGAAGCAGCAAATGACCACGGGCCAGGAACGGCGGAAGTGCGGGCGTGCCGGGCGACTGTTTACACAAGGGTTGTGCTTGGAGCGGCGAGAGCAGGGCGAGGCGGCGGCGAGGAAGGAAGCGTGGGTGCTACGCGGGGCGCGGCGCCCGACAGAGCAAGCGGAGGGCGACCCGGGGCGCTGCAGCTGTTGGACCACTCGGCAGCGACGGGGCAGGGAAAGCCCGGGTGGCTAGGGTCACGGAAACGGCGGTTGAGGCAGATATGCAGTGGAGGGAACGGCAAGGGTAGAGCGGCGTAGGAGGCAAAATGGGGGAAGGAATCACTGGACAAGAGCGGAAAGGGAGAGGATGTGTGGGGAGAGGAGATAGGGAAGGGGCGGAAGGGAGATACAAGGAATGGAATGGTTTTGGAGGGGCAGTAGGGAGCGGTACAGGAGATGCGTCGAGGGAGGGGCGGTGGCGTAGGGGTGTTCGGGGAAGGAGATAAGGGGAGGGGTGGGGTGGTACGAGAGAGGCGTTTTGGGGGAGGAGTAGAGGTGGGTCGGAAGGGGACGGACAGAACAGTAAATGTGCCGGGAGGGGCGCCAGGGGGGGGTCGATATGGGTGGGTTCACGAGGGGGACGTCACGGGACGGTTTGCACTTGTGGGCTCAGGAGAGGAGAGGCAAGGGAGGGGATGAAGGGGAGAGGAGGAAGGGGAGGGGATGCTGAGGATGGAGGGGATGGGGAGAAAGGGGAGGAAGGGGAGGGGAGGAATGAGAGGTGAGGAAGGGGAGAGGAGGAAGGGGATGGGAGGAAGAGGATGGGGGCAGGGGAGGTGTGGCAAGCGGAGGGATGCAGAGGAAAGGAGGCAGGGGATGGAAGAGTGGATGGAGGCAGATATGGGAGGGAGAGGAGGCAGTGGAGGGGGAGGAAGTAGAGGAGATGTATGGGGAGGGATTAGGAGAGGAAAGGTAGGGGAGGGGAGGCAGGGGATGGGAAGGAAAGGGAAGGAAGGGAAAGAAGTGGAGGGGATGCAGGGGTCGAGAGGCTGGGGAGGAGGGTCAGATGAGCGGAAGGGGAGGGGCAATTAGGGAGAGGTGACAGATGGCGGCGTGGGAGGGGCGGCAAGGGGGCGGGGCACAGCGGGCGAGGAAGGCGTGGCTCGCCGTGCGAGCGCGGGCGTGGGCGGCGGCCGCGGGGCTGGCAGCGCGGCTGCTCCGCAGCGGCGGGAGGGGACAGTGCGGGCGGAGGCTCAAGAGCAGAGGAGCGCTCGGATTTCCCGGCCGCTGCCTGGCTTCCTACTCCCCGCCCCACCCCGCTCATCCCCGCCATCCACTCATGAATGCGGACGCCGCCGCCGACACAACAGCGGCGCAACAGGAAATGACGGGCGCATTGTTCGCAGTTTGAATGCCCGAAGGAATGCTCAGCGCACGCGCGGAGGGGAAAGATTGCGGGAGGGTAGGTGGCACGCGGCGAGAGAACGGGGAGGGGAGGGCGAGGTGAGAGCACACGGCGAGGGTGGCGCTGGGACGGGGGACTGAAGCAGAAGCAACAGTGGGAGAAATGATGAGGTTGCGGAGTGACCTGCCCGATGAGGCGGACGGGTGGGGGAGGCAGTTGGTCAGAGGCAGTGCGGCAGAAGGGGTGCAAGTGGAAGGCTTTTAGTGTTGGCGAGGATGTGACGTGACAAATGCAAGGAATGCAGTGCGCGGATTTCGTAGTGTAGGGATTTCGTACTAGTCGCGCGACTTTTCTTCACGTCTAAGCTCCCTGATGCTCAACCCAGCACGACTCGGCACGGCCTTGTCAAAATGTTGGCCTCACACGGCACGGCATGATTATCAGAGCTGCCTACCGCTGCTTTCAACTCCAAGCGATGATTCAAATTATTCAGAAGATGAAAATTAAGTGCATACACTACTAACATATCTCATTAATAAGCAGAATTATAATTAATTATTTTCACTTGTGATTGCTATTAATTACTTTATTATTTGTTTTATTTTATTGTCTACAGTATGATGATGAATTAAGAGCGAAAGAGTCGCGAAAACTATTAATAATGTTACAGTTGGCAACACCCGTCTGATGTGACGTAGGCAGTAATGTCTTCCCCCCGCACCCCGCTCTGGGAGACGTCAAGAAAAGTGGCGCAACTAGTAGGCAGTTTGGGAGTGGCGCGTACCTGGGACAGAGGTTGAGATCAGAAGGATTATTATAGACTGTGACGTGGAGTGTATCTCGACACGCGATCGAAGTTGCTAGATATTACCATTTAACTGACGATATTTGGAATCATTAAATGATTAGTGTTATGGAGAACAATGTGGCGTTTTTGATGACATTTTTGATTGGTTCTGAGCGCATCTGCATTGTTGATACCACGAAGTGGTGGGACGGGTAATAATGCAATGTTTCTAAAGGAATGAAGATGTGTCGAGGTAAGTTGTAAAGATGGCTGACAGAGAGTAGTTGAACATTTGCTTATTACGGTCTATGACGATATCTGGATCTAAGTGGGGAAGATTTTGTGCAGGTTCTTTCACGGTTGTGCTGTTGGATGGTTTAATGGTTGGAAGATTGGGAGTTTGGACATTTTAGGAATTGTTCCAGCGATGGGAATTTGGGCGACGGGAAGTTGCGAGGATGTGTAGTAGGGTGGTAGGGTAATTAGGTAGTTGAGAGGTTGGAAAGTCGGGTGATTTAGTGGTCGGAAGTGTGGAAGTCGGACGATTGGGAAAGTACGAAGGTTGGGGAAGTAGGCAGTTGCGCGGGTGCATGGCCGCGCTTTTCGGCAGTTGCGTGGATGTGCGGTTGCATGGTTGCGTGGTTGCATGGTTGGGCTTTTCGGCAGTTGCGCGATTGCATAGTTGCGCTTTTCGGCTGTTGCGCGATTGCATGGTTGCGCTTTTCGGCAGTTGCGCGATTGCAAGATTTCACTTTTCGGCAGTTGCGCGATTGCATGGTTGAGCTTTTCGGCAGTTGCGCAATTGCATGATTGCGCATTTCGGCAGTTGCGCGATTGCATGGTTGCGCTTTTCCGCAGTTGCGGGATAGCATGATTCCGCTTTGCGGCAGTTGCGCGATTGCCCGGTTGCGCAAACACATGGTTGCAAGTTCAGGCAGTTGCGCGACTGAATGGTTGCGCGATTGCACGATTGCGCTTATCGCTAGTTGCGCTTTTCGGCTGTTGCGCGATTGCATGGTTGCGCGATTGAATGGTTGCGCGATTGTATGGTAGCGCATTCGGGCGGATGCGCGATAGCACTAACTGCGTTTTGGCGGTTGACCGCTCGAGTGACACGTAACAACGATTTCAACG
The DNA here is from genome assembly GCA_031308135.1 of Acheta domesticus. NCBI lineage: Eukaryota > Metazoa > Arthropoda > Insecta > Orthoptera > Gryllidae > Acheta > Acheta domesticus. The sequence continues at coordinate 117,182,943 of JAHLJT010009355.1, forward strand.
ACGGCGCGTTTCGGCGGCGGCGGCAGCAGCAGCGATCTCCGAACGCAACTGTTGGATCAGCAAAGAATTGGGAGCGCGGGGGGGGGGAGCGAGGGCAGAAATTGATTCGGGAGCGTTTCGCGGATGGCGGGGCGTGCTGACGCGCCCAACTTCCCCCGCGCGAGGGGCGGCCGCGGCGCGCCGGCGCTGACGGCGGAGCGACTGCGCCGGGGGCGGCTCCCCCGCGCGAACTTTCTCAAAGAAATGAACCCCACGGACTCGCCACATTTCTTTTTCTTTTTTTTGTGGCTACAACGGCACTAAAAAATTATGTTGGTAGCAATTTAATATAGTGCGATTCTTATCTGCAATATTTGAATTGAATTGAATTCATGCCTTATTTTACGTGGCGAGACTCAGGCCATCAGGCCTGCTCTTCCGTCTGACCACGCATATTTTGCTACGCTCCTTTCACCAACTAGCGGAGAAAGAAGGTATGCCTTGGGCGACGAAACAGGCGATTTTGAATTTAGCTCAGAGGAGTCATTTAGGCTTGAGGATCTTTTACATGCAGTAAATCTACTAACATGGGACAGCGGGCTTTACTTCCCCTCCGAAGGATTTTTTTCGTCCTTAAAAATCCATGGCTTCGATCGGGTTTAAACCCACAAACTTGGGTATATTTGGACGCTGTTATGCATCAACCGGCTAAGCGTCATTTTTGAGAAAATGAGATATGGATTCCAACAGTTGCATCGGACCATGTTCTAAGCGTACGCAAAATTTTGGCGCCAAATTTGTAAAAATAGCCTGATAATGAAAAATGTAAACGCTATCAGTCACATCAGGGATTATATGTTTCGCAAAACCCGGCTATAAACCTAGATCTTCTAATCTGCTGTTCTTAATTTCACATTATGCAGGTAAGCGGCAGATAGTCCTCTCGTGTTTGGCGCTTCAATGAATGAAATAATTATAGTTTTTAAGATGAAAATGTAATAAAACCTTTGAACACGATTATCTCAAAACGTGTATGATGTCGCATAGCCGGTTGATGCATAACACTGTCCAATTATGTTGATAGCAATTTAATATAGTGCGATTTTTGTGTGCAATATGTATAGTGCGAGTTTTCTAACTCGGCCTCTCAAGGCCCTACGGCCACGGTGGAATACGGCATTTTGCGTCTTGCTCCGTCGTACCGCTGGAAGTCGCATGATCGCAAGCAATGCTCTATCACATGATCATGCGACATCTGGCGGCACGACCGAGAAGACGTGAAATACCGACATATTCCATCGTGAAGACAGGCCTTGAGGGACAAAGTCAGAAAAATCGCAGTATAGCATGTTCTTTAGGTTCGAAATGAAATGCAATAATCTCCTAATACAATGTTAAGTTATTTGAAAAAATGTAGCTTGTAGCAGAAAAAAGTTCTTGTACCAACCACAAAATAGTTTTCAAAAAATAGAAGACACACACTACTGTAGAAGAAGAAATAGAACACTCTTTTAGCACTGCAACAAGTTAAATACTTGAACATAAACATTTCACAAGTCCTGTAATAATATATTAGAGTATGTATAGCATATATACAGATAAACTGTTCTTTACGTAACCAGAATATAAAGAAGTATTTTTCAAAAGCGCAACACGCACTAGGAAATATTTAATGAGATCGACCTCTTTCTTAGAATCTGACTGCGCATGATGTCAGCAGTATCGTAAACAATGGTGCATTGAACGTGAGTGTTCAGTTACCACGCATAACCTAGATGTTAATGCAACCTTAAATAACACATACACACACACATACAAAGTATTTTACTTTCCAGTGCCGCATTAAATTATCGACTATACACAAATATAAATGACGTCGGGCGATACATTTAAGTTCGAAATTACCACATATATTTGTGAATTAATAAAAATATTTTTTTAAATTACATTCTATAATATACTATTTGTGTAAATAGTGATAATGAAACCGGAGAATAACATGTTTTCAATGATTTTCAGGGAAAAGACTGAATTCATTTTCTCCATGAATATTTTATCTCATATCACACTCCACTTTCTTGAACATCTTAGAGGGTTTGTCACGTGCAACAAAAGACGAAATGGAAAAAAAAAGAACCCTCCCCCCATTCACGCACCCGGAAAGAAATGTTCCCGCCAGTCACCGCCCGAGTGACAGCCGAGCGGAGTGCCTGTGCCCTCACCGTAGGGAGCGGGAGGTCGCTTGTATTGCACCTCCCTCCCCCGTCCCCACTCCTTCCCCTTCACTCTCTCTCTCTCTCTCTGGAGGCATTGAAGCGCACTCTGATCGGATCGCCCCCTCCGTCAGATACACACCAATTCCCCGTCCCGTACGGAGGTTTCCACTTGTCGCGCAGGGGGTTGGAGACTTCTGCAAGTGGGAGGGAGAGCGAGATCATAAGTGATAATGTTAATATACGATAGAAGTGGTCAATCATGTTTGTCTTATATTCCAGTTCGTAGTATCTAGAATGATGTAGTATTCCCAATCTGCCACAGTTAGATTCACTTGTATCGTTTTCAGCGATATATATAGATCTCGTTTATTCCATCTTTAAAATTCGTTTGTTGTTATTTTCACGTCCACTCATGGTTGTGAAGTGCGTGAAATTCAGTTTTGTTCAACCTTTCAATTCTAATGACTCAGATATTTAGTTGTTGATTTTCGTTTATACCTTTTGAGTAATTAGAGAAGATTATAGTAATTATTACAGAATAGATAACAATGACCATAATCCATCACCATAAAATATATTTAGGAAAATGACATGTTTGTTTAATAGTTTTCAATAACTTTCTTGAGTTTGCAATGCTGCCGTGAATGAACAAGTCAAATACTCAGGAAAATTGGCTTATCCAAAAACCCAATTCTTGTGTATATTGTCGCCATATACCGATAAGTATTTAGGAAAATCTATCGTGGAACTTGGGAATCAAGCTTGCCTTAAGGAATTTCACTTTTTCTTTGTCAACATGTGGCATGTTCTTTAGTCCACAGTTTTGGGTAATTCAATTCAATTCAATGAGCTCCAATTGAGATAATTACTGACATGGTGCTTTGTCTTTATCTTTATTTCATTGATTAGTCAATGCGATGTCGTGAATTATTGAAAAGAAACACATTGCGTTGTCTCACGATGTGTTCGGAATATTGGCCAGATAAGAGTCGTGTAAATAAGATTGGCTTAGACCGGCGTAGACGATACAAATGAATTCAACTATGGCAGATTACGAACACTGTAGAATACTAACTTACACGAACTAGAAGATACGATTAATCCAGATAAAAAGTCAATCATTCTCTTTCACTTCTTCTAAAGATTGCCTAGAATAATTGATAATAGGAACTGATCCCTAAACTCAGTGGAAGAAATTATATCAATACGTACAACTTCATACTACCCTCCGGCAATTGTAATAGCCGACTGTCGGTTATTAGCTAGGTTTGTTGGTCTGATTGCCTCATAATGCTTGGTTGCTTTCCTCCGTTGACTACGACGTGAGAAAACTCTACAGTATCATTTTGTACTTCTCAAGTCTCTAAACTAATGGTATTTTTCATTTCAGAACTGCTGGGAATCAGCTATTTGGTTCTTGAAGGTCAACGTCCAGACAGGAATATGTCGCAACAATATGATCCTCTTACGTCATCAATCACAACACTTATATATGTAATGAAGTTGGACTCCCTTTTCCACGACATTCGTTTCCAATACCACCACACCAAAATGTACCCACACAACGTGAGAAGCACAAATCTACACGACCGTAGTGAGAGTGCGAAAGCCAAAAGATCCTCTTACGTCATCAATCGCAACACTTATATCTGTAATGAAGTTGGACTCCCTTTTCCACGACATTCGTTTCCAATAACACCACACCAAAATGTACCCACACAACGTGAGAAGGACGGCTCTACACGACCGTAGCGAGAGTGTGAAAGCTATAAGATTCTCTTACGTCATCAATCGCAACACATATCCGTAATGAATTTGGACTCCTTGTTCCACGACATTAGTTTCCAAAACCACCAAAGCAAAATGTACACACACACAACGTGAGAAGGACAGATCTACACGACCGTAGCGAGAATGCGAAAGCCATAAGATCCTCTTACGTCTTCAATCACAATACTTATATCTGTAATGAAGTTGGAATCCCTTTTCCACGACATTCGTTTCCAAAACCACCACACCAAAACGTACCCACACAACGTGAGAAGAACAGCTCTACACGACCGTAGCGAGAGCGCGAAAGCCATAAGAGTAGCAACGGCGGAGAGGTGGGGGTTGGAGTAGGTGTGGGGGGGAGCTGAGCCAAGTGACAAGCGAGGGGCGGCGCGCGAAACAAGACGCACGGGAGCGCGCGGGGGCTGTCGCCGACAAGCGACAAGCGCTGGAGCGAAAGCGCGCGACAAAACAGCCGAGCATCGCGCCGCGCCGCGCGAGGGGAAGTGCGCGCTGTCAGGTGCCCGCTGGAATGCGATCGACGCGCCGCGAGACAGCCGAATGTTTTCACTTCCTTGTTCGCATTTCGCGTTCCTTTATCTTTCCGTTATTCTTAAACTTCCAGCGGGCGCGCGTAAAATTTTCACACCAGCAGGCGCGTGTCGTAAATTTTACGTTATTCTATAACCTATGAATAAAAAAAAATAAATTGTAGAACATTGCAATTTTATGTCGCATTATAATATCTAAGACTGCTATTTACTACCTAAAAACATATCATTTGATAAACGTTCGTAATTCGTAACCGATGTGAACATGTAGGTCTGTGGAAATGTGGACGTGTGTGTGAAGTTGGTTTTCTCTGGAACAATCTGGCGTGCTTGATACAAGTTATATTGTTTATACTCTGTCATGTTGATCATTTGTAATGCTAATCTATAATCCAGGATGTAGGCACATATATGTACTTATTCTGTAATATCGGCAGAAGACATATGATGGCTTTACAATACTTATTATCATTACAATAAATAATTTTTTGGGTGGAAATTATACCATTTGAGGCTTCCTACTTCCTTTAGCACTGATAACTCATCTTTGACAATTCAGGATGCGGTGCTGCGACAGAAGCGTATGTTAGATCGTTCAGAGGGGGAAGTCATTCGAAGATTCTAAGGTTTCTGTACAATATAACTCATACGTGCAGTAGTAGATAAGGGAAAATTTTATCATATACTTAGAAAAGGTAAGGTCGTTGAAACGTAGTCGGCCTCCTGCTGTCCGAAATAAATAGAGCTCTCATCTCAAATAGATAAAACAAACGCGTAATGTACTATTTCAATTGCGTTCGCCTAACAATCCTCTCGGAAACTTCTCTTTATACAAGTTATGTTCACAGATTATTTCTTTTCTTTAAAAGCTGCCTTTGCTGTAAATGAATAAACGGTAACGTATCAAAACAATAACGTTGGAATTAATACACTGATTGACAGCATTTATAAATACAAGAGATATATGAAACGTGTGTTTCAAAGCAAATAAAAAAAATGTTCACAATTCTTTGATCTCGCAAAGCGTGTTTAACTGCACAAACTCTCAGTGTACACTTTTTCCCCTCAAAATCCTCAAACACACGGAAGCTCCAATTAATCCACCAAGCGTGGACCCGTCGCCAAGCCTAGCAAGTAGCTCCTATTAATAACAGCAACGGAAGCGACGAAACCCAACAAGCGGGGGACAGACTTTCAGATTAAAATGCTCCATAGAATTTTCTGCACCGCCTTCCCTCTCTGTCCGTCCTCCTCAAACCCGTCCCCGCTCTCCTCCTCCTACCCCTCCTATTCCTCGCCTCTTCCCTTTCGCCTCTCTCTTTCATCCATATTCCTCCTCACTCCTGGCCGTCTTCCATCTTCTGGACACCCTCATAGTCCTCCTCCTCCTCCTCACTGCACGATTTTCTCATCCTCTCTCGTACATCCTCTTCCTTAGCCTCTCTTATTCTTACTCCTTTCCCTCCCGTTCTTTTCCTCCCTCATCCGTACTCCCCCTTGGAACGACCTCCTCCTCCTCGTATCCCGTCTTCCACCCCCACGCATCATCCTCTCCCCGCCCGTCCTCCCCGCCATCCTCCACCACCCGTCCTCTCCCGCCTGTTCTCCTCCGCCCGTCCTACTCCACCCGTCCTCCCAGCTCGTCCTCCCCCGCCCGTTCTCCCCCGCCCGTTTCCCCCCGCCTGTTCTCCCCACCCGTCCTCCCCACCCGTCCTCCCCACCCGTCCTCCCCACCCGTCCTCCCCCGCCCGTCCTCCCCGCCCGTTCTCCCCTCCCGTCCTCCCTGCCCGTCCTCCCCCGGCCGTCCTCCCCCGCCCGTCCACGGTTTCCAGCAACATCCGGCCGACGAGAGCAAAGAGTGAAGGCTACGGTGGAGCAACGGGGAGGCGGGAGTGCGCCACGTCCACCGAGACGTGCGCGGGCTCCGAATGACGCAGGCCTGCCAACTTTGACGAGCTCCCCGCCGCGCGCGCTCGTCCCGGCGATGAACCCCTCCTCGCCCACACGCGTCGGTCTTGGACAGCTGCTCCCCGCTTCCTTAATTAGCTATGCAAATCCGGAAGTTTTAAAAGCTCCGATCTGAATATGGAAATGCTGACGACGCCGCCGAGCGCCGAGGCGCGTGGGCGGGGACGGCGGCAAGGGGAAGGGAGGGGGGCAGGCTGAGCTTAAAAACCAATCCATTAGGAGCCGCTTTCGATGCTGCCCTACCAGAGGGCGCGCGTTGTGTTTGACCGGTGAATCGCGGAGATTCCAAGACGCGTGCAGGGGTGGGAAAAGAGGGGAGACGGGAGGGCGAAAAATGGAAGGTGGGTAGAGGGAAGGATGAGACGAGAAGATGGGAAGGGGAAAGAGGAGAGGGGGAAGAGGGGAGAGGGAAGATGGGAGGGGGAAGAAAGGAGGGGGAAGAGGGGAGGGGGAAGAAGAAAGGTAGAAGAAGAGAGGGAAAAGGGGTGGGGAAGAGGGGTTGGGAAGAGGGGTGGGGAGAGAGGTGGGGAAGAGGGGTGGGGAAGAGGGGTGGGGAAGAGGGGTGGGGAAGAGGGGTGGGGAAGAGGGGTGGGGAAGAGGGGTGGGGAAGAGGGGTTGGGAAGAGGGGTGGGGAGAGAGGTGGGGAAGAGGGGTGGGGAAGAGGGGTTGGGAAGAGAGATAGGGAAGAGGGGTGAGGAAGGGGTGAGGGAAGAGGGGCGGGGAAAAGCGGTAGAGGAAAGGAGGCCAAGGCAAGAGGGGAGTGGGAAGGGGGGAAGTTGGAGAGGAGCGGGGGTAGAGAGGAGCAAGGGGAATGAGATCGGGGTGGGGAGTAGGGGGAAGGGGAGCAGGGCGGCAGAAAGATAATGGAAGAGTGTTCGCTTCGCACAGACATCGCAAGGGGCGGGGGAAAGGAAAGCAAAGAACAGGCGTCGTGTTGCGTTTTGTCACTCAGAGCGCTGTTGCTGGACAAAAACGTTCGGCTGATGGGACGAGACGTCGCCGGACCGGAACAGAGACGTGTTGGAAATGGTGGGAATGAGAAAGAATTCCAAGGCATGACATTTTTGAGAGCCATCTTCTCAAAGACTGAACACACAGTAATAAATCTGAGCATCATACTCTTTTGGTAATTAAATGAATAATTTATAGCTAGTGGTCTGCAGAATTAAAAAAATCAGTTGAACAAAACCACACAAAATTGTTTTCCAAAATGTGGCACGCGTGCTACTCGAGAACGGCAAATAAAATTTGCTCGTAACATTCCAGCAAATGAAATATTTGACCGCCAAGGCTTCAAAAATACTAGAATAACGTAGATTATTATTTACGTATGTGCAGTACAAAAGTTCTTCACTCATAAGGAATATAAAAAAGATCCTGATCTACAACGCCACATGTAAATAACACATACGGCGGGAGGCCTTTCGTGATGCCTTGCTGTCGTGTGATCTCAACTGTGTTGTAAGCAGTGACGAACTGAGAATGAGAATTTAGTCGATTCAGTGAGAAAAATACACGGAACAACAAATGAAAGATTTCCACTTTCAGACAAAATTGAAACTGTATAATTGTTTTTGTATTTTCATTATTAACACTGATAATCAAATAGTTGAATCTTCTTTTTGAAATTCCTTTCACACAACACTGTTGATGATTATTTTTCAAATGTGTAATGTTTAAAAATACAATATTTTTGATAATTTTAACTAGAGTGTGTGTTGTCGATATGAGGAACAAACTTGCACTTTAAAAATCAGAGTCAAGATACTCCTGAAAAGGAATGAAAAATACAAACAAGTGAAAGCGAGTCGAAAGAGCAGACAATACTGACTATATGAAGGCACAAATTATTTTCAACCTTTTCGGAAAAGAAATGATTTTACCACAAATAATGAAAATAAGAATCATTCGTTCCTTTAAAAACTCATAAGCGAATAATTTCTGAGCAGCTTTTCTCATTCTTCTCAACTGGTGTTTACAAGTTGAGTGCAAAAATGTGGGAGACAGAGAAATAGAACTAAAGTGTCTTGTAACGTGATATCACATCAAGAAGAAAATAACACATAATGGAATGACATACGTTGCTTACAAAAATGTCTGAATACTGCTGAAAATTTAAACTGTTTCAGCATTACTGTTAACATGAAAACACAGACATCAAGTATACATGAAGGGCTTGCAGTAAAAACACTGTAAGTCACATCGGTCACCGGAAGTATGTCGCTATTCGGTCATTGTAGTGTCATGACATTCTCCAAAGTGTTGCTAACCTTCATTATTTATTAACTTTGAATCTTTCCCTACATATTTACAGAAACTTTGAATAAAATATAGATTTAAGTATTCGCAAATATAGAGAGACTACTTATGGCTGCTTGGGCTGACATTATTTCTCCCCCAAATCCTATAAATCTTATTATGAATATTTCAGTTATGCACTGTGAGTCCCGTGCTCTATATTCAAGTGGGTTTTGAGCAACCTTCAACATCTGTTCACACCGGAAGAAACGAACGGAACTCAAATCATAAAAATATTATTGTGAATATTTTAGCTGTGCACTGTTAGTTCCATGCTCTACATTCAAATGGTAGATGTTGAGCAATCTTCAACATCTGTTCACACCGGAAGAAACGAACGGAGCTCAGGAGGTGGAAAAAAGCCGCCGGAGGCCACACCGGCAGCGCTCGCGAAAGCAAAACGGCGCCAGAGAGCGCGCGGAGCGACCGGATGAGCCGGAGCACCCGGGCCGGGTCGCGACCTCGCGCGACCCGCCAACAAAGCGGCTTTTGTTTTGTTTAATGAGAGCGGCGGGGAGTGGATCGAGGTGGCTGGGGAGGCATCCAGCGGGACGCGCCGTTAACAAGCAAGACCGAGCGGAGCGGGGCGCAATAAGGTGAGACTGCACGGGGACGCCGCCCGCTTCTCGCAAGACGGAGGCGGGAGAAACAGCGGCGGCAATAGTTGGCGGGGGTGGGGGCAAGTGCCGGCGGCGGAGAGGGAGCAGTCGAGGAGAGCACGTGAGGGGGGGGGACAGAAGTGTCCCCGAGACCGTCGGCGGCGATCTCCGGAGAGTAGCAAGTTTCGTAGGGAGACGCGTCCCGAACCAGATCCTTGTGGAACGCCGTAGATTCTGAGAGCGTCGGTGGCGGCGGCGGCAGCGCGAGAGAAATGCGGAGACAGGGCGCGCAAAGGCCACCCTCGGGACGAGAGGGAACGGGGGGGAGGAATCTGAGAGACAATGAGCGCGGCCTGGCGGGGCAGACCTGCGGCAGCGCGTCCCGCCACGGCGGAAGCCTGGGGATCCGAAGAGGGCGGGGGAGGGGGCGAACGAGGCAGGAGAGTAACAGTGCGGGGGTAGAGGGAGGGGGGAGTGGAGGTTGAGAGGCGGCGGCGGCGCCCCGACCTCGGGAGGGCGAGCTCAATGCCCCGCTCGTGAGCAGGGGAGGGCAGGGCAAGAGGTTGTTGGGCGGAGTTTGCCGGTAATAAAGCGAAACTCGCTTAACAAGGTGCGTTATTTCCGGCGACGCGGAGGTATTCGCGTAATTCGGGCGGGCGCGAGTCGCGCAGCCGCCGCCGCCGCCGCCTCCTTCACCTTCTCCCTCGCAGCCCCCTGCGCGCCCTTTGCTCGCCCTTGGGTTCTGGAGCCTCATGTTCCTCTCGCTCTTTCACGAGGTTCATTGCTCCTACATGTTAAGTGTTCGCGGTCTCAATACTCTTTCTTTCGTCCGCGACCTTCATGATCCGTTGACCTTTCTTTCAGCCCCAGGTACACCCTTCGACTCTCTATGCCCATGTTGCACTGGACCATTTCACCGTTCCACAACTTAATCACCACTCTCTTTAAATTTCTCCCTCGCAGCTTCCTGCGTGCCCTTCGCTCGCCCTTGGGTTCTGGAGCCTCATGTTCCTCTCGCTCTTTCACAAGGTTCATTGCTCCTACATGTTAAGTGTTCGCTGTCTCAATACTCTTTCTTTCGTCCGCGACCTTCATGATCCCTTGATCTTTTTTTCAGCCCCAGGTATACGCTTCGACTCTACATGCCCATGTTGCACTGGACCATTTCACCATTTCACAACCTTATCACCACTCTGTTTAAATTTCTCCCTCGCAGCCCCCTGCGCGCCCTTCGCTCGCCCTCGGGTTCTGGAGCCTCATGTTCCTCTCGCTGTAGTATCTCGCTCTTTCGCAAGGTTCATGGCTCCTACAAGTGTTCGACGTCTCAACACTCCATTGTATATCTTTCGTCCGTGATCTTCATAATATTCTGATGACTTTTTTTCAGCTTCAGGTATACCCTTCGACTCTCCATACCCATGCTGCGCTAGGCCATTTCACGAATCCACAAGTTAATCATCAATCTGTTTAAATTTCTCGTAATCTGGATCTTTTTTGCTGTTTCTTTTTTACTTTACTTCTATTTCCTTCGATGCCGATGCTGATTCTTGTCCTCCCTTCGTGTTTACTCTCAAACTCTGGAACCTCTTGCTCCTCTCTTGCTCCAACACCTAAACACTTTACAGGTTCATCAACCCTTCGTGACCCTTCGTGACCCTTCGTGACCCTTCATGACAATAGATCATTGTCCTTTCTTCAACCGAACGTCCCTCGACCACTGCTCGACGCCCAGAGCCTCCGCTCTCCCCTCCTCTTTACCCAGAGTTGTTGCCAATTCATTCACCCTTTTATTGTTCCAAAAGTTCACTGCGACTTCCGACCAAATAGTCATTGTTCCAATGTACCGTTATTTTACATTCAAAAAGGTCTGTTGCCTGCCAGATGACTCATCCTTCTTCCTCATCAATCCACAATTCAGTGTATCTCATCACACTCGATCGCTTCCATTCAGAATGTTTTCTGCCTCCACGACATCACTACAACATTCATTTTCATACCGAATTGGAAAGACCTTTTAGAGCCAGTTTGGTCAATTCTACTGATGTTTGCGCACTACACCCAGTATTGCGTCACAGCTGTTTCTACTTCTCCCTAATAGTAGAGGCAGCTACTTGAGACTATTTCCGTCGTATTCACTTTTGTCATGTACAACTATCTCTCCTTCTTGAGTATTTCATAATGTACTACCATCGTGCGTATCGCTACTTAAGCCGTACCTATCATAACATTTTACAATTTAATAATCTTTCTATTGACTACCCGGTTGCTGCAATTAATATCAAACTGTAATTTTGTCAATGAATACACTATTAAGTAAACAGAATCCAGCATATCAAATTTAAATAATTAATTATTAACTAATTAAACTACTAGTTTAGTTTTCTACTTTACCATAACCATTAATACGGTTTACCTTAAACATTAATACGGTTTTATCCAATGTTTATGAGATTACGTTTCAAACCTGCCCAAAACACTCAGCCTTTTCACGTAACAAATACGAATAGAAAATGAAAAGCAAATATATGTTTTAAGGAATCATCCTGGTTTTTGTCTTTCAATTAAGATCTTTACTGTATTTAATGTATTAATCAATCACGCATTATTCTGAATTCACAGGTACAAGGAGTAGTAGACAAAACATTTCATATGAAACTGTCCGTCACCTGCATTTCTGTTAATCGTTTTTTGTAATTTAAGCCCGCATCAACATCTTGGTCATTAGCGACCACTTTTGGGTTTAACTGTTATGGTAGCTCTGACGATGACAATGACATGGTGATAGGGGGTGAAAGGACGAGCACAAATACATCCAAGCCCGAGGCGGGACTCGAACCCGCGACCCTTCGGTCCGAGATCGCTACGGCACTACTGGATTAGCGATCTCGGCCACCGGGGATCGGCACAGTTCATCTTGTTTCTTAGGATTTCCCTCATTGCTTTCTCTCTGGTTCCTCCTCGCCACATCGGCTTCACTTTCCTCCATTCCATTCCGTTCCTTCCAGCTCGAGGTGGCGCCTTCTCCTGCCTGTTGCCCGGCTCATAAACACTTCCCTTCCCGCACCCTCATTTCCGTATCTCCTCTCCGCCCACGGTCGCCGCCCTTCAGCTGCTTAGCGCTGGGAGATTGGCGTCGCCAAATTAAGAAGCGGCCTGCCTGCCCCCCCCCACTCCCGCTCCCGCTCCGCAGCTTCCCTTTTCTTTTCTTCGCGAACCTGCAATAACCGCCGCTGGGCGCGCTGGCGTCGCTCTTTTTAATGCGGTTGAGACCAACGTCCCCGACACTGCCACCGTCGCACAGTGGTTCGAATTGCGATGAAAGCGGACGAAATATAAAAATAAAACATTTGTAGAAACAATTCATGTCAGCAGTACGAGTTTGATACACTAGAAGGATCTACGTTCGAGTCTCGACATAGGTACATTTTGACAGCAGCCAAATAGCTGATTTGAATGTGAATTACAGAAACTGAATGTTTTCTCCGATCAATTCCAGATGGACGAAGAAGTTCTTTCATTAATGGGTTCCAGGTTACTCGATATTTTTGCTTTCGATCTGCAGAATTATATTAAAAATTAATTTATATTATATATTAGTTAGATGTTGGGATGTTACGAAAGTATTGCGAATGTGTCCTTCAGTTCTTCATAATAGAACAAGTTTAATTATTTATCAGTCACAAAACGTGTATTAACGTAGACAAAAGAGACTAAAGAGAGGATTTTGAAAAAATAATAATAATAATAATAATAATAATAATAATAAATATTTTTTTTCAGATATATGCTTCCAAATTGATAAAAAGCAACGATACACAAATTGACATGTTTTAATCAGTAAAAACATAAAGATGTAAAGTTTCTCCCATAAGCAGACACTAAATTATTTATAAAAAACATGAAATTATTAATATTTTCCGAGAAAAAATGTTATCCATGAAAAAAAGGTATCCATGGTAACTGAAACATCGTTATATTACAAGAAATGTTGAAGTAAAAATTTAGTGAATTGATGTCCAATTAGTTTCTTAACCCTCTCATGCATAGTTTCCTCATGTGTGGACCGCTATTTGTTTCATAATTGACGCCAAGTAAGTTGTGACACAATCGATGTGTAGTTATCAATACTTCCGTTAGGATCTATAAAGACATAAGACATATGCTATAGATATAAGACATAAGATATACGTCCTCGCATGAAGACACCATGCACGTATATAGACAGGTATATTGTTACTAGTCCCAGTTAATTCGTGCACGGTGTCCACATATGTGGACGCCTATTTTTTATCACTAGCACCAAACATTCGGCCAATCTAACGCTGTAGTATGATAAAGAAAGACATTTTCTTAAAGTGTAACCTAAAAAAACATTTTTGAATAGAAATTAAAAACTCATGCAAGAAAGGGTTAAAAGTTGCCGATGTTTACACACATTTTATTAATAATTGACTGAAAATATTTGCAATAAAAGATAGAATATGAATAAAAATTTATTTTCTTTCCTTTTTTTCCTTGACACGTGAATTGAACAGTTTCGGGGGCGGGGAATTGTGGGCTTATTTTGCATTTCAAGCCACTGTGTGCCGCCCCGCTCCGCCCGCCGGGGGAGCGTGGCGCTATTGACGCTGCTCGGAGGTGGGAAGCAGAAAAGTGCGGAATCAGCAGTCGCGAGCGACGGCAATCAAGCGAAGCCACGTCGACGGAATTTGGTAATCGGCAGCGCAGAAAGCGGATGCAGCCCGCGTTGCCGGGCTTGTTCCTTTTTTGTGTTTTTTTTTTTTGGACTGCTGAGGCTTCGTCGACACCGCGCGACACAGTGATGGAGGTCGTAAAGCCGGGGAAAATGAAGCTGATGTTTGAATACAAGAAGGATTCGCCTTTTAATTTATTGCTCGATATTACTTTACGGGCTGACGCTGTGGGGATTGGGGGATTGTGTGTGTTGGGGGATAAAGTGTTCATCACAGTTGGGATGTTCTAAGAAGAAAGTTAGAGCTGGCTTAAAAATAAGTGAGGTGAGAAAGTACTAAGGTGGTGATTACTGATATTCGAGTAATTGAGGATAGACCTATTTGCGGTAATCAGAATAAGATGGGCAGTGAATCACACCAGGTCGCGACAAAACGAATATAATAGTATAACGTAAAACACGAATGTAAATAAAATATAGTGAACATAGAATGTTCTACAGGTCAGCATATCAAGAAACTAACCAACTAGTAAATTGTACAAAGAAAAAATAACAATAGTAGAGACAATAGTAATAATAGTGATAATGATAATAACAATACAGATGAAAAGAAAATATTAGAAAAATAAGTTATTTTAAAGAGATTAGTTAAGAGGAAAATAACGAGTAAATAACAACAGTAAGAGGTGAGTTCTCTGAAGTATAACATGAAATCTCGTAGGTCCTTAATAATAGATCCAGACGCAGATCCATCATACATATTTAATCCTATTTAAAAGTATTTTTGGATTGCGTTGCAGCTAATATAGTTCACGTTCGTCATCTTAGAACCCTTAATCTGATCGTTGATCTCATTTAATTTCTCTGTTTTTACTACGAATATTTTCAAAAAGCTTTTTCATTTATTTACATATTGAAGTAGAAACGAAGGCTGCAAAGAAGTCGATAAAGTTTAAGCTGAATTAAATAACTACGACACAAGTATATGCCTGAGTAAGCAACAGTTGACAAAATTGTGTAAGCTGTATTAATGAAACATTATGCAGCACACTGATATAAAATATTTGTGTGAGGTAACGATAAAGTAAAGAAGCGACTGAAGCACAAAACCCCAAGCAGAAAAGCGAAATACAGAGTACGGCTGGCGCGGCGCCTGGATATTGACGCTGGCGCACTTGAAAGCCTCTGGGGCCTCCTGCGAAAATAGCGAACTTGCGGAACCTATTAAAACTTGCGGCGGCGGAGATTGCACGCGCCGGGGATCGAAGCGGCCACGCGCGCCTCGCACCGCGCCCCTCCCCCTTCCCCCTTCCCCGCCCCGCGCTCGCAGCGCCGCTCGCGGTGATGAGATGCGACAGCGAGAGATTGGTCACGGGCGGGAACCGCCGGCTGGAGGGCGCGCCCTCTGCCTTGCAGCGTTACGCACCGCAACACGGATAGAAAACGCGCAACGGGAGTTCTCAAACGTGCTAGTTTTCTTGACGTATTAAATTCGGATGTACGTAGGTGAGTCAAAAAGTATCTGCAATTTTGCTCTAATTGTCTTTAGTTTGATTCTACGGCTTTGTGTGTTGCCTTACAACTAGATGGGACCGTTGTCTTTGCCTGTAGGGGGTTTCAGCGTTATCTGATCAGTCAGACTTGCGCTGTTGTGGTGTAAAGATGGCTACAGCACACTGTTTGCACCAAAGAAGAAGAGCGTTCCGTAATCCATTTTTTATGGTTTAAAAGTGTTCTAGGGGAGGAAATCCATAGCAGGTTTTCAACACAATACGGGCACACTGTTCTACCACAGAGAAGTGATTACCAGTTCCCAGAACAGTGGTCGAATGAGCGTCAAGAAAGAGTGAAGAACGGCAGCAACTGAAGGAGAAAGAAGCTATGGGTTTCAAAACAATTCAATGTAGAGCACAAGCGCAATCGTGTGAGAATCGTGTTTTGGAGCTTCCTGTGCACAGTCCCAATTTCGCCCCGTCGGAATACCATCTGTTTGGTCCGTCGAGTCTGCTACGTTTAACAGTTCAAAGAAGTGGTGCATACGCGCCTTGCTGCACCTTTTTTTCAGAAGGTATTGGAAAGCTTGTGCAAAGATGGGCCAAGTGTATAGAAGAGAAGGGTGACTGTGTTAAAAAGTGCTATCAATAAAAATTACGTATTCTTCCTGTAATAAATTATAAACATTGATTGCAGATACTTATTGACTTATCCTCGTATTTATTGCATTTAGGTCAAAGGTACAGACAAATGTTTTTAATTACCAACGTTTCGGCTTTTATTAAACTTTCCTCAAGGCTACAAAATAAAATGTATATCTACGTGGGAGACCAATTATATACATAACATGGTGTTAAATTTAAAATTGGTTGGCCTATAAAGAAAGATGAGCTAAAAGAGTGCGGGAGGTTGGGAGCGAGTTTAAGAGTGCCAAAGTAACGGATGAAGAGAAAGCAAGTGGGAGGGAGAAAGAATGTTCAGGAATTTAGGACAAAAGGCGGAAAAGAAAGCGGAAGAGAGAGTGAAGGGACAGAGGGGTGGGGGAAGAGGCAGTTGGATGGAAGAATGTGCGAAAGACAGGAGAGACAGGAGGGAGTAGAGACGGCTGAAGAGCAGAAGAAAGGAGGACGTTGAGGCGGAACGAAGTGGAGCCGGGCAGTAGGGATTGGAGTAGAAGGGGCAGAGGGGTTGTTGAGGGAGGGAGTGTGACAGGCTGAGAGAGCGCGGGTGGGGCGGAAGGCCGCGAGAGATCGCAAGGGCGCGGCGCGGCGTCTGCAGGCGGAGGAGGAAGCCGGCGTGCTCCAGTGAAGCGTATTCCTCTCACGTGCGCGTGCCGGACACGTGCGGGGCGCTCCGTTTTAATTTTTGACGGCGGCCTCCCGCCTTCCGCCCCCCGCCCTGCGCCCTGCGGCCGACGGGGTGGCCCCTGCCGGAGCCGCACCTCACCCGGTGATGGGGTCTGCACGCGCCATCTCCCGCCGAAGGGACGGCGGAGGGAGAGAGAGGGAACAAGTCGAACGCTGCATAGTGATGCTTCGATTCTGCACTCACAAAGAACAAAACGACTTTACGTCGTAGAAGTGCTCGACGCTAGGGGGTTGAACTCGTTGATTATGCATTGGTCTTCTACTCTTCATTTTGAAAGTCTCGTGGAATGGACAAAACCGTATATGTCTTGTATTCAAGTGCAGCCAGAGGACAACATGGGATCTGAAAGATAAGGAAGCCAAAACGAGAGCACTGCGTTAAGGACGTAATTAGGGGAAAATTGTCCGTGATAAAGTAGAACTGGGCCGTTTAGAATTTGTTTTTACACCGGTGAATAAATGAATTTGTTGAGAATTATGATAGCTGGCTACATGCAAGGGGCAACTGTCGGGGGGTGATTTGGAATCCTAGCGAGCAGGAAGTAAGTGTATGTGAATGGTTGTATAAGGTGGGAACGCGATGGTGGTGGTGGGAGGAAAAAAACGTTTCGACAGGAGAAGTACCTAGAGTGAGGGCAGAGAGAGGAGAAAAATGAATGGGCCGCGTTGGAAAATTCCGAGTGGAGTCATCCTATAGAATCTCACTCAGCTGATAAGGATTGAGTCAAAGAAGAGATGGAGATCAGGAGAAAAAATAGGAGTAAAATGAGGTAGGGAGTGAAAGAGAAGAAAGAGAGAAGGAAAAGTGAGAAGGGAGGAGGACGGAACAAGGGCAGAACGAAGTGAGAACAAATTAGCAATAGAAGAGGAGGGATAGTGAGAAAAATAAGGGAGAGGAAAGGGAGATGGAAGGAAACATGCAGGGTTTTGAGATCACAGTGGCTAGGTGGTCGGGGGTGGAAAGCAGTCTGACCTAACTGATCCGCAGCAAGAGCACGTGAGGAAACGGCAGCGAGACCACGTGAAGAGAAGGCACCGAGACCACGTGAAGAGAAGGCAGCGAGACCACGTGAAGAGAAGGCACCGAGACCACGTGAAGACAAGGCAGCGAGACCACATGAGGAGACGGCAGCCATTGCTGGTGGAGAACGATAAGGCGAGACATCGGTGGATTGTTTGATTGGTAGATAGATTGATGTTTCCATCACGTCAAATTCTTCTTAGCATTAGTATTGTTGTTAAAGTGCATGTTTCTACGCACAGAGGTGGCGTAGATCCTCCACCGCTGCATGATGAGATCCGGCGCTGACCTATACGTCGGCTTGCTGGGGAGTTCCTCTTCCAGGGTCCTCACGCCCAGCGGAACGCTACCACACCCAGGACAAGTTCTAAGCTTCACACTTGCCTATCGATACGAGTGGTATAGCAGGGCATTTGAGTTTAATTGTATGTGTAAGTGGAGTGGATAGGAGAAAATTCTCCTCCAGACATCGGCTGAATTCCTCCGAGCTAAGTAGCAAATGTCAAAAGTCCGCCACCGTCGGAACTCGAACCATAGGACCTCCCAGTCAGACTCGCTGCACAGTCAGCGGCATTGATGTCTATAGAGCGATTTTTCTAAGTCTGACCCTCAAACCCCTATGGCCCCGATGGAATATCACTAGGTATTTGCCGTCTTTTTCAGTCCTGCCGCTAGATACCGCATGATCGCGACCTGTCAAGCAGTGCTTGCGATCTACTAGCTCAAGCGAGAAAGGCGCGAAATGCCGTGTGATATTCCATCGTGGCCATAGGGGCTTGAGGGGCAGAGTTACAAAAATCGCACTGTAAACTCAGCCAGTCGGGGCGTCGGGGAGGTGGGCGTGGCGGGCGGGCCATCGGGTGGTGACGGCGCGCGGCGGGCAGGCGTCACCGCTTGCCTTTGTGAATAATTCGTGCCCGGGGACGCGGCGGCGCGGAGGGCGTGGTCACGGCCGGGCCGGGCCGGGCGGCGTTCTTCCTTCTCTCCCTCCCCCACCCCCACTCTCGCCCTCGCCCTCGCCCTCCTCGCCCGGCGGGCCTCCGCCGCCGCCGCCGGAATGCCTGCGCATTTTAAGTAGCGCCGAGTAAATCACGGGCGCTGGGAACTGTCGCAAGAGGCCGAGTGAAATGCGCCTGAAAAACTCTCCGGGTTTGTGTGTTGCGCAGCTGTCTACGTGCGTCTTTCAAAAGCCAAACTACGGGCGGTGAATAACTATTGTTCGAGATTATTTAATTACGTTTTCAGAACTATTTTCGCAAATGCAATTATTGCTTTGCAAATGAAATATCGTTTTGTCTGCTAAAATGGAATAAACAAACATCATGTAACAATGATCGATTCGAACTTCATCACTGTACAGATTTTAATACAGGCAACCTCAAGTATTTTATAAAGAGTGTCGTCACAGAAATGTATTCAAGGAAGCCTCACGTCTTTAGAATATACACTATTGCAACGCATATATTTATTATACATATACAGTTACATACAGTATACATATACAGTCATATACAGTTTTTACTGTTTTTTGACTAAATAAATAAATAAATATATCAAGATATTTCTATTGAAATTTTACTCGAAATTATTGCGTAACTTAAACGTGCATCTTGCTCATGGCTTAGATTTCTTACTAACTCCTAATGCTGCTACGTTTCTCATTTACATTGCAATGGCCTTTGAGACATCCCGAACTTTTAATTAGTGAATATTTGGACAAATCAAAGGCAAATTTTTACCCTTTCCCTTTGACTCCATCTTTAAACAGGTTTATAACAAGTATAATGGAGATCTTTTGCTGAGATCCTATGCTCCAAAAGGAACTAAAGGAACAAGAAGAAGATAACAAGTATTGATATGGATGTTTCCAGAAAAAAAATTGCTTCAGTAAAACCAGAATATTTCCAAAAGACGATCGTTTCCAATGTCATATCGGAGCTACCACACATCTCTTGCTCACGAGACAGCCCACAAGACATGCAGTAATTAACGCAAGGAAATACGAACACAGCGGCACTACACGCGAGTGTATGTATGTTCAATAATTTCCATCATTCAGCTTCAAAGACGGAGTCACAGACGGCAGCGCGGCGCGACGGCGTGTTTACGCAACAGACGGGCGACAGAGACGAATCGCTTTCCGCGCTCGCGGCGCCCGGCGGCCGCACCGAGAGTAATTAACGTGGCTGGAATTCACGCGTGGGCTTCGGCTGACAAATCACGAGCGCCAACCGCAGGAAAATGAAAGCGAAGCGCCTTCGATGACGTGATAGTCTTAAACGCTGGCAAAATTACGAATATTAACTTTCCTTCCTTTCGTTTCTTTCGTTCACAGTTGACCTATAACCCGTTAGATGTTGGGTGGGGTACGACTATCTCAGCTTTTCTTTTGCCACATATTTATGATACAAGTAGTATTATATATTTCTGGTTAAACTGCCATTAAAATGTTTTTTGTTATTATCGACATGTCTTGATAAAATCTTTAACCATCAATTTAAAATAAGAAATAGGCGTTACTGTTACATTTATTCACATGATAAATTTCTATTAACAACTTTTCGAGACTTTTTATGGGCTCAACTTTAGGTTCTGCAAAGGTAATAGAAATAATTTTACAATAATCAATGAACATTTACAAATAATTTCATAAGTATCAGTGGAAACATATTAACCCACCGTTATATTGCAATACGTATAAAATTAGGAATTACACGTTGCACCTTACATTGTTTTAAAAATATTGGCTCAGCATAATTGAGCTTAGATTTGAAACATTAGGTGTCGTAACTATATTACATATTAGTTATTTAAAATGCACGTGCGAATTAATATTTTATCAGGATTGTTGATAATAAACAATCTATAAGAAACATTATTCTAGGTGAGACAAAACTTGGGGTAAATTTCTAAAAAACCTTTAGGCAAAATATAGTTAAGGCGTCAATGGAAAAAATACAGCTACAAAGGACTTTTTTCTACTATAAAATTATGTTTCTCGATTCCTTGAGCTTATAGTACGGTCGAGAAAAATGTATCTTGGACATCGCGTTTCTCACAGTTTAGTTACTGGAAGAAAATCTCACGGTTTAGATACTTCTACGTTCGCTTTCGGAAAATCAAAAGCTTTCAACGCTTAATTAAATTAACACGCTTGAAAGTCTCTAAAGTTTAACATTAGAAGAAAGTTTTCTCAAAAAGGAGAGGTCGTTTTGAAGGGCGGAATAGAGACACGGTGAAGGGAATATCCTGAACCTTCTCGACTCCGGTACAGAAACTCAACATCTTTTCAATTTCAGCCTCACTCTCTTTACCTTTGTAAAAGGAAATTAGACCACTGACAACACCCAACTCTTTAAATCCGAATCTGTCAACATTCTTTCTTTGCCTTTCAACTAATGCTTCCTTCTATTAACTTTCCAAAGACTCTCCTGTTTTAGGCAACAACGTTCTGTTCAAACTTTAGTTGTACCCTTATTTTAAAGTGCGTCAGAAATTTCATTAGATTTCCAAATCCTTCTATGTAATGTTATATTTTGTAGAGATACGGTTCAGTAATATCTTGAAATATCTTATCCTGGCATCTGAATATAAGCGTGTGAAATGGTAGGTTTCAATACAGAGAAACGTTTTATAAAATACTTGCGTAAGACTAACTTCTTTGCATTCATAGGAGGATACACACATTGTGTATTGAATGTAATAGTTGCAGGTTTCAGGTTATTGTTTGCAGAAGTGGAACACTGACGTCAATCATGCAAATACACAATAATGTAATTAATTGAATATTTTGCGCAATTTCGGGTCATGTTTTGATTTACAAACCGGTCATGCGTCTTGCTGTTATTAAATACTCGTACGAGTGCTCGCTGAGACTACAGAAATCAATGTAGTAGTGCTATAACAGCACGTACTTGCCCATATTTTCACGCAGAATTGCGCGAAAAGTACTCAAATTTTCCAAAAATTGTTAACTTTATTATTTCAAAATCTATCTTTAAGGAACAGATTTCATTAAAGAAAAAGCATCTATCTTTAATATTTTAGTTGTAAGAAGACTCCGAAAAAATTTCGAATATTAGCAATTTTCAAAAAATTAGAGTTTTCAACGAACATGACACCTGCACACTTCCCTTAAACATCCTTCAGACTATCCAACAGCAAAATTTAATCGAAAAAGATGGAGCCATTGTTATCAAAATTTTGAACATGTTCCAGAGGCTTCATATAAAATACCTTCCAAAATTAAAATATCGGTGTCACATTCAAGGGGTGCGACATCATCCAGATCGATTGGGAAATATCAATTTTAGATAAAAATAGCTGAACGGTTTAGCGGCTAGCGCTGTTCACAGACTGACCGACGTTTTTCCGTCTTTCGATTTTTCTGTATCAAGGACCCACAAAACATGAATTATGGCTAGACCACGTGTTAAGACGATGGCTAGAGGCGTTGGTCGATTTTTCTAAATTTAGCAACTGGATTTATCCACTTTTGCCTCACCAGGGCTCTGTAATAAGGGTTTTTGAGCCGAAAATTCACCTTTTTTTCGCGCAGCATTACAGAACTTTCTCTCTAATCCGTAGCAAGAAAGTAACAAAATATCTCCACTATTCTGAACTGTCGATTTTTGCCATTTTCTTCGAAAAAAACAGCAACCATCCATCTATTCAATAAGCTCAACCGTTATCCAGATTTCTTCCCTTTACTACTACACTTCCAAAACTCCGCGTCTTTCTCCAGACGTAGCCAGAGCCGCTAGTCCCCGCGGCAAGCGACTTGCCGCGCATAATCCCTCCTGCTTCACCCCCTCTTCCCATCCTTCCTTCACCCCTCCTCCACCTCTTTGCTTCGCGCCGCGCTCACTTAAGGCTCTCTTTATCGCTCGCGGGAAAGTTCAGGAATGTCGCCAGATCGCGCTCTCGAATTTATCGCCCTCTTTCGAGCGCCCCGCCATCGATATATCGACCGCTGATCTGCCCGCCGCGCGCGCTCTCGGCTCGCCAAAACCGGGGGGGGGGGCGGGGAGAAGGGGGGACGGAGGTGATTGAAGGGCGTCAGGGAAAGAGGAGGGAAATCGCTAAAAGAGTGAAGATAAATGGAAGAATGACGAAATTTGTTATTCATTTAACGACTGCGAAGAAGGTCGCTTTTCGAAAAGTGATGCTATAAATAATATATAATTCAATAATATATAACAGCTACAGTTAAATCTTGAAGCACTGTATAAAAGTACTGTCTATTTATTTTAGAAACTCAAGTTTTCGAAATCACGCTGATAGTGTGAATCGAATATTGAAAAAATATTGTTGGGAAGAAAAATAAAACAAAAAACACATCTTCATGAACATATTTCAGTGATAAGTCTACATTTATATGCGTTATTATTTAATAACTACAAGTTAGAAATAACAACAGTTAGAATTGAAACGTAAATGCACGTTAACAATATGGTGACATTATAGGGCAAAATATTTTGTAATGAGATATTTTAATGACTATAAATTGCTAAACGCCTTCACTAAAATTGCAATACCTGAATACAATATTACTAATTATGGTAAGACAAGTGAAAAGGTTTTCCAAAACTAATATCAGTGATTGAGAAATGACATATTTTAGTTTCAGTGAATCAGTATCATGGTAACAAATATGAGAAATCGTTTCGATAGGCAATGGTCGTGCAGTGACCCATAACTCGTTGAACGTAGAATGGTTTGTGGAGGCAAGTAAGAAGAAACAAGAAAAACTGAACAAGAACAAATTACCAATGTAGTTTACAATTGCATATAAATAAGGGGAATCACAGTTCTTCCAAACCCCGAAGGATGACGTCACCATGATGAAGGAACGACCAAAAGACAAGGGCTATTGGAGGTAAGGATGCGACGTGTATGTCGATGATTCCAAAACATCAATATTTTTGTAAATCACCGATGTGTTTAAAATCGATTTTTTCAAGTCGATGGATTTTGAACATCGATATTTTGTGTTCAATGTTTTTATGTGGTCGATATGTTTAAAATAAAAGATTTCCCTCATAAATGCTTTTATAATTTTTTGATATCCATAAATTGAATATGCTAAGTGATTAAGAATGATAAATAAATAAATTCAAGTTTTTCGCCAATAAAGAAGGCTCTATAATTTCCAAATATCAAATCAGTTAATTCACGATTTGTTCCCTCCTCTCCGCATGAGTTCCAATGGCACAGAATAAATACAACTGTCTTTTCTCTGCCAATGGTTACTTATCCCGTTTTAAAAATCATTGATATTTAATAACATCGATGGTTTTGGGTCCATGTTTTATTAACACTGATGCTTTCATTTTGCGCATCGTTGCTTAGAAACTCGATGTTTTCTCGGTAATGTCGCATCAATAGCTGAAGGGCCCAAGAATCAGGAGCGTGGGTGCTACGTCAGCCGACGACACGCTGAGCAAGCATCCCGTTGCCCATGAGGGACATTCCTGGCCCCAGAAAGGGGGAGTGTCGCTAGCGGCGCGAATTTTGCTGGCGGCGCCGGGAGACTGATTCGTCCCACCCTCCGCTGCTGCAACCGATCCGACGGGAGCGGGGCGCCGTGGGGCGCGGGGCGCAGAGCAAATACCACCCGGTGCAGGTGAGGGCGGGAGGGGGGCGGGGCGGGGAGGGGGAGAAGGGCGAGTCGCGTGGGGAATGTCTGGGCCGCGAGGAGCTGCGTGTCACCCTATCAACCCCTCGCCCTTCGACGTGAACCCCTCCCCCTAAGCGCCTCCATGATCCGTGTATCCCACCACATCTCCGATAATATACCCACCAGTGGCGGATCCAGGGGGGCCGGGGGAGCATTCCCCCCTTGAAAAACGCCCTAGAGTTTTCATTTATTACCTTCTTCTATTTGGCAAACTGATTTAAATATTTATTTATATTATAATCATGTAATCATTTAAACAATAATATTGTGTAGGGTCATATGTACTACATTGCAAAATATTTTGTAGTGTCATATGTACACTACAAAATATAAATCAATATTATTTAACAAAAGTCTATGATGGCCTCCTCCAAAACGATCGGCTGGATCCACCCCTGATACCTTCCGGCCCTAGTAAATTCATTGTGGGGAATTCTGACATCATCTACGATGTGAATTCTGAATCCCATCCGAGTTGAAAGAGCGGCGCAATCATAATTGGTTTTTCATACACCTCAAATAAAGAAGTTGGAATTAGCTCTCAAAACAAATATTGTCAATGATGATGTGAACCTGTACTAAGCTCCTCTCTAGTTCGAGGATCCCACCACATCTCCTATAATGTAGATGCACATCATATAAAAAAATGTTCTGGGAAATTATGAATCGTCTACGAGTTGAATTCTGACTCTCACCCGAGTTGAAGTGAGCGAGGCAGTGATAAGTAATTTTTAACACAGTTGAAATAAGGGTGTTGAAATTTTCCCCCAAAACAACGTTGAGAGTAACAACGTAAATGAGCATTAAGCATCTCCCTGATCCGTGAATCCTGTCATCTCCGATAGAACACTTGTTCATTTAGTAGACGCATTTTTGGAAATGATAAATCCTGGTAACCGAGTTAAATGAATCCGACAGATACACATCCCCCCCCCAAAAAAAGAACTTGAAAATATCCTTCAAAAACAAATGTTCTAATCGAGATGCTAAATTAATGTGTTCGTGGAACTACAATATCTGTATACAATATCTGTATACCTGAATTTACACAAAAATTGTATCTTTTCTAGGTTACATTAAAAAAAGAAGGTTTATCACTGTTGCAGGAGCCTCGATTGGTTTTTCAGATTCATAGCCTTCGTCGCAACGGATTACGCTATGTAAAATTGGTGACAAAAACACACCTGACGCAATATGCCGTAAAGCGACGTGTTAATTTGAATAGAACAGTTTTATTTCAACGTTTTTGCTCAAAGGCTTATTTTAAGATTAGGCTTATTTTACATGTAATAATTGTATGGCATGTGTTAAAATGCTTAACTTTCCTTTTGAAGTAATTTGTTTCGAAATGAAGCAATGTTACAAAAATATACGAAAGTCAATTTTCGTAGGTTTTGGAAGGAATATCTGCTCAATTCACGAGGAGTTGTGGGCTCTGAAGAACCGACTTATCCACGTTTCTATTAGGCGAGTCGTACATTTCAATAATTGGATGTTACACCCTGCACTTCATGTAGGCATGTATTCCACTAGTAATGTTCTGCTTGTTTGTGTAACGAGTATATTTGGAACATTCAATGAAATTGCTCTTTCCGTTTTACAATCAATCTATTAATAGCCTCGAATATACATCAACGTTGTAATGTTTCTTTAAGAAAAGAAAGAAAAAAAAATTATTTAAATGCTTGTATTGCACTAACAACGCGCCAATGTGAAAACAGCATCTCCAATCATCAAGACTCGAAGCTTTACTATCCTTGAAACATCTCTGCATTTTTCAGCAGAAAAGAGTAATATGTACGAAAGATAAAAACATATCAAAACATATCTCTAATTATAATTATTATACCTAAATATAAATCTAATTACAAACAATCAATTAGATTTGATTATATCGAACAAAGAATGAATACATATTTCCTCTTATTAAACGGGACCATTGCGACACATTGCCACTTGCCTAAAACCCCAACCGCTCCATGCAAAAGCGCGGCCGTGGGAACTGCGCCAACCAATCACTTCGGCCTAGTCGCAGCGGGGCGCCATAGGCTCTCAACGGCGGGGCGGCGGCGGCGTCGGAGGCAGCAGGCTGAGCCATTGTGGCTGTGAATAATGCGGTGGCGGGAACATTAAAATTTTCGCAGCGGCGGCGGAGGCGTCGGCACCTGACGGCAGCGCCGGCGAAGCGAGGAAGCGGTTTCATTTCGACGCCCGTTAATAAGGGCGGCGGGGAAGGGCGGTGCGGGGGGGAGGCGGGGGTGCCAGCCAGGTACGACGGAGGGGGCCGGAGGGTTTCCAGACAGGTGGGTAATGGGGTTAGCTTAAAGAAGACGACCTGCTGCCAACGCGTTCGCGGCTGCAGGGACCGCTCCCGCCGCCGAGCGCTGGGAAGAAGAGAGGCGCGATGATCGACGGCCAGCCGCCCCCACCCCCGCCCCCGCCGCCAGGAGCCGCCGCCAACCCCGATATTGCGTCGGGATGACGAACAGCTTCTCTGTCGTCTTTCGTCTTGGCACGGTGCAGGAGGAGGCGGAACAGGAGGAACGGCAGGAGAGGACGTGAACGTGTTGATGGATAAGTAGGGAAGATAGGTCGTTTTCTTATCGTGGTTCATGTGCATGTAAACGCGTTGCGCTATGGATATCTCAAATGCTAAGGTGTTACGCGGTAGCCTTATTAAAAATCATGGGTAAACAGACAGCTATGATAATATGTTACTAAAATAATCTAATGTAAACTAAAAGAACTACAGAGGTAAGTCGATTTAGCATTTTTTTGTCTCGAAAACGTCGAATTCGTTTGATTTAGTTTTCTAAAAGAGGTAATTTCGAATAACTTGGTTATGCATTTACAGTAAATAATGGTTATAGCAAATCGTGGTTACTAGCTGAATTCATAGGAAATATGGGATTACCAGGAAAGAAAATCCACAAGAAACGTAATAATGGTGTTAAGCTTTAAACGTCAGTGATTTAAAACAGATCACTTCAACAGTGAGTGCTCTGATTAAATAGAACAAAAATATATTCAGTTACTTATAGGATAATCTTTTGTTTTGTAATCACATTGAATGCGATCAAAAACACAATTCTAAAATTGTCTCAGTAGCACTCACACGTTCTGAGAACAGTCTTTTGGAAATATCAGAGCTGCATGAGATACATATAATATTTCTTGCAGATATATGTGAGATACAAACAATCAATTAGATTTGATTATATCGAACAAAGAATGAATATATATATATATATATATATATATATATATATATATATTAATTATTATAATTTGTAGAATTATTGTTATTAAGTATTACTTAATTCTATTATTCCTTTTTGCTTATCGTACACATGTTTACCATCGTGTTTTACATCGATCATTAATATTATAACGATGGCATTTCTGCCAACAAACTATCAGTTTCTAAAGATGATTCTTGTTAACAAGGAGATTAAAAGAGGATAAAAAAGTTTCCAGGTGGCTGAGGAACGGGTGGGACGGGTGAGCCTGCTTAGGGAGAGGGGAAATTAGGACGTGCGAGGCAGGCGGGGTGCGGAGGGCGGGATAGAGCGGGATGGGTAGACGGGGGGGAGCGGGGGGAGCGGGGTGGAGCGAGGTGGGCGGGGTAGGCGAGGTGGGCGGTGCAGGGCTGGCGTGACGGGTGAGACGGGTGGAGTAGGCGGGGCGAGGTCGGTGAGGAGAGGACAGCGGGGCGGGCTGGCGAGGAAAGGACGGTGGGAAGGGGAGGGCGAGGAGAGGTGGGCCTAGTTAACAAGAAGAATCCTCAATGTCAGGAGGGGCGGGTAGGAGGAAGGGGTTGGCAAGGCGGGTAGACGGGGCGGTGGTGGGCGTGAAGTGGAAAGGCGTGGCGGGCGAGCAGGCGTAGCGGGCGGGCGAGCAGACGTGGAGATTGGGCGTAGCGGGCGGGCGGGCGGGCGAGCAGGTGTGGAGAGTGGGCGTACCGGGCGGGCGGGCGGGCGGGCGGGCGGGCGGGCGGGCGGGCGGGCGGGCGGGCGGGCGGGCGGGCGGGCGGTCGGGCGGGCGCTGGTCGCAGGTGGCGCGGGCGGCGTGAGCGATGCGCGCCCGCGCGACCGCCCGCGGGCGACGCGACAGCGCCGCGGGCGATCAGTCGGCGCGCGCCATGCAGCGGGCGCCGTAAGCGATGGCGGCAGACGCGCGTAATGGCCCCTGGAATAGACGCGCGCCCGCACGCGCTCCAGCACGAGCGCCCACGCCCCCGGAGTAATAGCGCTCTTAAAGAGGCGACGGGAGGGAAGGACCTTAAATTTTCTCCTCACCTAATTTGGAATCAAAAAGAGCCGAGAATTCATTGCATATACCACCCGCTTCTTAGAAAATAATGATAGTAATTCGTTTTCTCTATGAGACAGAAACGAAGTACAAGGCTTTTGAAGGTCCAATAGCTAGCAATGACTCATAATTTTTAAAAAATTAATGAAAAAAAATTGTTTAAATAATTTTGAAATTATTTAAGGTTTTAATAAATGATAAAACATTTTTTAAGTAAAATCATAAAAACTAGCGTTGGAAAAATATGTTGGGATTCCATTGACGAATAGAAGCTAATATTATAATATAGAATAGTTTTCAGGATTCGAGTTATTTGAAAAGTTCCATCTTTATAAATCGTCTAAAATACAGTTTCAAAAGACATGTTGCAATACATTTATGTGAATAAATTATGAGATTAACATGTTTGGAATTTTGAATGGGGTTTTATGTTAGATTAAATTAATGATTTATGCAAAAAGTAGTAGAAATATTCGCAAAACAAAAGAGGAGGTGCTTAACTATCTCTAAAAGATTTTTTCACGCTGAAATAACATTTGTATGTAAATAAAGAAAACTGCTTAAAATATATTTTAAAGTTTCTCGTATTTTGAAAGCTGAACGTGAAAAAAATCGATTATTAAATCGTCAATAAAAAATAATTACTGCAAACTCGGGGTATGCAGTTACGTTTTATGTGGCACGTTTTCTGTTCAGGAAAGAGATTTCAAATTAGAATTCCACATTCGGTTTAGTTGTTTTTACTTTGATTATATTGAATTATATCCAGAAAACCCGTTGTAATGTCTTTGCTTCTGATTAACAAAAATCATGTGATTAGAAACAATTTTATCATTACTGTGGGGGGTACTTAAACGAATTCATGGAATGTCTTTCAAACAGTCTGCCAAAAAAATGCTAATCATTACAATTCATCTTATTATTATAGTTAAATAATATTTTATTTTCAACGGATTACTTACTCTTCTAACGCTGGTTTCTCTTGTACTATAATTCCACTACCTCCTTGGCTAAGAGCGTGCTCTTTAAACACTTTCGACCAAGTTCGATAACAGGAAAGCACAGTCGATCGTTCCCTCTTATTAATTCAGCTGCTCCACTCACGGACAATGTCGCCTCCCCTCCCCACCCTCTCCTCCACCCACCTCAAGCCCCATATTTCTCCCGGCAGGACTCCGATCGCGCGCCGCCATCTTTGTTTGTCAAACTCGCGCGCGCGGTGGCGCCCCCCGCGGCGGCGCGCCGAATTTATCAAGCGCCATCACTTCCGTTCGGCTGTTTATCGAGTGCGGCCAGGGGTATTTTATCATTTCGTTATATCTTCGACTTCTTTTCACAATTTCTTACAACTTTTAAGATATATCTATCCTTTCCAAGGCGACGACTATAAATTACGTTATTTTACGGCCGGGCCGAGTGTAAATCATGGGAGAAATACGACCTGCGCGGCGCGGGGGCGGGGAGGGGGCGAAGGGCGCAAATACGCGTCCCTTCGGGGACAGTAAGGGCGGGCCCTAAGGGCGAGGGCGAGGATGGCGGCACAACTTTGGAAGGTGGGGCCCCTGGAAGGGCAATAACGCAGTGGGTTGTGAAAGGTGGATGAAGACGGAGGGCGTGCAGTACTTGCTGGTCAGGGTCGCCGGAATGGGCGTGCGCAACATATGGGCAAGGAAAAGTAAGGAGATGTTTAATGTGCAAGAGAGGAAATCGTCTTGGAACAGTTATGATCAACAGCAGATTGAAGTATGTTTCGTGGTGAGTATGTGGCTGTTGTGCGGGTTTTCTGCAACAGCTGCATATCTATGGGCGTGCCCAGCAAATGGGAAAGGAAAACTAAGAAAATGTTTAATGCGCAATAGAACAAAACTTCTTGGAAGCGCTATAATAAAACGTAGATTGTAGTAATTTCGTGGCGATTATGTATCTGTTGTTGTATGGTGTTTCTGCAGCCACTGCATGTCTAGCAAGCTTCATTTTCAAGATGATTACACTCTTTTCGCAATAGTAGTGTACACAATTGCCACAATGCCTAATACTAGAGAACAAAGATGTTGTTAGAGCAATGATGATTTATAATTTTGCACAAAGGCGTTCGGCTTACGGTTCTTTTACATGCCGTAAATCTGCTACATGGGACCATCAACTTTACCTACTTTCCGAAAAAGGCGCACAAAAAATGTTTTTGGTCTCAAAAATCCACAATTTTGATTCGATTCTTTTCTGCACCCTCGGCTATAGCGTCCTGACACGGCAGTTGCTAAAAAAACTAAAATGGAGCAGCAAAGTTGCTCAATATGTTGATACCTCAGTCGACGTCCATGAGATGCTCTTCTTTCAAGAGCTTCACATTCTTTTCTTTTTTCAAATTATACATTTCTTCAATTAGCTTACACACCGTTTTCCTAATTGAGTGCAATTTTTGAGCGACTGTAAGATTCTTTCACCCCTTCCCTCAGCTCGGAAGTCTATCATTATATATGGAAACTTTGACTATAAATGAAAATGTATTTACTGCCATCAAACTGTAGATTTAGTGAATTATTAACTAAATTAATATTTTTAGTTTCTGTCTATATTTTCAATTATATCAATGAGTTAGTCCATCATTTAAAAGACAGAAAAATCTTGAAATAACGGTTTACACATTAAATAAAATACAGATTCTTCACAACGTTTGGGAAATAACTAGTTTCCATCATCAGGTGACAACACAATCAGAGAACAATCATGTTTGTCACCTGATAGAAACCAGTTATTTCCGAAACGTTGTGAAGAATGTATATTTTATATAATACATAAAATGTTATTTCAAGATTTTTCTGTCTTTTAAATGATGGACCAACTTATTGATATTAACTAAATTACTGTTGGTTCTTTTGGAGAAAAATTTCATTGTGTTCCATCCTTCCCCTCCCTCGAGGATTCACCTTCGCGTCACGGGCCTCGTGACCTGCAAGGGGAGATGGGAGTAAGTGGCGCGGGCGAGGGAGGCGGCGGGCGAGAGGGCCACATTGCTCTTGCTCACTTCTAATCAGAGAGAGCGCGCGTGCCGCCACATTCAGAGGCCGGCTCACGCGCCGCGCCCGTCGCTCCTCTTTTTTTTTCCTCCTCCGCGCGCGCGCACACACACACACAAATACACGCGTGATCTCTCGAGCCACGCACGGGTCAGGAGCGGCTCAGATAAAGGTGTCTCAGTCGCGGTTTCCGCAGACAAAACATGTTACACGAGATTAAATTGTTTAAGTTTTTATTGATTGTCTGCCATAATTGCACAAAGAAAAAGTTTCATTTAGTATAGACAATGATGTGAAAATTCAGTAATCTATAAGGTAAGCTTTCACTAATATTGTTTTCTGCTTACATGATGCTTTTATAACGATTGATTTAAATATTTATGTTATTAATTTAATTTTAGCAAAAGAAATGTGTACCTGAAGATGGAGACGAACAGTTCTCTGAAACGTTGTACAAACTTCAACTTTATTTTATGAATTAAATGATACTAGATTTTTCCATGATTGTGGATAATAAATGGAACTTTTTATTTATGAGATTGACATTTCTTTACATACTTTTTATTCTTCCTTTGATTCCTGTTTCTCAAATTATAGGAAACAAATCAATCTTTTACGGACGTAAGATGTAGTAGTGCATGATAACGAAATATATTCGTATTGCTTTTACTGTAAAAACTTTATTCTGCATAATGTGATTAATTCACTGCAAAGAAATGTAAGTTTTATATTCTGTTAATACATAATGTTACATCGATTATCCTAGATGGCAGCATGTCTAGTCATGCATCATCGGGTGTATATCTTGACTTTATTTTGTAGAATGTGGTTTGGCTCTAATTTTTTAAGATCGAAGGAAGTATTTAAAGACGTCTTCTTCTCGTCTTTTATACAAATTTTAAGAATTCTCACGTACTTACATAAGTAAAAAACGTACTCATGGATTCGGCTAGTGAATATGCAACATAATTTAGATATTGCCAGCTATCAATTCTAGAATATTCGAAATGAATATTCGAAATGTTCTCTCTTAATCAAAATTTCTCTTTAACATAAACATTTCACGCCAACAATTTCTTTCCCGTTGTGTCCCTGTCGCCTCACCCACCACGACCCGCCACTTCCCCTCACGCTCCATTGGTACCCTGTTCCTGTTAGAGGGCGTAGAGATTGCCGCGCAGCACTGCGCAGCCAGCGGCAGCCGTAGAGAGCATTGAGAACAACCGGGTGCAGGCAGGGCAATGACAGCTAAAGAACAATTCCATTCGGATCGCTTTACGTTTTACGCAGAGCGCGTGGGGGGCTTTCAAGCTGCATTCGCGATCGCAAGCACGCACCAACTCGCACGCCCGTTTCC
This sequence comes from Acheta domesticus, assembly GCA_031308135.1. NCBI lineage: Eukaryota > Metazoa > Arthropoda > Insecta > Orthoptera > Gryllidae > Acheta > Acheta domesticus. The sequence goes on from JAHLJT010009355.1 coordinate 117,216,263, forward strand.
AGCACGCGTGCGAACGCTCGCGCGTGTCCGCATGAGCGCCCGCCCGCATACACACACACACGCACACACAGCGCTCGACGGCGAGTGTATAACCTATCAGGCGGTCCCGCCGGAGGCGGCTACGGCGGCAGCGGCAAGAGACTGCGGTGCCGGGGTATTCCCCGCTAGAGCGCTAAATCACGTGACCCTCGCCCGAGGGGGTTCCCCGGGAAGCGCGGCCGCCGGCCTCGCAAAGCGCGAGAGCGCGTGCTGTCAGATGCGGGCGGCCCGGCGAGCGCGGGCGCGCGGGGCCGAAAATATGCAAAGAAAATTACGTAGTAATAGAATAGAAATGTCTTTTATGGAAACGGGATTTAAATGCAAATGAGGCCCGGCCGGATAAACGCGCGCTCCGTGCGTCGGCCGGCCGGCCGGCCGACAGAGGGCGTGCGTGGAGCGAGGGATCAAAGCGGCGAGGCGGGGCGGGGCGGGGCGGGGCGAGGGCCTGGAGGGGGCGGGGAAGCGATCGGGGAGGGGCGGGGCGATCGAAGCGGTAATGAGAGGAAGAAGAGTGTGGGCAAAAGGGGTTGTTGAGAGCGGCTTGTGTTAGAAATAGGGGAATTCCGAACATGTAGTGTACGACAATTTGGAGGAGGTAAAGAAGTGCAAAAACTAATTATTCATAATGAAAATAATTTTTAACTCTCAGCAGCTGACGTGATGGTTTGTTATGTAATTGAGTGTCATTTTGAAGCCTCCTTTTGTTATTTTAATTAGGTACGGAAAATATTTTGTTGATTTGAATTTCTGAATGCCATTTCTAGAAGTTGTTCAAATCATATAAATTTAAAATGTTTACTTAACTTAATGTTACGAACTTTGTTGACTGAATAAAAGAAATATTCGTTGTAAAAGCAGTCTACTTTCTTATAATTACACTATTTTAAAAGTTAAATTTATTAAGAATTACAATATTCCTTTAATCTTATTTAACAATTACAAATAAACAGTAATACAAACATGCAAATCCATAGATTTTCTTTACATTACAATGAAATTTCAGAAACTTTTATATAACGGGTGTGGTAATACTGATCCGACAAAAGTTTTCACTTACGTTGCAGCCAAACAAGTCCATACAATTCTAAAACAATTATTTACAGAACAAAAGACGAAATTGTGATTGAATATTGATCCCATATCAACGTTCCCTTTTGCTAAGTAAATAATTTATCCAACTTCTTCGAGATTGGTACAAATGATATTGCGTCGCGAATTGTGTATTAAACTTCTCTAGTTATTTAGAATGACGAAATGATTCACTCGACTAAAAGTCACAGGATATTAATAATGATATGCTACTTATAAATAATTTTGTATTCAAACGTAGAAAGTATTAGAAAACAAAAATATCAGCTGAATATTTGAAAAGTTGAATCAGCGATTACTTACTACGACTAAATTTCGTATTCTAACACTATAATGGTCCGGTCAAAGAGAGATAAATCAAGATTAAGGTAATTCATGTTTTAAGTAATTCAAGTGTAAAGTAATTCAAGTGTAACGTAATTCAAGTGTAAAGTAATTCAAGTTTAAAGCAATTCAAGTTGAAAGTAATTCTAGTTCAAAGTAATTCAAGATTAAGATAATTCACGTTTAAGATAATTCAAGTTTAATATAATTCAAGTTTAAGATATTTGTTTCTCATGTGTACCTGTGTTTTAACGTGAATGTTATCATGATTGTCGTGCCTGTTCATGTGTTTAGTAAATAAATAAATTTAAAAAAATAATTCAAGTTCGAAATCTAAAGCCACATCCTCTCTAGGAATTCCAGAACAACGAACCGCTGAATCCATTTTCATAACTCTCTGGCAACGCATTTGTCTGCTGATTGAAACAACTTGATCTCACTACACGAATCCCCTCCATCTGTTTCCAACCTTTCTCATAACAGGCCATGTGCATTGCTAAATAGGGAAAGTCCCGTTTCCGCTCCGCATACATTGCCCCTAAAATTAAGTTGCAAGTTAACCTTTATTCATAAGCCGGCCGGCCGTGCCGCCGCTGCCCGTGCAAATTGACACCGGAATACGGCAGATGGCGAATATCCGTCAGGACAGTACAATAGATTATTCTACTGCGTCCGAATCCAATTATCACTTTCTCTCATTAATTTTACAATATATTTCCTATTAGGCGAATCAACCTTGGAATTTAATTCAGCCGCTCATTACGTGTATTAATCACGGGCGGCGCAGTAAGCTTTTGTCCCGGATCTAAGCCTTTAATGATTCAGTACTTTTACCGTTATTATCGCGGCCTAAATGAACAGAGCCGCCCCGCTCGTGGCGTTCCTGCGGCTCGCGAAATGCTGATTAATGCTGCGAGTAATTAGAAGTACGTACGCTGTCAGCCGAAATATTAGCCCGTCTGCCACGCCGCCGCCCGCCCTCGTTCCTCGCGCCTAGCGCCACCTGCGTACGGCGCCCGAACCAGAGGCGGTTGCAGCGGTTTTCGGGTGGGGTGTCCGCGTAATGTCTTTATTCAGTTGGTAGCGTTAGGGTTGAAAGCTTCGCTTAAAGCGTAGATGCGTTAATGTTTCTCAGGTTTCAGCGTTTAGGGCTCAAAAAGTTCCAGAAAGTGAAGTCACTCACACGTCACTGGGAAGGGATTCTGGAGCTCAAGAAATCGGGCGCTGATCATCCCTCCCATACGTCACATAGAGTTTTTACTGATTTTTTGGCGGCATAAATCAAATAGTACAGTTAATTAGTACTAGTCTAGAACCGTGAAGTGTCTCAAACTCCAATACGTATTTTGAAAAAAGTGTAATGATTTAAAAGTAAATTAAAGGCATTAATTGTCCAGTTTTCTCTATCACGCAATGCACGAACGTTGAATAACTTTCTTCAGGTAGTCCAAATATGCAAAACCCTGAAACAAATGTAGTAGTATGATAAAAAGCTGGCTTAAAAAGGATAGTAGTTCATTTAAATGATGAAAATCCACATTTCAGTTTGCATTACTTAAATCTACCTTCGCAAGGAATGTAGTGCAAACTTTTTTGTCGTAAAATAGCTGCTAAGAGAAATATTAATGGCTCAGACTATACACATTGTAGCAGATGTGTGGAGAGTGGTGACATGTGTTTGCATTATTTCAAAAATTAATAAAATTATTTTTTCTCTTGAATGAATTGATACTGATTTTCAGATTAACACAGAAGGTTCATTAAATGTGACACTAGGCTTTCACGTTTTGTATTAGCATTTTTAAATAATTGAAAAAAATGTGTTGTTTGTAGACTACAGAAATGGAAGAAAATATGAGCTGAACATGTTATAATTCTTACATGCTCTTGACACTGTATTTAATTTCACACATGTATTACCAAAAATATGTCGTAAGAAATATTGACACTCATCGAGATAAAATGTATTCTTCCATTTCAAATGGGTTGAACATGTTCATGTCATTATGTAACTTAAAAGTAATTAAATAACCTCCAGGTTTTAAAAACATCAGAGAAGCTCGTTAATTGTTTCTGTATGAAAGCCGCAACACAGAAGGTCTTCTCAATTTACATCAGAGTGCAAAATAAAATTGAAAGATTTCAAGCCTTTCCAGACCATCGCTGTAGAAAGTAGAGACCGAATCGACCATTCACATAAAGTAACGAGATGTGCACAGTGGCTTTCGCAGCATCATAAAACCGCTTGCTCCTGGCGCAGCTCTTACTCTTTTCCCATCCTCCTGCGCGCCTGGTGAGTTACCACCGAGGTAGTCTCTCCGGACGAACATCAAGGCAGCTCGCCCAGTCACTTCGCACGAGCGTGCACGCGCGTCTTCCAATTTATACACCACTTCCGGCCCTCCCGCTTTCCCTCCTCTTTCATTCTCCCTTCCTCCGTCCTCTCGTTCGTCTTCTCGCAGCGTGTTTGCGCGTGTCGTGTAGTGTCCTCGATTCGCTCCCGTCGTAGTTTGCCGCCGCCGCCGCCGCCGCCGCCGCTGCCGTCGCCACAAACACGGAAATTTTCGCTAACTTGCGCGATAACGCACGTTTCCGATGACGTCGTAACAGTTTATGACGTCACCTCGAGACCGCTTCGCAGCGCCGCGGCGCCGTCGTTCGAAGGAGCTGCCACGCCCCCCGGTCTGGGGTGGGGCGCTGAGCGAGGCGGGGAGGAGACGTGGGAATCGGGGAATGAGGAAGAGCGGGGAGAGGCGAGGTGTGGTGGGAGGGGCGGACGACGAGGCGAAATACAGTAGGGAACAAATTAATCCGATCAGAGAGAATTATAGTAATGTTTTCATTATTTAGTAAAACTGTTTTGATACGCAGCTGTTCTGTGTAATTCCGATCCGAAAGGAATATGTTGCGAACTGTTTGCAGGAAATATTCGATATTTAGAACTTCAACCGTGCCGTGAGAATCTAACTTGACTACACATTTAGAAGAGACAATATATTTATTCAATGCACTAAAGTTGAGATTTGATCGTTATATCAAATTAAACGACCTGAAATCGCTTTGAAAATTTTACGTTTTTACCCAAATAATAATAATAATAATAATAATAATAATAATAATAATAATAATGAAACAATTTAATTCGTTCTGTTTTGGTATTGTCACACAAATACCCATGAACGTAATTAGGAGTAAAGTGGAGTAAATAGTACAGTTGAGAGAGTAAAGTGTAAACAAAGAGTAAAGTAAAGAATTGTTAAGATTATTTTATTCTACGCATGCAATTAGATGAAACGAATACTAACTTCATTTCAATACGAGGTGATATGGAATATACAGTTAAAAATATTGTTAATTTTCCTAATACATTACAACTTTATTTGCATTAAATCTAAATTTTCATAATGCTTATTACGATTTCAAACCATATTTTAGTGTTTTATAATACGTTAAACTTGTACAATGTTTTGCAAGTCAAGCATGACATATTCGTAACAGTAATTCAGTTTTTGTTAAACTGCATCCGAGAATAGTTTAAGCTCATTCAATGAACGAGTTACATTATTTTTCTTTTTTGGTATAATATTTCTAGTCTCTGCATGATTTCTTCGAAATAATATACAAATATTTTTTCTTATGCAGTCGCAAGTATTTTAACCCCATTCATCGTTCTTTTACGCTAGCAATATGAGGTTTATCGGATGATCCGAAAAATACCCTCTAATTAAAATCTGTTACATGTCATCTTTAATTCGGGTTCTTTGTTATTTGTTTCATGACAAGTTGGCTTAACTTCTATCTTTTCACAAATGCGAGTAATCAGATATTCAGCGAATTTGAAACACAGCGCACAAATTCGTGTACATCGACCTATTAGTCAGATTGCATGCATTTTGTTTAGAAATCGGAATTCACATTCTCGATAAACCAGAGAAGTTTGTATTCTGGTATGTTTACTGACGTAAATGCAATTTGAGAGAACTATCCCCATGCATCCTAGTTACAAAAATAGCCACGAGCGAACATATTTTGTGCTAAACTACACAAATTGAATGCCTAAATGTGAAAGACTGTTTTATCAATAATTCAACAGAGTATCATAATATATACTCATGGAAATGTAGAAATACAGATAGACTTTACAAATACAGACAAAGTTTTCACGTCAAATACAGTACTCGTATAACCAAAAATTGGAAAATCAATATGATGGGAAATAAAAACTCAATTACAGTGACATATTTTCACGAATGTGCCATGAAGTTATAACAAAATAGAATCTCACTGAATTGTTTCCATATACCTAATAAGATAAATTGTTCGGAGTCAATTATGAATTTCAAATGCAAATTTTCTCACTGAAATTCATGTCAGTCATTAACACCAATTATTGACATGATAATTCAAATTTGTATCGCAAATAAAATTAAAAGAAGTAATTCTGGGAAAATAACCAAAGAAAAACTATCAAAACATCTTCGCAAGGACGCAAGTGGTTGATATCACGAACAGATTTACTCTTTACTTAACTCGACAACTCAATATGTTTGTAGGAGTTTATTGAAATTGAATACAGCTGATATTGGGAAGAGCGATTTTAGTGTTCTTAGATATATCTTTTAAGACAGCGAATCCCAAACACGTGCCTACACGAGATGGAGTAATTTGCAAAGACAGAAAAGGAAACCCCTATTTGGATTAACCATTCAATCTCGCAAATTTCAAAAGTGGATGTACCCTGAAACAAAATTATCTCGCTCACTCTCTTGATTTTACAAACGAGTCTTATCCCATCAGAGCTCGAAAAAAGTTACTCTCTGGATCAGCCCCCAGAAGACTAAGGTGATCTCCTTCGGATCGGGACCTCCCCGCACCTGCCTTCTCTGAGCGGCCGAGTGACCTACATCGGCGCCCAAAATAATGAGCCGAGGGCCACCTGAGCCGCCAGGCGCCGCGCCCCCCCCCCCAGCGCGCAGGCGCGCAGAATGTCGAAAGCAATTTCCGCGACCATCGGCTCCCGAGCGGTAACGAGTTCTTCGCCGCCGACGGCCCCTCCCACGCCCACGCCGCGTCAAGGCTCCCCCACGTGCTGCCTCCCGCTGAAGCAACCGATTGAGACGCACTCCCCGCTGCTCCAACAGTCTCGATGTAGCCGTCTCAAGTTACGCCCCGCCCCATCACGCTCCCAATCCCTTGCCTCATTCTATCCAATCCGACACACTTCACCCCCGGTTTATGGAGATACACTCTGAAATGCCTCATACTGTCCTCTTTGACGCTCTTCATTCCACTCCGGCCCCGCCACCTCATCCACATTCCGTCTCATCTAGTTCTGTTCCACTACTACCATCATTCACACGTGCTGCCTCCCACCACCATCTGCTGAAGCAACCGATTGAGACGCACTCCTCTCTGCTCCAACATCCCCAATGTAGCTCGTCCGAAGTTACGCCCTGCTTCGCTGCGTCCCCCGCGTGCTCCATCACGCTCCCAATCCCTTGCCTCACTCTACCCAATCCGTCACACTCCACCCTCGGTTTATGGGGCTATGCTCTAACATGCCTCATACTGCCCTCTATGACGCTCTTCATTTCCCTCCGGCCCCGCCACCTCATCCACATTGCTACGCCTCATCTAGTTCTGCTCCACTACCACCACCATTCCTCATACCACACTTGCTCGCCTCATTCTACCCGACCTGCCACACTGCACGTGCGGTTCATGTAGCCACGCTCTGCCACGCCTCGTACTGTCCTCTTTAATGCACATCGTCTCATTCCGTTCGGCCCAGCCTCATCCACCTAGCCAGCCAACTTCATCTTGCCCTGCTATGCCACGCCCACCATTCCTCATACCACTCATCGACGCGTCGTTCTGCATCGAATGGAGCTACGCGTTTCCAAGCCTCATACTATCTCTGACACACTTCATTTCTTTGACACACCTTCTTCCGCTCCGTTTGGCCCCATCTCATCCAACTCACCACTCCTCATCTCGCTCAGCTCCGCCGTTTCTCATCTCACCTCTCCACGCCCATTTCTACCCGATCTGTTTATGTCACCACCTATCCCATGCCTCAACCCACCACACACTAACACGCATCATACTACCCGTCTTTGACGCGCAACGGTACTCCCCGGACCATCATCCGCCCAGCAACTTCTCATTTCTAGTCGCCACGCCTTATTACTTCTCATTACCTCCTCGTTCTGCTCGTCATATCCCAGCCTGCTGCCCGACACCCAACCATGCCACATCCCTCCACGCTCTCTCTTACCGTATCATACAGCGCTCTGCCTCGCCTTATTCTAACTCACTGCACCTCATCTTATCCCACTCTACTACGCTAGGCGAACTCAGATCGTGAAGCAAGGCACATCCAACACTTCCATCCCGCTCCCCACAGTACTCCGTTCTACAGTACGCGCTTTCACACCAAGTCGTCATCATAACACACTCCCGCGACACACGCCCCCACCCCTTTCACACCCCGCCATGCTCCGCTCCACGACACGCACGTCACGTCACGCCCCGTCACGTCACGCCCCGTCACGTCACGACCCGTCACGTCACGGCCCGTCACGACACGCCCGTCATATCACTCTACGTCACGCCCCGTCACGTTACACATCGTCATGTCACGCCCCGTCACGTCACACCCCGTCACGACACGCCCGTCATATCACGCTACGTCACGCCATGTCACGTCACGTAACTCCCCGCCCCGCCGTGAGAAGCTCCGCCTCCACACCGATACCGTTCCTGAACACGCCTTCCTTCCCTCTGCCACTCTAGGCCACTCGCAAAGTCACCACGGCCATCTCTGTCGACCACCTCGTTCTCTCCCACTCCGGACGTCGCGTCGTTCGCAAGGGAAAATAATTGATTATGACGCCATCTCTCGCCGGCATCATTACACCCCCCACTCACGCTCCGACGTCGATCGCGGCCTCGCGTCGCGCAGAGCCGCTCCGCTTTTCCCTCCCCCTCACCCGCCGACCGGAGCAGTAAAAGAAGGAGCGGCTCTTGGGCGCTCCCTACGCGGGCACGGGCCTACGGGACGGCTTCCGCGGTGGCGACATCAAATTACATCACCCGCGTCGACATGCCGGGCACGTCCGGGTGCCTCCAACCCGCTCGCCCCGCCCCCTCCGACCACCCTGCTCGCGCCGCCCGCCCCCGCCAGACGCGCTCGCCCCGGCCGCCACGCCCCCGCCACGCCCCCGCTACGCGTTCCGCCACGCCCCCGCTATGCCCCGCCATGCCACGCCCCACCATTCCACGCCCCGCCATGCCACGCGCCGCCATGCCCCGCCACGCCATGCCACGCCCCGCCATGCCACGCACCGCCACCCCCACCACGCCCCGTCACCCCACGCCACGCCCCCGCCACGTCCCCGCTACGCACCCGCCACGCCCCCGCCCCACCATATCCCCACCATGCCACACACACCCTACGCCCCCGCCACGTCCCCGCCATGCCTCTGCCATGCCCTCGCCACGTCCCCGCCACTCTCCGCCCTGCCCCGCCCCTTCCGCCTCGACCGCGCGCGCACCCACGCACCCTCGTTACGCTTTCCACCCGCGCGCTTCTCCACTCTCCGGTCGCATGTTGCCCTTTCATCTCCCCTCATATCCCTCGCTCCGACCGCCCCCCCCACCCATGCGTCTCCGCCGACCCCAACTTTCGCTGTTAGTTCGACGTGTGCCGCTCCCCTCTCCCCGCCCCACCCCGCCGTCGTCCTCCTCGTCTCGAAAACCCGCGCGCCATATCCGCTCCCGGCCCCGCCCCCCTCCTCCCCGCGCCCCGCCCGGCGGCCGCGCCCTCTGGAATCATTCTGTATGCGAGCGCGCGGCGTGTCGCCTTTTTTTATGGCTCGGAAAACGAACTCTAACTTCCTCGCCCGCTCTCAACCATTGGAACGGCGGCGGCGGCGGGACCGGAGCCGGAGGCCGGGAGCGGTGGCTGGGTGGAGTGGAGGGGGGTGAGGGTGGAAAACGGAGTGGGGAGATTTACGGCGGGCGTGGCCCTGGCCGGGCAGCGGAACGCGACGCGCTGTTATAAGTATTTAGTAAGGCCGCTCCTTTTTCCGCCGCCGCCGCCGGACGCGCGCCACTGAACAGGAGGGTTCGGGACAGAGCGGGTCCGGGAGGCGGCGGGAAAGGGGCGGGGTAAAAGCGGAGACGGGGGGTCTGTGAGGTCAGGGGCAGGGAGGATGTGGAGGTGCCTGGAGCGGCTGCGAAATTGTGGTAGAGGGGATGGAAAGATCAGCGGTGACGGAGGCGACGAAGAACGCGTGAGTAGTGAAGAAGGTGTGGTCGGTGAGGTGGTGTGGAGATGTGGGGAGGGAGGATGCGTTACCTTCACATCCTCCCAGTCTCTGACCTCACGGACCCCCCGTCTCCGCTTTTACCTCGCCCCTTTCCCTCCGCCTCCCGGACCCGCACCCTCCCGAATCCCGTTGTACAGTGGCGCGCGTCCTGTCACCTGAGGGGAGGCCGGTGGAGGCGACTGGAGCGGCTGGGAAATTGTGGTAGACGTGATGGAGAGGTCAGCGGTGACGGAGGCGACGAGGAACGCGTGAGTAGTGAGGGAGGTGTGGTTGGTGAGGTGGGTAAAGGCGTGAGCAGGGAGGATGCGGGCGTATCTGCTGGGATGGATGGCGTAGGTGACAGGGGCGGTGATGGCAAAGGTGATGGAGAGATCGGCGGCAGCGGAGGCGACGAGGGATGCATGAGCATTTCGGTTGGTGTGGTTGGTGATGGCCGTAGGAGAGGCGTGGGTGACTGTGGGTCGACGGTGTCTTGCGAAAAATGAGTGGCGGAGGCTGGGAAGGCGGTGGAGACGATGAGAACAGCGCAGTGAAGAAGGCGGCCGGGGAGACTTACGTCACAGGTGGCAAGATTGGGGGCGTCGGGGGTGTGGGACGGGCGCCAGGGATGGTGTGAGTAGCGAAGTTGACTGCACAGCGTTAGATGCGGTGGTGATGGGAACGGTGGGGGCAGGGGTAGATTAAGCAGTGGAGGCCAGGGCAGGAACGATGCGTGTTGCATTGAGAACCTGCGTGAAGAAAACGAGGGAAATGGATGGAGGTAATAAAGTCAGAGACATCGAGATATGACGTTAAAATGTCGTTGAAATACATGTAAACGCAATAGAAAACGATCATTCTGAATGACGAACGTTAATAAAACACATCAATTGTCATGTTATATAAATCAAATATGGAGTATCAGTCCCACTTTCCACATTGAGACTTTTAGTACTCAATTACTCGACGTTCTAGAAAACGTTTTACATATTTTCACAAGTAACACCTTCGCTCAATAATGTAAGAGTTAATCTTTTATAAATATTAGTTGATGATCGATACATCATTTTGATTTTCTCGACTTGCTTCTTCAAGTTATGTAATCAGTCAAAGGTAAAATACAAGAAATCATTAAGGCGAAAATAAATATACTTATTTCTAAGATAATCAAAGCAAATGTATTGTAGCAAATGATCAGTTACAATGGCTCATATTCAAAGCAAAAGTAGTTCTTGCAAATGGGCTAGGCTATCTGACTGTGGGAACCTAAGGAATCACAAAGATATTTCTTGTATACGAACATGAATGTTTCTTATAAGAAAATTATATTATGACAAGTATTATACTACACACGGCCGGTGCCGTATTAAACAAACACAAACTTCTTGCTTAGGTATAAAACTGAGCTTCCACCTCGGTTTTCAAACTTCATCAGCGCCAGTTATTTGTACTCTATCGGCCCCGAATGACAATAATGACTAGGGCTTGGACATTAAGGTGATAAAAAGCGGAAAATATTTACTTTTTATACCCTTAAAAGTGAAAAATATTAAATTAAAGCGACGAAAATATTTATTACCCGTATGAAAACCAGTAACCAAGAGCGAAGGAAGTGTCCAAGTAATACGTGCCATCCTCTTTATCATCTGCGCATTTCGTTTGTGCAATCTGAGGGAGGTAGGCAGCTGCTGTTGCTACGAGTGTATGTTATTGCTCGGAGTGTCGTCTGAATCACAAAAGCGTTAGAAATGGCCCCCAGACTTTTTGACAGGTCGTGAACCAGACGCACTCGACTCAATCCGGAAAGTCTCATAGTAACCTGTGATGTGTGCCTGGATCTTTCTTCGCAGTTTATCAAAAAATACAAAGTATTAAAATTGAAAACACTCAAAATATAATTTATTCTTAACAAAATTTAGCAAATGTAATATTCGTTTCGACGATTTTACGATAATATACGCTTCGACGAACGTAATTTTTATGCAATTTAAGCAAAATATTTATTTCTAGGTGATATGCAATTTGGAATATTGAAAATATGGAGTGCTACCTGAATTTCCACAAAACTTTTACGCTCAAGATTAAGGAGGGAAATATGTATTTTTCGAAATATCCAAGCGCTAATGATTATTACACCACTTTCTGGAAACCTCAAAGGAATGAAAATTGCCTGAATTGAATGAAAAACGCACACAACCAAATAAATACACAGAGAAAGACATACACGGACAGTGATGGAAGTGAATAAATAGACGTAGCTCAAGGCAAACCAGAGCTATTGATTACTACACCACTTTCTGAAAACTCCAAAGAAATGAAAATTGTCTGATAAAGACGTACACAAACATATAAATACATATAGAAAGACAGACGTGGAGAGTGATGAAAGTGAATAAATAGACGCAGCTCAAGGCAAATCAGCGAGTTCAACTTCGCCCGCCTGCACGCACGCACGCACCAAAGTGCGTTCTGAAACGTCCGGAAAGCAACGCGGCGTGGCGGGGAGGGCGCGGCGTGGCGGGGAGGGCGCGGCAGCGCGGGACGAGGCGGCAGAGAAACGGCGCTGTCTCAGCACTCCTCGCGGAAGCTGCGGGAACTAAACGTGCCGGAACAGATGACACGAATCTCGGCATTGCGTTCCTTTCGCTTTTTTTTTTCCAGCGTGTTTCCCCGCTCGGTCTTTCAGCTAGTTTGCGTTCCTTTGCGGCCGTCGACGCGAAGAGATATGCTGGGAAGGGAGGGGAAATCGCGGAAGAGGAACGTACGAGAAGAAAGATGAGCCGATAAGAAATGGCGACGTTTGAAGAAGCAACCTGCAAAATGGTGGTGGTGTGGAATCGTGCGGCACAAGATGTTCAAGATGGAGGTGGAGGTATCGACGGAGGCAAAAGAGGACATCTCAATGACGGAGACGGCGGCGACTGAGGTGGGTTTGGTGCTAGCTGAAAAGGCGCTTGCAAAGATGGTGGAGGTAGGGACAGCGATCGCTCAGGTGACGGATAGTTAAGTCGGCCATGAGAAATGTGGCGTATTTAAAGTCAGTAGCCGGAAAGTGGTGAGATGGAACAGTGAAGGGGAATGGTGTGATAGAGGAGATGTGGAAAGTAATAAGGATTTTGAGGGTAGGTGGAGGTAGTGACAAGGGCAAGTGAGAATTCCTCAAAGAAAGAGACGGTTGCAACTGAGGTAGCTTTGGCAGTATCAAAAGCGATGATTTCAAAGACAGCAGAGGAAAGGCGGTAGTGATAGAGATATCGATCGCACAGGTGATGGATCATTAAGTCGAGCATGAGAAATGTGGCATTTGGATACATGATCATCTAAAAATACACCACAGCGATGGAAGAGTTGAAGGTAAGTGGTACGACGGAGGAATGTAAAGGAGATTTCGGGTCGGAGGAGACGGTTAATATGGTAAAGGTGGCGATAGCGAAGGCAGGGCCTTTACAGGTGCTGACAAGCAGAAGCAACGGATGCATACGTGATGTTTGCGGTGACACACTGGGTAGAGGTTACGTCAGAGAAAGCGAAGGAGCCATATGAAGCGCCGTCAAAGATGGAAGAGATGGATTCAAGGAGATTAAAGTGGCCACGTTCACAGCGGACAGGGCCGTAATTCAGTCTAGCAGAGTCGGTGATTGAAACGGTGACCTATCGATTGTTGAACACAACGCGGTGCTATCCTGGTCAGACATCAACAACACATATATAGTGAAAAATGTAGAATTGTTGAGTACTACATGACATTGGTGGTTGTAGGGACAGTGGCAAAAGAAGAACCGGGGGTGAAGGTGAAGGCAGCGATGAAGACGGAGAAGAGGTGAAGGCGGAGGTAGAGGGAAAGGCAGAAACGGAGGCAAAGAGGGAAGCGAAGGTGACGGCGGAAACGGAAGAGGGCCGGAGGGTCGGTGGCGGGGGCGGGGGCGGAGGGGTTTGTGGATACGAAGGTAGTTGTGGTTAGGAAGGCGGAAGCGAATGGGGAGGCACAAACCCAGAGAAAGGTACAGTTGTGAGGGGGGGTTAAATTGAAGAGGTACGCCCAGGAAGAAATGTAAATGGAGATGAAAAGATGAAAGTGGAAACGGAGGCGGCAGTGAACACTGTGTTAATGAAGGTATCAAATGAAAAAGTGTAATCAGTGACGATGTAAGACAGTTTAATAGCCACTAGCATGAGAACTACACAGGCGTCAGTGGCAGCGAAGCCTGCAGAAGTAGTCGCAACAGTTATCGGCTAGATTGTGATGGCAAGGGTGGGAGGGGCGGCAGGGGCGGCAGGGGCGGCAGGGGCGGCAGGGGCGGCAGGGGCGGCAGGGGCGGCAGGGGCGGCAGGGGCGGCAGGGGCGGCAGGGGCGGCAGGGGCGGCAGGGGCGGCAGGGGCGGCAGGGGCGGCAGGGGCGGAAGGGGCGGAAGGGGCGGCAGGAGCGGCAGAGGTGGCAGGCGTGGTAGGGGCGACTGGTGTGGCAGGAATGGCAGGGGTGACAAGAGTGGCAGGGGGCGGCAGGTGCGGCAGGTGCGGCAGGTGTGGCAGGGGCGGCATAGGTGGCAGGGGCGGCAGGGTAGGCACAGGTGGCAGGGGCGGCAGGAGTGGCAAGGGCGGCAGGCGCGGTAGGAGCAGCTGAGATGGCAGGAGTGACAGGGGTCATAGGGTGACAGGGGCGGCGTAGTGGGAGGGGGCGATGGCTGGTACGGCGGCGGGGGCGGCGTAGTCGGAGGGGGCGATGGCTGGTGCGGCGGCGGGGCGGCGGGGTCGCCGGAGGGTGGTGGGGGCGGCGAGGGCGGGGCGACGGCGGTGGCGATGACGGGTTCAGCGGCGGTGGCGGGTTCAGGGGCGGAACTGCCTGGGCCAGGGGAACGGCGGGGGCGACGTGGGTGGCGGAACCGGCAGTTTCGCAGGCGGCGGCGGCGGACGCGGCGAAAGAAGAAAAATGAAAAAGTGACGCGCCTGATTCCGGATCCCTTATGAGGTTTGGCACTTTGCTGGCTGTCAAACAAAGCGGCAACTGTCGTAAATAACGCCACCACCGCCGCCGCCGCCGCCGCCTGCCGCTCCGCCAGACGTTTGGCGCGGCTGCTTCGGCGCCTGAAAAGAACATCGGCGCCCGCGATATTGCGGCGCGAGTTGAAGACGGGGCAAAACGGTGACGCTCCAGATAGTAACACTGAAGCATGGATGATGAACAAATTGTGTCGCAGGGATAGGTATGTATGGATATCAATTGGGCTAAATGGCAGACCCGATCGTAATTTACTTTTTCTACGATGGTTCACACAGTAAGTTATGGTTTAATCGTTTGGGTTTTTTAGGTCTAAGTCCCACCAGGTCTTTCTAGGTCCCACGTGATAGTTTTGCATTTCACCTTTGATCGGATGTTTAAAAAGCAATATCTATGTCATGCGTTATCGCTTCATGAAAACTCGGTGTCTCAGAAAGTCAGATCTGACCAAAAACACGTTCAAACTTTTCTTGAGAATCTGTCGCTGCGGAGGAAGTCGTGAATTCGGAGAAACACACTGGCTGTTGAAGTTTTTCTTCCGAAAAGCCATCTGAGACCCACGGGAAGGTCAGCAAGTGCAGAAAATGTTTAACGAATAATTGCCTTTGGCACATTTCAAAACTGAAAATGTTTTAACACTAATTTGCTGAAATATATGTAATGTATTGCTAAATACATGTTTCAGATTCTAAATAAACAAGTTGTTCATTCAATTATTTTGCAATTCTTCTAGTACAGGACTTGCAATGAAATGGGAAGTTGTATCTGCTCATCACTAAATGTAAATTCATACTAACATACATAATGTGTGTGGATGTTGGTGTGTACTGTTGAATACTGAACATATTACTGTTGATTTTGGTCGAAATGTAAACTTTGTCGTCATAACAAACAATGTCTTAATGAATACTCATTATTTTGTATTCTGTAGTTACACAATTGTAAACCCCATTACTTATATAAATATTATTTTTGCCACGCATTAACTAATCAATTAATTTACATCCCAATTTTTTAGTTGAATTTACTCTTTGCAGGGCTTTGCTTAACCTTAATTCAACAATTTTTTACCATTTAAAAGTATGATATTAAACAAACTTTTGCCAAAATGTTTCAACTTTTAACACAGTTCGTTGCAATTAATTCTTCTTGTTGCAGGGTAGTTTGAAATTTTACGGTCTTACTTAAAAGTCGATAAAAATATTAATTAAGTTTTAAGGAAGAAATAAACGTATGGTCATTGCACTATAATATCTGTATTAGATATTTATTTCCAAAATAGTATTGTACGTTGATTACTATAACTAATTTTTTACACTGACACAATTTCCCCAAATAGGTAATGATATGAACTTCTCTGAGAACTTATGCTTAACCCTTTTTTCCAACCAATAACCAACCTTTCAGACATTATCGCGCGTCCTTAAAATCACGAGATTCATTTAGAGGTATTTCCTTCTGGCCTCATCTGAAGATTTAGTATACAATTTCATATACTATATCTCACAGCGGGAAACTATACATGTGACTACGTAAGCAGCACAAGAAAATGAAATGACCGAGCATATGTCGGCCAATTTCCAACGGCTTCGGAGCCTTCTGCAACAAAGGTTGGCAGCGCCGCGACCTTTGAACTTCCGAAAGGGCACGCGAGCAAGCAACGGGCCGCAGGGCCAAAGGCGCAAGGGCTCAAGGGCTCAAGGGCGCTAGGCCGCGCATTCGCTCGCGGCTTTTTTAATATCTGCAATTGCCCAGGGACGGCAGGCAATCAGCGCGGCGCGGATAAATCTCGGCAGAAATTTGTTTCCGCCCGTGGCGCGGCCGCGCGGCGCGCCCCGCAAACGCCGTTTCCGGACGCTACCGCTCGCCGCAGGCAGCGCCCTAATCGCACACCAAACCCAGTCGGCGCCTTGGCGATCGAAGTACACGTTTTCTTATCGTCAGAGGCGTGGGACTGCGTTCTTTTGTCGCGCAAAAAGGAACTGCTTACCAAATTCCGCTGTTAGATGTACGAACCTGTGCAATAAGCTCAGTGAGAACGTGTAATAAAAATTACCATCACGTTGAGAGAGCAGGTGAATGCCCCACGCTCTGCATATTATAATTTTTTTCATTGTGTAAAGGAACGTTAAGTTTGAAACGTAAGAGTTTGCTTAAACTGAAGTATTGTTTTACTAAATAACACATCAGATCTTTTTAGGATTAACAGGAGAGTAATACGTTGAATAATACTTGTTTCAATTTATTACATTCTCTCTCTTAGTTAGTCGACCATACTGCGAAATGATAACGTCTTAACCCCACGTCACGGAGTTTCATCGGGTAATCCTAATCAATATAGGAATTCATATCCAAAAGGCTAACGTAAATGATCTAGAGTACCTGTATGACAACTAGAACAACATTATATCTTTACTTACATACATTTCCAATAATTTGGGAAACACTACAACCTGAAAAAATCTATAACTTAAATGTAAAAATGAAGAATGAAAATAAGCAGTGTATTAAAAACATATCTTAAAAATGTTACATGAAACGACTTATTTCCCACTAATACTTACTGATGGCTGCATTAAATAAACATGTTAAAGTTCAACCATATGTTTCCTTCTTTTCGGAAATGTGTTATACACAGCTGTAAAGAAGCTCACTTGATGAAAAGATCCGTACGCTCAAGTACAAACACATTGCCGTGCTCACAGCACAGCAGTGTCTTACATATGCTTGACAATATGACTTTTACAGCTGCTGTAAAGCAGGAGTGAGAAGCGATGCGTCGCAGACCTTAGTACAATGGCACGCATTCTCAGCTGAGAGGTTTCATATAAGGGAGGGATTGGGGATGGAGCTAGAGTCGACTTCAGGGAATAGAAGTGGGGTTTTGGTGCGGAAAGCAAAAGGGGTGGTAGACACGAAAGTGGGAATCGCGGTACATGGTGCACCACCGTACTGACAACCGGGGCGAGAGTGGGAAAGGAACTTGTGTTGGTTTTGAACGATGGGGAAAGGTGAGTAATAGAGAGATAGTATGTGGGGGAGATGGGCAGTAGAGGAGAAGGGCAGTGGAGGATTTGAGACGTGGGGGGGATGAACAATGAGGGGTATGAACAGTGGGAGAGATTAACAGTGACGATGTTGAGCAATTGGGGAGATAGACGATAAGAGAGTTATATAATTTGGAAAATGGGGAAATCGGCCAGTGGGGGAGATGGGCAAACGAAGAGATACGCAATTGAGGAGCTGGGCAGTAAGGGAGTTGGCAGTAATGTGGGTAGTGGGAGAGATGGGCAGAGAAGACGACGGGGACTGGGAAAGAGGCGGTAAAGGGTTTGGTGGTGGGAATGATGAGCGATGAGAACGATGAGTTGCTGTGTCGGGGAGAAGAGGAAGTTGTAGTGATGGGCAGTGGGCACGAAGAGCGAAAAAAGAGTTGGGTATTAGGGTGACTGGTGGTGAATGCAATGAATGACGGAAGTGGAGAGGGAAGATGTTGGTGGACGGTGTCGGAGACGGAGTAGGGGCAGAGTTTGGAGGTTGTATATGCAGAATAAGAACAGAATTCGGGAGGGAAGAGGGGGTTGATGGAGGAAACAGTCGGAAGAGAACAGAAGGTGAGCGGACAGAATGTGGGCGGAGGGGAGTGGAAGAAAAAGCAAAACTGGACGAGAGCGAAGGGAGGGGAAGTGGAAGCGGGTGGAGAGCAAAAATACCCGAACAAGAGAGCAAGACGCGAACGATATCTCAGCGAAGGCGCCAGGGTGCGGAGACGGGAAACCAACCCGCGTCACATGAAGGAGCGGGAGCAGCGACAGGGTGCTGAGAGTGGGGGCGGCGGTTATCGCGTGGCCAGCCGGCAACGGCGGCGGTGGCGGCGGGAGCCCGAGCCAAATGCGAGCCCCGGGCGGGGAGGGCAAGCTGCGCCCCGCGCGCTGTCCTACATGCGACCTCTTGTCCGGCGCCGCAAACGCCCCCGCGGCGACGCCGCCGCTGCAGCGCGCTGCCGGAATGTGGGTCGCCGCCGCGAGGTGGCGCTTCCCAGCCACTTGCTGTACAGTCTCTTGCTCTAGAGTTAGCGGATTCCATGGTATAACGGTCAGCGTATCGGGTTGGTGTAGCCAAGATTGCGGATTCAAACCCGATCGAAGCCGTGGATTTTTTTAAGGGCGAAAAAATCCTTCGTACCGCTTCCTTCGAAGGGGAAGTAAAGCCGGCTGTCCCGTGTTAGTAGATTTACTAGATGTGAAAGATCCTCAAGCCTAAATGACGCCTCTGAGCAAAATTCAAAATCGCCTGTTTCGTCGCCCGAGATAATACCTTCTTTCTCCGCTAGGTGAAAGGCGCGTAGCGAAATTTGTGTGGTCAGACGGAAGAGTAGGCCTCATGGCCCGATTTCCGCCACGTAAAATAAGACATTAACTAACTAATTTAACTAAGTCTCTAAATACAGAGAGTAGTGCAACCGCCAACATTTAATATCCTCTCACCCGATAGCCCCGCTAGACAGCAATCAGGAGCTGAAGGAAAATTATAACAATGGGTGACGTTAGGAAGATTGTTAAGAATATCAATATTGGTTCGAGAAAGATTCATGGTTCTCGACACAAAGAATATCTCACAGTTCCAATTCAATTGACAAATGGATATAAAATGGCGAGATCGGTGGAACAATGGAATGCGCTACTCTTTGTATCTAGGTACTCTAACTTGCTGCTTCGACATGACCGCTCTCCGCCCACACCGTTTCATTACTCTCACGGCCACCGCTTCCCTCAAAGCTCTGACAGTACTCTGACCTCGTGAAAAACCTCTGGGCGCCCCATACAGTTCTTTTATAACTGAAAATGTTGATTATTTACTGAAAAACGGAACGTATAGTAACAAAAATTGTGATTATGTCTTCAAATTTTAGAACTAATTACTTTTAGAATACTAACTAGTTCTACTCGATTACAAGATATATTCTTTGCACCAAAATCCAATAGTAATAGTTATCTCAACTCTCCGATGATTTATTCTCAAGGCTATTTAGTCTTGCAAATGCAATGCCATCCAGAGTAGATTTATTTGATGTTAGTTTACGTGTCTTCGAAATAATACTAAAAAGTATTATCTATAACATTATACAACTTTATATACGATCTCAGCCTTACTAGAATTGCTTCATCAATTAAAGGTGTATGATCTATTGTTTTATATAGTTATCTCATCGATTATGCCTTTTACATTGTAATTTTGGGTATGAGAAAGGATTATTACTATGTATTAAATACATATTCTTGAAGTATTCTCCCCATAGCTCGTCATACGCAGTGTTTAACTGTTTTTGACGTAAATAAATAAATAAATAAGTAATTCACAGTGCAGATCACTTCTGAACTCTTACGTTAATAATTCATTCCAGAATTCCACTGAAGGTCATTATTCACCTTTTATCCTTATCGTATTTTTAATAAAGTGACAAATTTAACAATATTTTCTAATTGCATTACATATTCTTTAAAATTTGGGTAATATCCTAGTCTTCGCGATAATATCAATCTAAAACAAGTGTGCAATTCAATGAAGGTTTCTGGAATTATTCTAGAGCGAAAAATTATTAGATGAAACTGAACCATTGCATTAAAAGACTTTTCAAATATTCTTTGTACACACCACTGTAGATCTCTTGGACTGAATGTGTAAGCATCAACTTCGTCTTGAACAGTGTAGGCACGAAACAGCATCCCGTTATCATCCTATACTCTCTCAACTAACGTCCTCTTTGTCCGTTCTTTTCCCTCTCATCTCCGTCATCCGCTTTCCGAGTAGTAGCCTCAAACGGAGCCACTCTAATAAAAGCCGAAAAAGGATAAAAGGAAGGTGGCGTCTCTTTGGAGTCGATCATAAACTTGGCAACGACGCGCGATCGCTGCTACTCTGCATTCCCTCATTGGCCATTGGCTCCATTGTTGAAGAGGGCGCCGCCGGCCCACTCCCTTTGAGCAGGAAGTCGCTCGTATTTCACCGCTCAATTGTCTCGGTGGCGATGGAGGCGGTGGCTGCGCGGCCGGCGGGGTCACCAGGGCGGTGAAGGAGGCAGGGAGGGACGGGAGTCGCGGAAAAACGGAAGGGACGGCGTGAGTGAGGAAGGAGAGGGTGGCAAAGGCGAGGAGTGGTTTGTAGGATCATTGCTACCGTCGCTTCTATTAGAAAGAAAGCGGAAAGGGCAGGTGGAGAGCGTGCAAAGAGTGGAAAATGAGCGCGTCAAGAGCGGGGAAAGAGAGCAAAGAGCGTGCAAAGAGTGAGAAAAGAGCATGCAAAGAGAGAGCAAAGAGCGTGCAAACAGCCAACATATAGTGAGCAAAGAGCGTTCAGAGGAACCAGAGAGTGACCAAAGAGCGACCAGAGAGCGGGAAGAGAGGGAACAGAGAACGGACAGAAGGTTCGAGAGCAGGCAGAAAGCAAGCAAAACGCGGGCGAATTGAGGGCAGAGTTTGGAGGGGAGTGTGGGCAGATTGTGAACAAAGTTCGAGAAGAGTGGGGGGGGATGAGAATCGACACAGAATCGAAGCAGGCGGTGTGCGGGAAGTGTATGGCTGAGGTGGGAGTAAAGGGAAAGTAAAACTCTAAGAGGGCGAACGGAGAGCGAAAATATGGCGGGCAGAGAGCAATCGGACGATGAGAGGGAAGAAAATGGGTGAAGAACAGGATGAGAGCGGTATGAGAATGAGCTAGAGAAGGCCGAGAGCGGACTGGAGCGGGTGGAGAGCGAGCGGAGACAGGCAGAGAGTGGGAAGTAGTCTGGTGGAGCGCGGACAGGGGCCGGAGGAGGAGAAAATGGGGATGGGGCAGAGACCCGATGCTTTCAGTGGGATTTTGTTGCGCAGTGATATATTTTGTCAAATATGTATTTTTCTTTGCGTCCAATTTCTCTCTTTGTGCCCGCGCGCTCCGCTCGTGCGTCATTTAAATGCAGCGACGGTCTTGGAGTGGCCTTGTGCTCCGCTAGGCAGAGCACCGTCTCTCCATGCGACGCTGCAGCTCGGGTTCCTGTGTCCTTCCACATCCCTCGCTTCAGTACTCTCGCATCTCACATTGGTCTTAATACTACCGCCCAGTTATGTTGTTGCTATAATGCATCCTTGACTGCAGTAATGTCGCCGAGCAAAATATTCAAGTCCCATATCATTTAATACAGGTAACCTGAAAATTCATAACTATAACGTAATTAATCCTTTATATTTAAGCATATTTGTCAGCTCTTATGAGTATGGCAGTTTAATTCAACTTGCCGTTTCAGGATCCAACATAAACTCTCAATTTCTCTAACTTACACTCTCAACATAAATTCTCAACACAAACTGAATTCACCTTCATTTTCATTCAGAATGTGTCGTAATTCTTGCGCAAAGAACTGAAATTGTCGTTCATAATACAGTGCCTAGCTAAGAAGAAAAAAGTTTTAAGATATGCTCAAAATCAACTTTTGTTTACTCCATGCACACTATAGTATACACATAATCACAATATTGAACGTAAGATATGTAACCTCTGTATTTATTGAAATAGTTTCCACTACAGTGAGACGTAATTCAATTTACGTGGGATAATTTTAAGCCCAGAATCAAATATACTGTGGAGTCCAAATTGTACTAAATAGTCCTTATCTCTAGTTATTTCCGGTCCAGGTGAGTTAAAATTTCCCATAACTTTCCCTTCCGCAGCCGGCGCACGCACGCACGAACACACACATATACACACACACACACACATACACATACATACAAACGTCTAACACACCTTACGCCTCTAATCCCACAGTATTTATCTTCTTAGAATCTTCTCCATCCAACGCGTATTTTCCTCGTCTTGCTCGCAAATGCATTCGCACTCACCCTCACAGCGGTGCTGACATCAAAAGCGGGCATGAAGTCGTCCTTGCCGTCAGGTACCCACGCCGAATTTGCCACCCCGCTACTTCTCCTCCTCGCTCCGTCAACTTCCCACCACTACTGCCCTCAGTCCCCCCTCCACCGCCCCGCCTTCCCGCCCCTCCCCGCTCGGGCCACCACACCTCCCCGCCGTCCCATCCCGCCGGTGCATCACTAGCGCTGCGGCTCCGCCCCGTCACCGACCCGTCTCCACCCCGTCCCGGCCCCGCGGCTGCCCCCATTCCGTCACGCCTCACGAGCGATGCATCTCTACTCGTCGCAGCCCCGTCTCCGCCCGGTCTCCGCCCCGTCTCCACTCCATATCCGCCCCGTCTCCGCCCCTTATCCGCCCCGTCTCCGTTCCGTTTTCGTCCCGTCTTCTCCCCGCCACCGCCCCATCTCCACTCCGTCTCTGACCCGTCTCCGACCCGTCTCCACCTCGTCTCCACCCCGTCTCCACCCTGTTTCCACCGTTTCCATCCCGTCGCCGCCGTCGCGTCGCCAGGACTCCACCATGTCTCCGCCATGACATGGTGTCTCCACCATATTATCGCCATGTGTCCGCCACATCTCCGTCCCGACTACACCCCGTCTCTACTGAGTCCCTGCCTCTCCATCTCTCCGCCACTGTCACCGTCATTCGAATACAAGAGAGGTGGTTAAAATCGTCACATTATCCCATCATTCCACCTTCTTCGGGTTCTCCCGTCAGCGTCTTCAGTCAACGCGTCTTCAGTAACTACTATATGTACCACCGTTCGCGCTGCATCAATTGCATTTTCCGACATACCTGCCTTCCCATCCACCACCTCCCCCTCCGTCACAATTTTCACTGTTTCTAAGTACAGCCTGCGCCACCGTCCCCTCCACCTTCCCCCCTCCCACCCTCGCCGCACCTCCCCCACCACCTCCCGCGCGTAGTCGCCTCCTCCGTCGCGGTGCTTATGCTAAGGACAGCGGCCATAACAACGCCAGGGAACGCTGAAATATTTGGTCGGTGTGTAAATGCACTGGGTCCTTCAAACCCTCCGACTCGCGACTCGCCTCTCCTCTCCGCGCCGTTAAGTCGCACGGAAGCTTCCACGCCACCAGCTTTAGTCTGAGGGCCGGCTGGGGGGAGGGGAATGGGGAGGGAGGGAGGGAAGCGAGAAAGAACAGGGCGAGCGCCGGTACAAAGTCGCATCGCTGCGTCGCCCGCTGATCCACTCCCGAAAGAGCGCGAAGCCAACCGCGACGTAGAACCGCTCTCTTTCGTGCTCTTTAACGGACGCTCTCTTCCTCCTGGCGTTGCACTGCGTTTAACCATCACTTCCCTTAACCTTTATGATTTTTTTTTCTTCAGAAATTGCTCAAACGTATGGGTAAATGGATCACGTGTACAAAGCGACATTTTTGACTATTTATTTGAATTATGCTTAAGTAGTGGTGACGTCAAGGTGGTAAATCAAGATAAGCGGTACCTGTGTTTCGGTAAAAAAAAAAGTTTCAAAAACTTGCGATTGATAATTTTACAGATGTTTTGTGTTAATCCCGGATACTATAGGCCGGAGACTCGCCATAAACTTAGAAACGTGCAGAGAATAAGAGTAAAATGTGTCGTTTCAAAGTGGAATTTTTTTGCTAAGTCAACTAAATTCTATTACCTTAACACACATCTCTTTCGATCACCAGAAACTCTACAGCGCATTCCTGAATCATTTGCTTTAGCTAGTTGACAAAACGTTGTTTCGTCTTGCTAAAAACCTCTTCACTCTTTATACTGTTGCTTGCGAATTTACTATCTTTTCCCGAACTGATCCCGCTATTTAGTTTTTCGTCCATTCAGTCGTATTCTCCTGATCTCTTGGCAAATGCAGCTCTCAAAACGGCTTCTTTCCCGCTCCCTATCATCCACGCGTTGTTGCAATCGATGAAACGTCGTCCTATCACCGCGTCCCTCTCGTATCTTTTTCTTAACGCACTTCCCCGCCGTGTGTGCTGCTCTCTAACCCTCTTCACCTTCTATGTCGCTCTGCGCGCTCTCGCGTATCGCGGCCGCTGCAAGCGACTCCTTCAGAAAGACCGCGTGACACTTCCTTGACCCACTCGTTTTCTTTTCCACCCACCTGGATCGATCAAGGTTTTTGGTCACATGCGCAATAAAAATTTCCAATAGGGTTTTTTTCCACACGCTGTCGGATCGTCTGATCCCGCTATTTAGTTTTTCGTCCACTCAGTCGGATTCTCCTGATCTCTTGGCCAATGCAGCTCTCAAAACGGTTTCTTTCCCACATCTTCCACCCGTTGTTGCACTCGATGTGACGTCCTCCTACCACCGCATCCCGCTCGTATCTTTTTCTGAACGCACTTCCCCGCCGTGTCTCCTGCTCTCTAACCCTCTCTGCCGGCGCCGCTCTCTCGCGGATCTCGCCGCTCTCTCGCTGTACGCTCTCGCGGCCGCTGCGAGCGAGTGCAGCGGGGACACCCAATCCGGTCGCTCGGAGCTTGTAAACTGAGCTGTAATCTCGCGATTGCATCGGCGTGTGCGTGGGGCCCGCCCGATCGGTTTGACTGCAGCGCTTTGTGGCAAAAGCGCGCCCATGCATAAAATAACGCCCAGGGCCAAGTTAATGTGAACTACGCGATCGAACCGTTTGAACCCCCAGACGCGTGTTTCCTGATCGCGAAATTGTAAGAGTTTTTCACACGCTGAACATGTTTGCACAAATGGAGGTTCCAGCAATACAGCAGAAACAGCCTGAAAATATTTTATGAATTTATTGCGTTTCTGTTATGGTGTAAATTGGTCTTGGTTTTAATATCGATTCCTTTTCTGTAGAAGTTGTTTGATATTAACTTTTCTTACCATGTCTGCTCACCAATCACACCGGCTGAAGAATAAATTAACTTTAATCACATCCCACGAATGAGTGACCTTATTTGAAAGATGGACTTAAAATATACGCAAATTTCTTGCATATTCCGTATTTCCGTAAAGTTGAACTACCCACTTCTACATACATTTTGTGAGAAAAACGTGACGCACTGGATGAATAGGACTCAACAACTTTGTTAAAAAAATACTTCGAAAGAAATGGGTTCCTTTATTACAATGTAGTCAATTAAAATGAATCATGTTCATGGTGGAACGGTAGTCAATCGCTTCTAATGAATGTGTAACATTTAATTGTTGAAACATACTGACCTCATCCAACATTCTTTCATGATTTTGACCTAAACTTTGTTTAGAATTTTCTCAATATTGCAGATAACCATGAGTTAGTATTACAAAAGTGTGATTTCTTGATAAGAAAGCATGGACTAAAAGAATATTTTCATTTTTACTCCAGATTAAAAAGTTTCTACTTAGTTTCATGTATGTAAACTTATTTTGTCATGATAAATGGTACTTTTGAAGCAATAAGGACTTCATTATATTGCAACTGGTCGTTTCTCATCTGGCAGTAGAAACATGCTTATTTTGAAATCGTAATTCTTCTGTCGCGACGCTAGTATTAATAAAATAACAAGAAACGTAGAAACAAACGCAATTAATTTCTTGTATCAATAAATGATACTACATACTCCAATAACAAGGGTTCACCTTTTCTATTCAACGTTTACGCCAGTCATCTTTACTAATTGCGTTCTTAATCTGACTCACTAAATCGCATCTTAAATTCTCTGGATTACCAAAAAAATCACGAATATGCTCACTGGGTACATAAGTAGAAACGTTGAGTAGAACATGAATTGATGACCATATGCATAAATTGACCAAGCATAGTTTATAAGGAATGGATTTCCATACGTCAAAACACACATTCACATTTGAGTAAAATATCAATTTAGATCTTGTTTTTTTTACAAAAAAATAAGGCATAACGACTTTCGTTATAAGAGAACACAAAGACATACGCACACATTCATAAAATCCTAAACCTAGAACGGATATCAAATTCATTATTAACCGAAGCTCCATCCGGCACAAGGAAGCCCGCTGCAAGACCAAGTGCTGATTTATCAGTTGGGACGTCGCTTGTTAACCCCTCCCGCTCTTTTCGCCCCCGCCGACACTTTATCCGCATTCCCGTCGGAGGCGGCGGCGGCGGCGGCGCCTGATCTAATGAAACGGGGCGTCGCGACGGCGAGATCAGGCCAGCGCCGGCGGCGCGCCGCGGCCGAACCATCGATCCGTTCCCATATCGAATTTGTCATCGCCGGTCGCCCGACTCGAACAATATGAATGCAAATTGAGGGGAAACGCGAGCACGGAGACTCGACGACGGTGACGGCGACGATGGAGGCGGCGGCGACAGCCGCGACGACGACGGCAATGGTGGCGACGGAGGCGACGGGGAAAGCCGTGACGATGACGACGGCGACGGCGGCGACGATGGAGGCGGCCGGGACAGCTGCGACGTCGGCGGCAACGGTGGCGACGGAGGCGACGGGGAAAGCCGTGACGATGACGACGGCGACGGCGGCGACGATGGAGGCGGCCGGGACAGCTGCGACGTCGGCGGCAACGGTGGCGACGGAGGCGACGGGGAAAGCCGTGACGATGACGACGGCGACGGCGGCGACGATGGAGGCGGCGGCGACAACCGCGACGTCGGCGGCAATGGTGGCGATGGCGGCGACGGTGAAAGCCGCGACAATGACGACGGCGACGGTGGCGACGATGAAGGCGGCTGGGACAGCTGCGACGTCGGCGGCAATGGTGGCGACGGCGGCGTTAGTGACGGTGGAGACGGCAATGACGACGACAGTCTAGTGACAATAGAGACGTCTGTTGTGGCTGCGATTACGACGGAGACAGAGTTATTATTGTAGAGACGGCGGTGATACTGAAGGACGATGGTAGCGACGGAGATAGCAGTGATAGCGACGACGACGGCAATAGTGACGGCAACGTTAGTAACGGTGGAGAGAGTGGTGACAATGACAATCATAGTGACGCCTGATGTGGTAGCGACTACTATGAAGACGACAGCTTTATTGCTGATGATGCTGACGATGACGATGAGAGTGAAGGACGATGAAAGCTGTGGAAACGAAAGCGGCAGTGATAGCGACGACGATGATGTCAAAAGTGGTGGTAAAGACAGCGGTGTCAGTAACGGTGTCAGTAACAGACATCGACGACAATGACGACGCGTCAGTCGCCGTCGTGTCCCCGTAGTGTCAATACAAACGCTTGATGTGACGGCGACTTCTACAACGACGGCGTCATTGATGGTAGAGACGCTGGTGATAGTGGAAAACGATGAAAGCGGCGGTAATGGCAATGATAGCGACGACGACGGTGATAGTGGTGGTGGTGGAAAAAAGGAAGGATGCGGCGACGGATATAGCAACAGAGACTCCAACGGCGAAAACAGACGGGAAGAGAGACCACGATGGGAACTAGGACGCGGTAAAGAAGACAGTGATCGTGATGGAAAGTGTGGAGGTCGCGGTGCCGCTTACGATGATGGGAATTAAAATGAGGTCTCAGAAGGTGATGGTGATGGTGGTGGTGGTGACGGACACTGATATTGGCTGAGTTTGTAGAGTCGAGGCAGGCGTCACTTTTGGGGAAAGAAATGCTAGGGACGACGAAGACGGTAATTGGGAGCGGTGTCGGAAACTGCGACTTGGGTCGGCGTTCATCTACGTTACGGCTGATTAAAAGGTCAAATCTGGAGTAGAATGAGATAAATAAACAATATCAGTGACAGTCTAGAAAAAAACGTGTATCTGGAAAATACGAGAGAGAAAAGGTATGAAAAAGTCCAGAGAAGAGCAGAGGAATTCAGGCGATTAGAAAGACAGTGAAGCGATTTGGAGATCATAGTACGTGATTTCTGTTTGCTGAATAATTGCAATAGTAGTAGGACTTCCTCAGATCTAATTATGACAATCGTAACATACCGCTATGAAACATAAATATAATCAAGGCGTATTGTAAAGTAAATGATTGTGAATAGGAAGTAGAAAACGTAGCGGAGGAAGTTAGTTGAGTAAAAATAAAGAAGATTTAGGTGCTTCATTTAGATCATGTGGTGGTTCCATGAGATCATCGGGAACATTACGTCATCTCCAGCGGCAGAGACGGCAACTTCGCCAAGAGAGACGAAAGGGGCAGCAGGAGTGATGGAGACGAACGGTTACGCGAGGGCGGTAGCACATGCAGCGCCCACGTGAGGCAGGACGAAGGTCTCCTCGCCCACCCGCTGCGGCTTACAGTCGAGCCGCGCGCCCTCATGCATTTTACGAGCCGCGTGCGCCGTATGTCACACGCTCCTGCCTGTCCCCCGCCGCCCGCCCCGCCAGTCGCCCGCCCCGCCCGCCGCCCCGCCCGCCGCCCCGCTCGGACTGCCCGCCCCGCCCGTCCCGCCCGCCCCGCCCGCCCCGCCCACCCCACCCACCTCGCACCCGCCACTCGCACCCACCCGCCGCCAGCCCCGCCCGCCGTCCCCACCCCCGCCGGCCATGCCGCCCACGCCGCGCCCGACCGCCCTGCCCACCGCCCCCGCCGCTCCCGTCGCCCGCCGTCCCCGCCGCCCGCCACCCCGCCGTTCGCCGCCCCAGCCGCCGGCCGTCCCAGCTGCCCACCGCCCCAGCTGCCCGCCGCCCCAGCCGCCCCCGCCGTCCGCCGCCCCAGCTGCCCGCCGTCCCCGTTGCCCGCCGCCCCAGCCGCCCGCCGCCCCAGCCGCCTGTCGCCCGCCGCCGGTCGCCCGCCTCCTGCGCGCCCGCCTCCGCTTCGGCGTAGACTCCCCTGGACGTCCGCCTCCTCTTTCGCTTCGATGTCGTTTTCCCCTATGCCTCCGTTCCCTCTCCTATCCTCTTCCGTCTGTGCTTTGATTGTGATTCCGGGCGCATCAACTACTAGGGTCATGAAGGTTGACGTACATAATCAGGTAGAGAAAAAATCAAATAGTTTCTGGAATGCCAATAATTCTGATATAACTCGACCAAGCGAAGAATGAAGGCTGCGATTGCGGCGCGTCGTGGAACTAACAGTGAAAACACAGGTCTGTACAGTCAGTTTAGCTAACAAACGTCACCAGGAGCGTGAAGCGAGTTCAGAAACTGCTTCTACGGAATTACCACGGCCTCCTTCATAGAGGTTGTGAATCAGCTGATAAAATGTAACTTCAGAGACACATCATGAAAGATTTGCACTGTTTTATTTTATCCCTTGCTTTTTTTTACTTTTCACCGTTCTTGTACAAGACTATAAAAAAGTTCTATTTATATTGAATTTTTAACATTTATGCATTGAATTTAAACATTTTGTATTCTCCTTCATTCATCTTTTTTTCCATAGGCATTAGACGGAATGTTAGGTATGCAATAAAGTTCCAAAACATTAACTTTACTGTCAGAAGTATCTATAATATTATTCATTATGGTGGTAGTTACTTCTTACATAAAAAATAATTTTATTTGATATATATTCTGAGAAACTACTTAAGTTAAAATAAACGATTTATATGAATGTTACTACGAAAGAATTACTTTCAAAATTTTAAATCGATTTGCAGAGAAAAGTATACTTTTATATCTTCCAATATGAGGTGCAGAATGTCCAAATATAGTTAAAAGTTTAATTGGGAAGATAGTAGATTTGCAACGAAATAAATCGCGCTTTCTTTCGCAATAGATTGGCATGGTCCCATTTTAATTTTGAATCGAGTATCCTTATATCTCCGTCTCTGTCGTTTTGGTTGTAAACACAGACGGTGGCGCGCTCCTGTAAACATCATTCTCAACTTGGTGGAGCTATAACACTTGATGAGAAATATTATAGTTTCTATCGAAAATTAACATTACCTCTTTCTATTTACTGTATTGGCTCAAGTAATTTAAATATTCTTATAAAACGGGTGCGGACTAAAATACATTTGTATAAATTTGTTTATAAAAATCCCTGCGTTATTCACACTAATATCAGTTTCAAAATAAAATACTCCAAAATATTCAATTCATAAATACGTATTTTTCATTCATATAGATACATGAAGGATGTCACACCGTTGTAAAGAATACATGGAAAGTCACTTATTAAAATTAAATGAAACTAAAATGCTCAATTTTTGCTTACTTATTTAAATCCAACCTTGTCATAATTGGAAGGTTTGGAAGTATTTCGTGCTAAACATAATAACGTGTGGTAAGAAATACTTTAAAACAGTGGTCTTGTACATTTTCTGTAATATAGTTTTAATAAAAATGGAAAGCAAGATTCAAAATTTTAAAAGAAACATTTAGAAGTAACAAAGACAATAACTTCCGACATCGATTCCGTTATCATTCAACCTGGTAATTTTGTTCCTAAATAAAGTCATATCTCGAACTTGGTTTCATATTTTTGTGAATTATTAATTTAATTGTCATGTCAAACTAAAAAAGAAAAATTTCGTGTACCACATCGCAGTGGACATCTCCCAACCGTAATATCAGGCGTTCAGTCACCAAGAGTAAGTCACCGTGTAGGGTCGACGAGGATGTTGGGAAGTCGGTATGGAGCAGTTAGTCTCAAATGGCCACGTGTAGGAATAGTCTCGTCGACAAGTCGGCAAATGGCCAGGTGCAGGGACGAGACGTTACGAGCAGCTCACATTTGCGTTTGCACCGCGATTCCCAGCAGGGCTGGCAACGTTCGCGAGCAGAAACCGTCCGCCAAAAATAATGGCTGCCCAGGTATTAACGCCGTGGGCGAATGAGATGGCAGCGCCGAGAAATTTTAGGTCAAGCGGTTGGAAAGCGCGGAGAACTGCACTGATGGAATGCTGCAGGAACGCGTTACCTTGTAATACTCGAACATTCCCTAGTACAGCTGTCCCGAAAGGGACTGCTGCTCCGGCGCAGGCACTGGTGTTGCAAATGGCGACAAATAAATGCTGCAAATGTAGTTCGCAATTTACAATATGCAAACTTTGCAGTAAAGACGCAAATGCTCACACCTGCACCAAAATAAGGAAAGTACCATTCGTAACATTAAAAATAGAAGGGTTTGCGTTTCTCTTGGAATACAATAAAAATGTTTGTTCTTACCTCAGAGAAATATCGTGTTTAAGTCTGAACATTGTTAATTAAAAATATAGTGAACTTATATGTGATATAATACGATTATTTGTTATTTAAACGACGCGATTTTTGATGCGGTAAATTCTCTACGTGAATTTCCTTTTTTTTCATTGAATGCGAATTTGCAGCAGTTTTTGGCAGTTTTGCCTTCCCTTTAATCACCAATAAAAGCAGAGATGTTGAGAAGCACTGTTTTCAAAATATACAGTATTTATTCGTTTCAGATAACTTCACATTTGAATTCTATTCACCAGAAGTTTCTCTCTCGATCCTCTAAATTTCAATTCGGTAAAATTCCTTGTATATCCTCTTAAAAACATATTTGGCATTGTTTTGAATTTTAAGGATGCAATTTATGCTCATTGGCTTCATTATTTCCATTTTCCGATATTTCGTTTTTCTTTTATTATTTAATTTCCGAATCTCATTTTCAAGACTTCTGACCTTTCTGCTCCAACAAGCGATTTTTATAAATCCTGCACAAAATTGTACAGCACCTTGACATTAACAGTTAGTGGATTAATTCCTATAAACTTCACCAAATACTGCTGCCGCAAAACAATTCGCATGCCAAACTCTCGATACAAATAAAATCTAGTATCTCACGCAACGATCTCTCTCATATTTGATAATGCGTACAAATCATTTGTAATTTAAAATTCATTAACGCTACATGAATTTAACCTCAGTAGCAACTGAGGCGGCAATAACTACTTCCCATTCACGGCAGTATTTCAACGCGAGGGAAATGGACTAGAAACAAGATCGTTCGAATTAAGACGGTAACATCCTGCAGGTATTTGAATAAAAGCACGACGTGGTGCCAAGTCGGTCAACTAGCCAACGTGCTGTGTGCGTCTTTGCACACTGCAACCAACAAGAATTTAATTTTCGAGCAGCGAACCGGCGGTAATAGACCGCGGTAGCGAAGTCGGACTGTGGAGTTCGGGGGCGGGGACGGTACGCCGGAGAGCGTGGAAGAGGGCGCAGTGGGTGGGCGCTGCACCACCTTTCTTCGGCAGAAGTGTGTCGTAAAGGGATATTGCGGCCGTAAATAAATAAATAAACAAACAAATACGATCCACGCCACCGCGCAATCCTACGCACGCAAGAAACCAGCGACCGGGAGGAGAATAGAGAGCATGAGGGACTCAGTCGAGAGGGAAATGAACAAGAGAAAAAGAAAAGTCTCGCCTCCATGGGAAAGAGGAATATGTAAAGGACAAGATGGGAAGAAATCAAAGTAAAAGAATAAACAAGAAGATTATTTGTGGAGAAGGGTGGTTAAAGACGAAGGAATGAACGCTATGGAGAGGCCGAACAATTAAAGAGCATGTCACTGAGAAAAAAAGAGAGGGAAACTCAAGTTACGTGTATGGTAAAGAGGCTGGAATCCCGGGAAAGCAATGTGGGTCACAGCCGCTACAATTATGTAAGTGTATTTCAAAATTCGTGCAGCATTTTCATTGAAATGTTGGCGTCTTTCAAACATGGGTATTAGACATAAATAAAATGAGTGCTGATAAGGAAATAATAATGTGCTAGACATTATTAGTAGTTCAAACAATGTTATGGAAAGGCATCACAACAAAGTTTTCTATTCAGACGTAATACAGACGTTTGACAAAGAACTATCACATGTTTTATAAAAGATTGCTTACAAACCTAATCGATAGTTCCTCTTTAACAATAATAAATAATTTAACAATAATATTATATCTGTGTACCAATTTTTTAAGATTTATCGCTTCTGTCTTTCAGAGTATTGAAATTTACAGTATAGGGACAGTTGTTACGGACACTAACAGTAACTTTTAAAGGAATTTATGAAAGGAAAATTAAAGAATTGGAAATATTTGTCAAGATGCAAAAGAAGTAAAAATAAATTTACGGTGGGTAAAAGTTGTTTTTAAGAAATTTTGAATTTATTCTACGAGGAAAAGGATAGGTTTTAGCAAGATTATTTAAAACCTTGGTAAATCTTTGAATCTTGTGCATGATTTAATGAAGGAAGAGTATTAAACAGTTTGAGACAATAATGTTTATTCAAATTATGAATTGTAGGGAGATCATTATGAATTTATGTATTGGTAATAAAACAAAGTGCATGCAAATGTTTTCTATAGAATTGGTTTTGAATAATTTGATTTTTTTGTATATTCAATTTAGGTGCGTTTTAGTGTATTACGAAGAGTTGACGTGTCGTTTACAAGATAATTAAGTTCATGTATTTTAATAGAGATGTTTATATAATATTTTTAATATCCAAAAAAAAAATTATATAATTGAAGTCCCACTTTAAACACCGCATACTAGTTGACGACACGAAGTGTAAGCAATTTGCCGAAACGTGTTTAGACAGCAGCTTCAAAGACTAGGAAAGACAATCTCCGTTTGCACAGGCCAAAATGTATCCCCAACAGACTCGTGTAACGTCATCCGGTTTCATTTTTCACCGCCGGGAGAGCCAGTGCAGCGGCAGCCGCGTGAATTTGCCGCTGCCAGGACCGGAAATTTCAAAATTTACGCGCGCAAAAGGGATGTACATTTCTGATGGGTTTTATGGTGTTTCGCAGCGAGGAGATAAAGTTTTCAGCGACGAGCCAGACATTCAGAACGTACGAGTAGCAATACCGACCAACTTGTTGACAATCAGTTTTTACAAATTCTTTACACGAAATGTTTAAAAAAAATGAATCTGGGCCAGCTTTTTCGTTGTAAAAGAAATACGTATATCAATAAAAGGAACTAATAAAAATTGTATCACTAAAAATGAATGGATAATTTTATAATACTTATGAAACAAGATTGATATTTCTACTTAGTATTAAAATGTTCACATAAGTTCATGAATTGTGAAGATAATAGTGACAAAATTTGTGTATCTCATCTTGTAAAGAAGTATACTGAATTTACTAATCTCTTAGCATTCCCCGATATTAGGGATTTTTATCATATCTATTAATTTTAGCCTACACGCCTGGAACAAATTAAGGAAATGGAGTCAGAGAATTAAGGTAACAATTTTTGCAAATGAACTGGAAAATTCTAAAAATCACTTTTACTTCTCCCCAGCTATTCCGCTATTTGTCGTCCTTACGATGATTATTCTCTCTCCTCTTTCGCTTGCACATACCACTCCCAGTGAACGCTTCTCTCTTTCTCTTCCTTCCTCCGCACGGAGACCATCCCATTCCCTACAAACATCTCTCGCCGCCCCCTACTGACTTCGCCAACCCCACCACCCCGCAGCTCCCAACTTTTCCCCTGGTCACATAGCTCATGCCAACCCTCTCATTCGCACCGCCCCCCACCACCCCGCCGCCACCACCTCTCTCGCCGCCCCTGCCGCCTCCGCCGGCCCCTCCGCCCTCACCACCCCACCACCCCCGCTCTTCCCGCCGCCCCCACCACCCTGCTGCACCCGTCTTCCCCACCGCCCTCCCCACCACCCTCCCTTTACTGCATCTGCCACTCCCGGAATCCGCCTCTCCCATCACCGCCCCCTCTCTCATTCCACCACCATTGCTGCCACCAACCAGCACCGCCACCGCTGCCACTAACACCCACGCCACTCACTTTTTCAACCCACCAACCCCCGCCAATGCTCGCCGACCCACAGTCTCCGCCACCACATCCCTCTCCACCTTTCTCGTTGTCACTGACGCTTTCACCACCTCCCAGCCCCCCCCCACCTCACCCCCACCTACCCCACTGCCTCTTTCACCCTCGGCGCCTTCTCCTCCCTCGCCGCCGTCGCCGCCCGCGCCGCCCCAAGGGACGTCCTTCATTTCCACGTCGCCGAGCGGCGCCGGCGCCGAATTGAATATATTTCAATGGATTTTAACGAATATTTCATTTTTATATAATAAAATCTGTACATTTCCGCGCGGGTAGGTGAGTCGGTTGGCGAATATGCAAATTTCGGCCAAGAGGAATCGATGCATAAATTCTCTCCCACAGTTCCATCCCATTTTTGACAGATTTACGGCATACTGTGTAGCACAATTCAAGGAAATAGAAATTTCTGATATATGAAACAAGTGTAGCTTTTAAAATACGACTGAGATGGCTATTGAAAGAGAAGTACGAAACTATAATACGAGAACTAGAGTATTTATTAAAGTAATATTTTTTATTTCTAACTTGAAAACGTATTGTAAAGGAAACGATTTTTTTCATAAAGGTTTTCTATTTAGTTATGAATGAATGTTAATATTAACATATCATAAATCAACCCAATAAAATCAACAAAAATGTGTTGTTTACAAACTATTATATGTTTAAAGTAGTCTGTACTGAGAAAGGCAAACAATGAAAAAATATATTCAGTAATAATATTGAGATTAAAGAAAAAAAACATTATCTGAATACTATCAATGCTCTGAAGTCTCTCTGAAAGTATTAAGGCTTAAATTTGTGCTTTTCACCTTCAATTACATTCATCCACATTAAAAAGCATCACAATTTATAAAACCGAAAGCATCTATGTGTATTTTTTTCTATTTAACAGATAACACAGAGTTGAAATGATGCAATTGGCAATTTTGAAAATTTAAGAATTATTTTAAAATTACTGTATTCATTATATTATTCAATCTTAATCAATATTTTGAAAATAATGGCATTCAAGCAATTAATCAAAGTTTGTTTGTTCTGAAGTCTTAATTCTCTCAATGACTGTACAATACCTTTACAAACTTTTATTACGAATTACAATGATTAAATTTACCACCTGACCAATTTTTACCATTTTCACCAAATTAACCACCTGAATTAAACACGAAATTCCAACACTTAGTACGCGACCTTTAATAATA
The DNA here is from genome assembly GCA_031308135.1 of Acheta domesticus. Taxonomy (NCBI): domain Eukaryota; kingdom Metazoa; phylum Arthropoda; class Insecta; order Orthoptera; family Gryllidae; genus Acheta; species Acheta domesticus. Next base: position 117,252,813 of record JAHLJT010009355.1, read on the forward strand.
TTTTGAATACACTTCTGTTTTGGAAAAAAGCAATTCCCCTTCAATTTTAATTTACATTCTCGACACGAACCTGCAATTACTCCATTACAGTCCAAGCTATTGAATTTTGATCAGCGTGGAACGAGAATATTCCTGAGCTGTTCCATTATCCTCAAAAGGATACCCCATCTTGCCGAGTCCTCAGGCAGCGTCCTCACGTCCCATCCGCCTCTCGCGACAACCTCATCACCTGCGCTCTGTTCTGAGCCGGCGGCGACGGTGGCGGCGGGGTGGGGCGGGGGCAGGCGCGGGGGCGTCCTGTCGATGGAGGCGGAGCGACTCGAGAGAGCAGTGCATACACCGGGCGCCCGCGGCGCCAGCGGAGGCGTGGGCGGGGCGGGGGAGGGGAGGGGACGGAGGCGGCGGGGGGCGGGTTTCCGTCACGGTCGTGCAATTAACGCGGGGGCTGCTCGGCGGCGCCAAGGCGCAGGTGGCGCGTCCCGCGTCGAGAGCTCGAGTTGCGGCGATGGTGGTGGCGGAGGAGGCGGCGTTGGTGAGGGTTGCAAGGCGTGAGGTGGTGTTGGTGGTGGGGGGCAGCGGCGGTAGATGCGGTAGTGGTGGCGGTGGGGGCTGTGGGGGCTGTGGTGGCGGTGGAGGCTGTGGGGGCGGTGTCGGCGGCGGCGGTAGCGGTGGCGACGGTGGCGGTGGCGGTGGAGGAGGCAGCGGGGGTGGCGAGGGTGGCGTGGCGGTAAGAGTGGCGGGGCGGCGAGGGTGGCGGGGCGGCGGGAGCAGTGGTGGTGGCAACGGCGTTGGTGGAGGCGGCGGTGGGGCGGTGGCGGTTGTGGGGGTGGCGGAGGTGGAGGCGTTGGAGGAGGAGGAGGCGGGGGCGGAGGCTGTGATGGTGGCGGGAGCAGCGGCGGCGGCGGTAGAGGCGGCGGTGGGGCGGTGAGGGTGGTGGTGGCGGCGGCCGCGGCGGCGTCAGTGGCGGCGGAGGTGGTGGCGGCGGTGCAGTGGCGGCGGCGGTGGCGGCGATGGCGGCGACGCTTGGGGGACCTCCGGCAGATGGATTCCGAGAAGAACGCGCGAGCATGAGAAAGTAGCTACACCGCTTGGTAGTGGTGGAGGTGCCGTCGGGTGCGAGTCGAAGGTGAAAGGAAGAGAGTAGAAAAGTTTCTTGTGGCGGGCTTCTCTGCGTGAGCTGTGTGGATGGTGGTGTGAGACACGGTTTGTCAGTTGATGGGCAGTGACAACGGTGAGGATAGTGGCGAGGATAGCGGTGTGACTCACAGCGCAATGGCATGGGTGATGGCGTGGACGATGGCGTGAGCAACGGCGTGTGATGTGACATGGTGAATAGCGTGGGCAAACGCCATTGACCATAGCGAAAGCGTGGACGATGGCGTAGGTATTGGCATGGGACGACACGACATGACCTATAGAGCGGGCGGCGGCATAGCTGGGGACGTGAGTTTCGGTAAGTATGGTATCATGGATGGGAGTGCAGGTAACCGTAAGGATAGAAGTCCTTTGGTGGAGTAGAAGATAATATGGTTGGATTATCGGATGCATGGTGGCAGGGCATGTGTCTGTTTTGGAAATGACGGCACCGGCTGTCAATATGGTGGCGGAGAGTGTCAGTATGACGTTAGGTGTGGCTATGATGATCGTGGGTGGAACGGTGGTAGAAGCGGGCGAGAGAGCATAGGGAGTGGAAGAATTGTGGTGAAGAGAGGGTAAGTACACCATAAAGAAGCCAGTGATCACGCTGACAGTTTTGATGATGAGGTTAATCGGATTTAAGGTCCGAGCGGTTTCAGAAGACCAAAAATTTGAGGTGTGAAAAATATCGCGAAGGAAATTGTCAAGAGATATGGTTGGTGGCAGTGTTATCAGCGAGGTTGCGGTATTGATTATGGTGGCCGAGTGGATCGCAAGATCAGAGTCAGACACAAGGTGTGGAGCAGTGGCGATTGCAGAGGCAGGAGTGGTGACGAGGCCAGGGAGGACGCAGCTGGCAAGGAAGACGGAGAAGGAGATCTGGCCGCTGGAGGCCGGGCAGAGAAAGCGCGAGGGCAGAGAAGAGCCTCGTGTTTGGTCGGGAAACGGAGATGGAAATGAGGGCAGAGTGGTGGGGAGGGGTGGAGGGGTGGAGCAGTCGATGGGATGGATGACGATATCAGGTCACGTAAGACTAAACGACGAGCTGGAGGCCAAGTACTCAACGTTAGAAAATTGCGATGTGCGTTGGTGAGAGAAAGCATCAGAAACATGTATTATACAAACGTATCGTCTGATCTTCCGCTTATTTATTGTGCAGTCCCTAAATAATGTAAGTAAAGTTTATCTTTTCGTTATCTTTTCACACCTGCATACAATATGGAGATGAGCAGATATTGGATAATGCAAGAAGAGCGAATGAAAACAAATTCAAATGCGAAGCTTAAAACTGGCCTGTGAGATCCATAGAATGATTGTAAACGAAAACTCTAAAATGAATAATAAAGATATTATTATTTTAAGACGAAATACTTGATCAGTATGGTCCGGTCGATAATCGACGCGACGATTTAAAGGGGGCTTACAATAGAGAGTTTTGCCACCTCGATCGTTACCCATTATCGATATGCTCACGTGCAGTTGAAGTTTCGTATTAGTATAGTGCATCTGCGCATTCGCAGAAGTTCGATAGTGCTTTACGTTCGAGGTGACCAAATCTCTCTATTGAAGACAAAAAGTGTTGTTGCACGCAGCAAATGAACTTCAATTTAAATGTAGTATTTCAAGGTCACGAGCTGGACAGAAAGGAGGACACTTTCTTCCACTCGGGAGTTTCGCTAAATCTTAAATTTTTGGTATTGGAGCTCCCGACAGGATGTTAATGACCCCCTCAGGCTCGTGACCTTGAAGTGCTAGTATGTTTAAATCGGATTATAGTTAGCGTGGAATTTGTTATGGAGATTTTGCAGAAGCGACGACACCAAGAGAGTGGAGGCTTCGGAGAGGTGGTTCTGAGAGGCGATGGAAATGTCGAGGATGATTTTCCTGGTAGTGGGAAATTTGGGGAATGCAGCAGCGGTGACGTAATGGCATTAGACGGGTTTGGAAGCAGATGGCTCGACACCTCAGCCGTGGAATAAGCATGAGGCGTCCATATGTATTACTATGCTCTCCGAGTTCTGAGTTACTATTTAATGAACAATCTGTGATATCAATTTACTTGGCATGAGATTTGCTAATTTGAGATGATAGTGAATTCAGAATTTAAGTTTAAAGCTGATGGATTTCAAAGACTTAATATCTGAATATTACACCAAATGCAATACATTTTCTCATATATTATGTTTTGTTTTTGTTTATGTATTTTTATTGTTTTGCTTTTACTTGATATTTAATTTCACAATCATCATGGAATATTTTTTTCAATACTCAGATAAAGAAATTTAATACGCAGATAATGAATATATAATTTACATTCTATTATAAGTAAAATTAAATGATAAAATTACTCTCTTTATGGAAAAGATTAGAATTATTTTTAACTGCTTTTCATAATATTGATAATACGTTACTTTTTTACCTGAGAGACCTGATTTTACTGAAATATTGTTCTGTTTTATTATATATTTTTCCTTGTTATGTTGATCAAATTTTGAAATTCTGAAAAATTGTTTTGGTACAAAACTGAAAAAAATGTATCAAAAGATCAAATAAGAGGTTGGGACAAACAAGGAGGACAGTGTACTATTGAGGCTTAAACAGAAGCACACTACATACATACAAATACTGAAATGATAATTGAAAATATATCTGGTGAAAGAACCATAATTTATTATAAATGAAGCGTTGAAACTTAGATAGTTGAGGTAAACGCACGTTGTTTTATTTTTTAGTAATATATTTCATTGAAAAGGTTCGCCCCGTGTCAGCAATAACGGTCTATTATGCCTTCAAAACCACATGAACCCAACACATTAATTTTTCCTATTGGTAAATTCATGTAAGTTGAGGAGCACATAATGAACCAATAATTAATAGCGTATTATGCATCTCCAGCACACTGTGAATTACGGTCAAAATAATAATGAGAACGATTAACAAAAGATTTTCTCATCCAATATACTAACATAATTATCATTTTATTATCATTCCCTACATTGTATGATGGTGAATGAGGGCATACTCAGAACTACGATAAAACAAGAATATTCATTCTGAAGGACTAAGTACGGTGTAATAACAAAAGGTTCCCTAAACAAAGGCAAAATTTGGGTCATTAATAGAAAAAGTCTCTTTAATTGACCTTAAATATTGTACATGCCACAACCTATCATACAAAACATAGTGATAAAAATCTTTCTTTTTATTAACATTTATGTGATTTCAAAACAATATATCAATATTACTATTTTCCAATTCGCCCATAAATTTATATAAAGCTCGTATGCAGCATTCGACCACCTGAGAGGACCAGAGCATTTGTAAGACATACAGAAACTGGGAAAATACAAAATCATTTCTATTTGAGTCATTTACAATGCACGCAGAGACTATGCAGCTTCCGGTCATTTAAGAAGCATCTTCATTTAAGAAGTATAAGTACGTCGCAATAAGTTTATCTTTACTGTACCTTCCTATCTCTTTCTAAACTACACTCACACGCGAGGCTGCAGATCCAGCAACAGCCGTTTACCTTCGAGGGCCAGTTGAAGTTTCGGAGCGGTCTCGCAGACCTCACATCACCAGTAGTGGGACTTTTCTTCCCCCTCTTAATGTGCATTGCAAATTTTTTATTAATGGATAATTTTCGCGTAACAATGCATTATCGTATTTAAATGAATTTTTTTAATGTAGTGAATAATATTTCAAACCATTCTACGAGTTCTTAAGATAATTAATAGTGAAGAAACAGTATGGAACAAATTATAGCCAGAAATTTACTCGGCGAGTATTATTTTCATTTTACATATTAACAACAATCCTTTTATTTCTCTTGTCTATTACAGCATTGTTAAGGTGAAACAAATTGTCAAGACAAGAGATGAAACACCAAAAATAATCCGCCTAAAACTTTTGGGGTGTCACAGACCGCACGTCACCGGTAAGCGAAGTTCGAAAGCACGTCACCAGTTAACAGTTAAAGATGTCTTCGCCTGCGCTGAAACTGCCCATCATTTCCGCGGTGACTCCGCTGGCTGCGCACACAAGGCCCGCGCGTGCGGCCAGGGCAGCGGATCTGAGCGCAGAAACCTCATCCGGCCGACAGTTGGGACAAATTCGTCTGTGTAATCCAATCAGTGGCCGCGCCGGACGGATCGATGGGCAGAACAGCGGCGCAGCGCGGAGCGCGGCGCCGAACGGAGCGGAGTGGAGTGGCGTGGCGTGGCGTGGAGAGACTAACGCCAGGCGCATGGAACTCCGACCAATTGCCAACAATTCGGGACAATCCACGAGAAGAGAATGTCCACTTATAAGCAACACACGGTTGTCGTCTTTGGTTTAATGTTGCATCAAGGAATATAAAATGGCAGAAAATAAATATTTTTTTGTCCACTGGAGTCGTGTTCACAATGTTGTATGTTGCTGTTTTCAGTAACATTAACAACTATTTTAATCTCGGGTTACCAATGAATAGAGGACGGATTTTGACGACTCAAAACTTTGCCAAAGAGGATCAATAAAATGCTCTTAAATTTTTTTATAAAATGCCCTAAGAACAAAGAAAAATTACGTAAAAAATTCGAGGAAAACTACTTCAGATGAACAACTCAGGTTGTTGGTTATGTAACTGACGTAAAGGAGGCTTCTTTCTTTCGTTCAAGTGAATTCAGATTGCAAACTTTTGGTTTGGACTGTTTTACCAGGAAATCTCTGTCTTTAGTTATTCCAAAATCAGCCAATTTGATAGGCTTCACAGAACTTTTACATACTAAGAACGACTGACTGAACTCTGAAGTCTCCAATTACACCACTAGAAAAATTCTTTTCTCTCCTGACATGTTACTACTATGTTTCTACGATCACAATATATTTAAAAATTATTAAACCATAACATTCTGGATCCATGAATGTAATTAGTATTTTCATTACGACAGATATACTACAATATTTGTCAATTAGCAACTGATCTACTGAAATAGGACATGATAGAACTGAAGAATATTGCACATAATATATAGCTCCTTAGGGAGCTAGTGGCATTTGGCATCACATCTGGACGTATTTGTTAACGTAGAATTCAAACATGCCGTACACGGATAAATATTCTTCGTCAAAAGACCACGTATCATTAAATCCTTTATACACTTTCATATAATTAATTCACAATTGTGAATATTCATTCAGATGAACATGAGTTATTCCAACAAGCATGTGTTATTTTATGCTTGCATTGAATTTTGTTAGTAGCCTGAACTCATTATTTCAAAATTCAAATTGAAAATATCTTTTGATACCATTAAAACTCTACATTGTCGAAAAACAAACAGGAGATCACATTGCCATGATATTCGATTGTTATTCGATAATTGGTTTTTCGTTTTGATTACGTTTTAATTAGGTTTTTGTAATTTCATGGATCTTATTTCTTGCTTTCCGCAGCAGTCTCATGCAGTTTTATAGCATAATTATAATGATATTATCAAAGCGAAGTTGTACACATTTAACTAGTACTGCATGATATAATTAAAAAGAATATGAATACGATTTGGAATTCGCACTTTCCGATACCAATTCGTTGTTTTGCTTTGCATAATACAATGAAATGGAAATACCAGTATATAATTAAAAATGTCTCGTGGTTATTAAAATTGTATAGGTCTTACTTATTATGGAGTTATATAATACATACATATCTGTAAACGTGGTAATGTTGCAATACGTGATTAAATAGTGCTAAATCTATTGCAATATAACGTAGTATTGTGATTTAATTGACAAATATTGGTAATATTTATAATTCGTACCATTTTGTGATTCTTTCTAACAAGAGCCACATATATACACTATTGCTATAGACATTTTTGTTAGAATTTCTTTCAGATACAGTATATGATTCGCACAAACAATTTAAAATTTGGGCACCGGAATAGTCTGTAAGGAACATTCAGTGGCATTGCTCTTTATCATGAGTTCATACTGTACCACCCGACCATATGCTATTAATACAACAGCATTCATTTTAAACTATTTGAAATTGTAGTGTATTTTATACTTTTCAAGAAACTTTTAAATAAAGTTTTGTGGATCTCTCACATTTATTTTGTAAGAGAAAAATTAAGCAGAACAGAGATTCATTACTTCTAATGTTTACAAAAATACGATAAAATAAGCTTTTTCCATCGATCGCGATCTCAGTGGTCGTAATGTATCTCTCAGATACGCCTTATTATAAGATGATAAAATAATACACACGTTCATTGAGTCACAATGTATTCATTATTTTTAAGAATTAGCTCTTCAGACATTCTATTGTGGTTATCACTTACACACAATTTTCAAACCCATGTATTTTACCAGCAGACATTTATTAGGTCTAAATCACACTGACATTCTCTAAATATTATTTTATTTTATTCAGAAAAACTTACTCTTTTTTCACGTTTTCGTACTTTCCAACAATATGGAACCAATCAGTACATCGAGCTACTTATTTTCATATGTTACATTTGCAAATCGGCCTATTATAACTGAAGATATTCTTTCTGTGACACTATAGTCACGATGTGTCGCACAGATGTAAGATCGCATTCACACTCAACAAATGCGCAAAAAACGTGGACATTACGACAGTAGATGTTTAGAAATTATGACCGATGCTGTTAGGAAACTAATCCGGACCCGATATCTCTTCTGAGGAAACCAACAATCTGAGATGCATGAATCCGACAGATGCAGTGCGACTGGATGAGGAATAAAAATTATGACGGAGAAAAAGTTCAACATTATCTCACTTGTTTGAATAATTCATGTGATGATGCGAGCACGTTAGAACGTAAGTTACCACTTAGAAATTTAGAAAACTACTCTCACTAGTTACGAAAATCTCAAAACCTCTCCAAACCCGGCGAATGAGACTTTGCACACCTGACCCTCCCCAGCACATCTTCATCACATTCCTGCCTCATTAGTTACGATCTACGCTGCGCTCTTTAGAAGGGCCAGGAAGAGCCGGAACCTGTGCTTAAATTACGATTACGGCCGAGGGGGAGCGCAAGCGGATATCTCGCGGTATCCGCGCCACCTTATTAAAGCCGGCCGGATATTCACGAGCGCGCTTTCGACACTTTACGCGAGTTACCCGCCCCGCCCCATCACTCCCCGTCCCCTCCCGCCCCGCTCCATCCCGGCACGTCTCGTTTCGCCAAGCTCCTATCGGCACCACTACACCCACCCCGCTCCACCCCGCCCTGCCCCGCAACGCCCTTCCCGCCCCGCCCCGCTCCGCTTCGCCCTGTTCTACACCGCTGCCCGGTCCGCTCCGCACCACTTTACCCACCCCGCTTCACTCCGCCACGCTCCGCTCCGCACCACTTCACTCACCCCGCTCCACTTCACCCCGCCCCGCAACGCCCATCCCCGCCCCATCCTGCTTTGCCCTGCTCTGCCCCGCTCCACTCCACACCACTTAACCCAACCCATTCTACTCCGCCCCACCCCGTCCCGCTACACACCGCCCCGCCCCGCCAAGCTCCGCCCCGCTCAGCCCCGCCCCACCCCTCCCCGCTTCGCCCTGTACCGCGACCCGGTCCTCTCCACACCTCTTCACCCACCCCGCTCCACCCCGCCCTGCCCCGCAACACCACTCCCCGCCCTGCTCCGCAACGCCCCTCCCCGCCCCCTGCTTTGCCCTGCTCTGTACCGCTGCCCCGGCCCGCTCCGCACCACTTCACCCATCCCAGTCCACTCAGCCCTGCCCCGCCACAACCCTCTCCGCCCTGCCCCCCAACGTCTCCCCAGCTCTGCCCCGCAGCACCCCCCGCCCTGCCCAGCAACGTCCCTGCCCGCCTCACCTAGCGTTGCCCTTTTCTGCCCCGCTTCCCCGCTCCGCTCCGCACCAGTTCACCCACCCCGCTCCACTCCGCCCTTCCCCACCACGCCCCGCCTCGCAACGCCATGCCCGACCTCTTCTCCCCTCCCCGGGCGGCCTGGCACGGCCGCGCCAGGTAATACGCTTCGGGCAGCGGTCGCGGAACTACGGGGCAGCGCGGCTCCACCGCCGTTACTTAGCACACAAAAGAGGCGTTCCGCAGGGGCCGGGAGCGGGCGCGACAAATCTGTCCCTCGTCCGGCGACAGCCCTTTCAGCGGGCGGCCATTGTAAAAGTTGGCCTCATCCCCGCCTGCCGCGGCGTGGCGGCGCTCGGCGCCCGCGACAATCGGTGCCGCGTCCCGCGTTTACGAAGCTGCACTGTTTCTGGCGACGAGGACGGTGCTTTCAGCGGGCGCTGGGGCGGTGAAAGCGGCGCCTTTTCACGACGCCCGGCGGACAAGTTGGGAACACGCGTGGGCGGACGGCGTCGGCGCGTCCCCGTCCTCGCCCCCTCACGCCGTCCTCGCGACGTCCTCACCCCGCCGCGTACGTCGCGCGGCGCTCGCGGCGTGAAAGAAGGCGGGCGGGGTGGGGGGAGGACGCGTAGTTCCGCTCCGCCCGTAAATCCAGAGCGGTGGCTCGCGGCTTAATACGCCGCCGGCCTTTGAGCGGGCCCGGCCCGCCCCGCCCCGCCCCGCTCGGCGCCGCTTCGGGGATAAAGGTTTACGAAGTTTCAAGGAGGCCGCGCCGCGCAAGTGCTGCGCCCTGGCGGGCAAGCGTCGCCCTCGGGAAGAGATACGGCCCCTGGCAGCGGACGGCGGCGCCGCGCTGGGGAGTGCGCGCGCTCAAAGGAGGGCGACTAATTAGAAATTACGAAGAAGGCGGAGGACGCCCTCAGGTTAATTACTCACTTGGCTGTGCGCTGCTCCTGTTACTCCATAAATATTGAGTTTTAAGGTGTTTTCTGCTTTTCTGTGTGCGGAGTTCGCGAATGGCTCGTGTGTCATATTGTAACTTTTCAGACGTGCCTTAGTTTTTATAATATTGGATTAACAAATTTATTCAGTATAAAATTTCTTCTTTCTTTCAAACAATCTATATAAAATATAATAATGAAACTATAATATAATGTAACAATGCTTCAAGAATGAGTTTAGGCATCTCAACAAAAAAATCACTTTGTTTTGGTTTAACGTACGTAAAAATTAACCTCTCTCCCAAGAGCAGTGTCTCTCAGTCCAAGAAGAGGTCATATACAGTTTTTTAAAAATAATTTGTTACTGCTCTTGTTTAGGCTACTTACAAGCATTGCACAAGGCAACAAAATGTTATTGTGTGACATAAATTTCTCAAAGTATCTCAGGTTATTTAATATCGTTTTCACAAATATGATTTTCAATAAATGAGAAAGAAACCATCGAATCCATGACGTGAAATACTACAAAACTAGTTTTAAATAATTTAAAGTATCACTTTAATGTTTTCCTTTCTGCTTTGCATTGCGCCTATGTAATAAAATTACGAATATGTACGTATTAAATTATTACAATTTCTTACACACAGCAAAAAATAGCAAAGAAATTAATTCGACAGTTACGGTGATGACTTACGATATTACAGGGTATTAAAGACGATGAGGATTTCTACATTATTTTTTCAGGAGACGAAGGATTAAGACTTAAATATACCCCTTCTTTGGCCAAGTGATCAGGCGCGGATGGTTTGCCATTGAAATCCTCTATGCTGTCGAATCATGCTGAGAAAGTTTTATTATTGAGATGATAATTTTTATGTAATACCTTGTGATATACCAATATATTATATATTTTGACAATAACATTTGCTGTAAATGGGTTGGGTTAAAAGGGTCTGCAAATGGCAATATACAGCCTGAGCAACGCCGGCGTAGTGGTTGGCAAGGTCAATAAACTGCATTCAGGCCTTGAATAGATGGGGCGCTGGCTAGAAAGACATAGAAGATAATTTGGGATTGGTCTAGAAAGGAATGACTATCGAGGGCGTGGCTACTTGATTTGGTAAGAAATGAATGGATTGGCTAAGGGAGAATAGACTGTCAACTCCTGAGAATAGACTGTCGAATTTTGTCGGTTTAAAAAAATAAGAATGAAGGACGGATACCGAGGCGTTGACGGCGAAAAACGGGGAAGAAAATGACATTCTGATAGAGGTCGTCAAGTGATACAGATCGCTCGCGAGTATAATATTAGGGGAGTGGGACTTGTAAGTTTGACGTGGGACTCAATGGTTTTCGGTCTCTGAAAATTGATGTGCAGCAGTAAATTCGCGTAGGACTTTGAAAGTTCTTTTGATATTGCGGTTTTGGACTTTAATGTTTTACCATGTAGTTGGGGAGAACTAGGAACTGTGAATATCAAGTAAGAACCGGTAGATATTCTACGCAGTGAGGGCTGGATTCGTCGGCAGCGTCGCAAGATTAGAAGAGAGAAATTGGACTTGGGATTATCAGCATTCAAGTGAGAAGATACTGCGGGGCGTCGTCGGTCAAGATCACGTTAGATAAGTACTGCAGTACAAACGTTTTCTTTTAAAACGAGGTCATGACCTAAAGGCAGAACAATTGTCAATAGAAGTCAATAAATTGTTAAATTTTTCTTTTGGAAATGAAAAGATGATATATCATTTGGTCAATCACAACTGTTAAGTAGTTAGAAATATGTAATTATTTCCTTTCAGATTCCTCGCCATACTATATAGTTGGCAGATCAAATAATCGGCTACCTAGGCGATAGCGATTATCCATTACGTGACCCATTGACCCTGCTAGCCGGACATTTATCCATTCGTTAAAATTAGCTGTGGAAGCATTGGTTTTAACTATCAATTATCGTAACCTGTTCCTGGCACCCAAAATTTTTCTATAAATTCGGAACGGGTTACGAATATAACAGTCCTAAGGTAAATGATGTCACTTAAAACCGCACGATCTCGTAATAATTTATGACGAGACATTGTTGGTATATTTCAACCTAGAAGTATAACAAATCATCCTCCCTCCCATCTTCTACATGATGACAACACATCCATGCTTCACGCAGGGCGCGAACTCACAACTTTCAACTCAACGTTCTATACGATTCTCCGAGCTCATGTATCACTGACGCAAACAGACGTAATGGAATATAACAAGAAACTTCTGTTTGAAATATTACTTGAAAAGCATTATTTAAGACAGACTTACTGACTTCCATTTTATTTTAATTCAAGTATATAAAGCACTTCATGATACATTAAGGTCGGTAGTAGTTGACGCGGTCAGACGAAAATATTTTGTTTTTTTCTTTGTTGCTTTAACAGACTTATTTGGACACTTGAGCATTGTATCAGTTGTAGCACTTTTACCAAAAAAGGAACTTTTAGCATTTCATGCGTGTCCTGAAAGAATAGCATTTACTAGTGTCTGTCTAAAATTATTATTATTATAGATTAATGTGGTAGTAAATTGAATAATATCAATACTTATAATGCTATTAACAAGCACTGTAATATTATGCATTTTATTGAATCGTGGATGAAGAGTGAAATTATCTATCGTAGCTCACGCGACGATATACTGAAACTTCCGTGACTTGACTTAAGGTTATATAATATTAGTTTCAAAAACCTAACAACCAGTAGCATACATGTCGAAATGAGACCATTGCTTTACAGATAACATGAATTAAAATATGTCAATTGTTAAGGCACGTGGAATTTGACAACGACAAGTCATTGAACAAGTAGGATGGAAATATTTATATTTTTTATTTCTGCTATAAGTTTACTAACAACTGGCACAATAGTGTTATGATAATGCAGGAAAAGATCCAGTATCTTTTAAAGCAATAAGTATTATCTTGTTGATCACCTGATTTAGAGAATTCTTTGAAATTTCAGTTTCTTCTCATGAAAAAGTTTCTCCAGGTAGCTTACCATTATCCACTTCTGAAAGTCACAATTAATTTTTCGCTTCATTTTGACTTCGATAATGATCTAAATACTCTTCAGAGCGCTGTTTTTATTAATCCCTAAATGCCAAGATTTATGATAAAAAAGTGAGCGTTTGAATACGCTTTCAACAATACCATTTTCAATTCGTGTAGTTGCAAATGTCATACCAATAATCAGCATAGCACTTAATAGCAAATGCCTGCAATGCTATGTGTTCCACAGGGTTCGCTCGCCACGTGTACCAACGCTGCTCCGTTCGCGCGCAGCCGCCCCGCTGCCCCGGCCGCCGGTGGCCGCCGGTGCAGGTGCGTGGGAAGTTGCGAGTGCGCGTGCGGCGGCCGCGGCGCGTAACCGCACACCCGCACAAAGAGGCGCGCGGCGGTAACGCGAGTGGGCGCTGGTACACGCGCCGCGCACAGCCACGCGCCGCAGCGGGGCCGGCGCGGGTGGGTGGGTGGGTGGGCGAGTAGGAGGTGGGTAGGAGGGCGGATGGGCGTGCGGGCTGGTGAGCGGGAAAGCGGGCGGGTGGGGGGTTAGGCGGTTGGGCGGTTGGGCGGTTGGGCTGTTGGGCGGTTGGGCGGTTGGGCGGTTGGGCGGTTGGGCGGTTGGGCGGTTGGGCGGTTGGGCGGTTGGGCTGTTGGGCGGTTGGGCGGTTGGGCGGTTGGGCGGTTGGGCTGTTGGGCGGTTGGGCTGTTGGGCTGTTGGGCGGTTGGGCTGTTGGGCGGTTGGGCGGTTGGGCGGTTGGGCGGTTGGGCGGTTGGGCGGTTGGGCGGTTGGGCGGTTGGGCGGTTGGGCGGTTGGGCGGTTGGGCGGTTGGGCGGTTGGGCGGTTGGGCGGTTGGGCGGTTGGGCGGTTGGGCGGTTGGGCGGTTGGGTGGTTGGACGGTTGAGCGGTAGGGTGGTTGGGTGGTTGGGTGGTTGGGCGGTTGGGCGGTTGGGCAGTTGGGCGGTTGAGCAGATGGGCGCTTGGGAGGATGGGCACATGGGACGTCGGGAGGTTGGACAGTTCAGCGGTTGGGTGATTGGGCGGATGGGTGGATGGGTGGATGGGCGAACGGGCGGATGGGCGGTTGGGAGGTTGGGCGGTTGGGCGGTTGGGCGGTTGGGCTGTTGGGCGGTTGGGCGGTTGGGCGGTTGGGCGGTTGGGCTGTTGGGCGGTTGGGCTGTTGGGCTGTTGGGCGGTTGGGCTGTTGGGCGGTTGGGCGGTTGGGCGGTTGGGCGGTTGGGCGGTTGGGCGGTTGGGCGGTTGGGCGGTTGGGCGGTTGGGCGGTTGGGCGGTTGGGCGGTTGGGCGGTTGGGCGGTTGGGCGGTTGGGCGGTTGGGCGGTTGGGCGGTTGGGTGGTTGGACGGTTGAGCGGTAGGGTGGTTGGGTGGTTGGGTGGTTGGGCGGTTGGGCGGTTGGGCAGTTGGGCGGTTGAGCAGATGGGCGCTTGGGAGGATGGGCACATGGGACGTCGGGAGGTTGGACAGTTCAGCGGTTGGGTGATTGGGCGGATGGGTGGATGGGTGGATGGGCGAACGGGCGGATGGGCGGTTGGGAGGTTGGGCAGTTGAGCGGTTGGGCAGGCGGGCGGTTGGGGAAGTGGGTTGTTGGGCAGGCGGGTGACAGGCAGGCGGGCTGTTGGGTAGGCGGGCGGTTGGCAGGCGGGCGGTTGGGCAGGCGGGCGGTTTTGGCGGGCGAGCGGTTGGGCGTGGGCTTGGGCGGTACAGCGGGCGCTCGGCGAGCGAGGAGGAAGAAGAATGAGACGTCACTCAGCGCCGCAATACAAGCCTTTCAGCCTGTTTCACACGGGGCAATTTCCATGCAATTTTTGGTCCGAAAATAAACAAAAATATTACATGCCGTGTTTGCATTATACAGTTTCGCATAAAAATTGGATGGTATGTGAAGCATTGTAAGAGCAACATGTTATATGAAATTTGTAACAAAATGTTTCATATGGCAATACCAAGTAGTGCTCGCTGTGGGAAGTTTATTAATGAAGGTGAAGGGATTGTCCGAACGTATGGTTCAAAAGTCACACATGTTGTTTTGTTTCGTGATGTTGTTGTGTGATTTGCGACATCTATTTTGAAGTTTCTGATCACTTTTCGCAGCATACAAAGTGCCAGTTATCTAAATAGTGATAAATAATGTAATCCAACAATCACAAAACATCGATCGCAAAATCAAAGGAAAACATGTCATGTCGGAGATTCAAATTCACCAAGATCATCCGGGCACCGTTCATACTTATAGTTTACAGCCACAGATTCGCACAACTGCTGCCAAAAGAGACCACACGACACAGTTATGTTTCAAGGGGATATAAATTTCAGAGTGATTGCCTGAAATAACACAGAAATGCACTCGTATTCCTGACAGATATAAAGTATATTGTCCTCCTATTGATACACGAAGACTAAAACTTTCGACATATCTTCCAGGCCCGGTTCGAAAACATTCTTAGAACACCAGCGACACTTTCAAAATAAACTAACAAAGGCTGTGGTCCTTCAGAGACACATGAGGCGATCGTGAGGACACAGGTGAAAATTATCCAGAAATGCAAGTTTGTTCCTAAAAGAGGCAAAGTTACATCAAAGTTACATGACTCATTGTGTATACTCGGGTTACTTCAGTGAGATTATTCAGGCACCGGTTGTACATTCTCCTTTACATCCATAGATAAGCACAGCTCCTACCAAAAGAACTATTTGATGTGAATATCCAAAAGGTATACCCTCCATTGCGGATTTCCGAAACGTCACAGATATATTCACTTATTCATGAAAGAGACAAAGTCAGTTGTTCTACATACATGGAGCCTACAACTTTAGTGAGATCGTTCGGACACTTGTCAGAAAACGGTCACAGTAATGAACTCTCCCGCTACCGAAAGAGAAATACAAAACGATCGTACCCATTCAGAGAGATTAGAGCAATTACAAAGAGATCGTCTGGCCACTGACGAGAAACACTCAGAAATGCCTACTCGATCCCGAAAGAAACAACTTTATCTGTCCTGTTGATACACGAAGGCTACAACTTCAGCAAGATTACTCAGGCCCTTTGAGAAAACAGTCCTAGAACTGAACGCCTGCCACCAAAAGAAATTAACCGTGACTGGTGACGAGCCTTCGAACTTCTGTAACTGGTGACGTACGGTCACTGTGACCGGGAAAGTTTTAGACTGATAATATTCGTTATTTCATTTGACATCGAATTAGCGATTTTATTTCACATTAAAAGAGACATAATGTAGAGAAAAATCGAAATTTTACAGTTTATAATGTAAACAAAAAATATAATTTTTAATTACCCACTGAGAGAATTTGAGGTCATATATTGCTCCATATATTTTCTTCGCAGTTGACGATTGAAGTATGCACAGAAGGGTTTTAAAACGATGTTGACTACATAAAACCACCTTTGTTTTAATAAGAAAACACACTGTTAAATGAAAATTATTTACTAAGTATTAAAGTTTTAAAAAGAAAATACACTGTTAAATGAAAATTATTTACTAAGTATTAAAGTGCATTAGCAATTATAAACTTCTACTACTGGCTAGGTGCGGTCATCCAGACAGATCCGTAGCTTTAACTGATTCTCAGAAGCGAACGGCTGCAACTAGATAAGCTACCTCACGCCCGAACATTGTCTAGAAAGAGATAAGGAGGTTAAACCAAAACTTCCTGCGTTGCACCGTTGGAGAGGACAGTAAGTTTATTTTTCCTCGCCGGTCACTGTGACCGCACGTCACCAGTTAACGGTTAACAAAGGCATCGGTCGAAAGAGTATACAATACCATTCCAGGCCGATCGTTCCGGCCCCACCAGTTACTGGTCAGGGAACAGTCATAGGGCTGAACTCCCGTCACCGAAAGAGATTAACAAAGGCATCGGTCCTCCAAAAGTACACAACGCCTCCACTCCAGACCGATCGTTCGGAACCCACCGCCGGGCAGAAAACGGCAACTCCTCGTTTACAGCGCGCATCGCCGGAACGAGACAGATTCTGCGAGACATGAGAGCCGGGCTCATGACTTTGATTCTCCAGATCTCCGAGGCGAATGCAGAGTGATCGTCTGGCCACAGGTGGGAAACATTCAGAAGTGCTCTCTTGATTCCGAATGAGACAAAACCACTTCGAGTCAAGTGACATATTGTCGATCCATGGGGCTATAGCTTCAACAAGATTGTCCACGCACTAGTCATATGTTCCGTTTACACCCAAACACCTGCACACCCGTTACCAAAAGAGACTAACAGTTGTCTTTCAAAAGTTACACAAGCCACACCTTCCGTAGCGATTGTAAAAACAGTGAGAGAAATGTTTTCTTATTCCTCAAAGAGACAAAGTCAACTATACCCCTATTGATACACGGAGCCTGCAACTTCAGCGAGGTCATCCGGGAGTACTGATCAGGGAACAGTCTTAGGGCTGAACTCCCGCCACCGCAAAAGATTAACAAAGACATCGGTCCTCCAAAGAGTATGCAACGCCTCCACTGCAGACCGATCGTTCAGAACATTCAGAAATGCACCCTTGTTTCCGGAAGAGTCAAAGTCACTTAGAGTAACCGATCTATTAAGCATATTTGGGTCTACATATTCAGCAAGATTATTCAGACACTAGCCATACGTTCCATTTATACCCATATATCTGCATACCTGATACCAAAAGAGACTAACAGACACAGTAGCCTTCCAAAGACTACACGAGACACACCTCTCACAACAACTGTCCAGAACGTCAAAGAAAAATAGTTATTCCTGAAAGAACCAAAGCCAATTGTCGTTCTAATGATACATGGAGACTGCAACATTGGCGAGGTCATCCGGGGGTACTGGTCAGAGAACAGTCGCAGGGATGAACTCCCGTCACCGCAAAAGAGTAACAAAGGCATCGGTTCTCCAAAGAGTGTACAACGCCTCCGCTGCAGACCGATCGTTCGGGCAGAGAACGGCCACTCCTCGTTTACGGCGCGGCGCGCGACAGATCCCGCGGGACACGGGCGCCGCCCCGCGCCGCGCCGTGTGTTCCACCGCCATGTCGCCGCCGCCGCCGCTAAAAACAGCGTCTCGGTAATTAAAACGGCCACAAACGCGCGGCGCGGCTAATGCCTGCGATTCGTGGGGCTTTACGAGGCCATCGCGCCAGGAAACGGCTTGTCCCTCCAGCACGCGCCGCGCCGCGCCCCGGCGCCGTCCTCGCCGCGTCCTCAAACGGCGACGGTGCCGCCGCCGCCATGTCGTCGTCAACGGCGGCGGCGGCTTCGTTTACAGAGGATTACGGCGCCGGCAGCTACGCCCCGCCCCTCCCCTCCTCTCCCCTCCCGCGCAATGCGACGCCGCGAAGCGACGGGGTGGTTGGGGAGGTGATGGCAGGGGGTTGCTAAAAGTGGGTGTGGTGGTGGAATAGGTAGTGTTAGTAATGGTGTGGTGATATTGGTCGTGAGAGTAGTGTTGGTAGTGGTAGTGTGTGATGTTGATGGTAGTTGAGTGGTGGTAGTAGTGGTGGTGCTGGAGGGTGGCGGTGGTGGTAGTGGGAGAAGTGGTAGATGTGATAGTGGTGGTAGGTTTGGTAGCTTTGGTAACGATGTCAGTTGTGGTAGTGTTGGCAGTGGTGGAGGAGGTGATGGTGGTAGCGAGGATAGTGGGGGTAATTAAAGTAGCGATTATGGTTGTAGTGGTGGTTACGACGATGATGGTAATGTTAGTAATAAAGGCAATGGTAGAGGTAGTAGTAGCAGCAGTAGTAGTAATAGTAGTAGTAGTTGTGGTTGTAGTAGTAGCAGTAGCAGTAGTGGTAGTGGTGGTGGAAGTGATAGTAAATGAAGTGATGTTGGTGGAAGTAGTGATGGTGGCAATGGTATTTGAAGTGATAGTATTGTAGAGGCTAGTGAGTGAACACTGATTCTGAGGGCGTCCACTAATTAAGTCATTGGTTCCGTAAGTGTGGCGTATGTCATAATCAGGAGATGTGGTAACACCTCTATCTCCCCGATTGAACGTCAGATCGGACACAGAGCTAAATTGAGCAATCCGATCATCTTGCCACGGCTTTTCCAGATATTTCCTCTGCCAGCGAGCCGGGACAGACACTAATCTTCCCGTGGGTCCCTCAAATTGTGCACTACTTCCTTAGAGTATTCTTCCGACATTCGCACGGCATGATCAGCAAAACGAGGGAACTGACGATTAGAGCAGCCAGTCGCTGGAATCCGCCTCTAGACAACTGCAGATCTCGACCTAGAAAGTCGAAAATCCGCCTCAGCTGGAACACGATCCATTGCACTTCCCATCAAACGATGCTGCAGAGGCAACTGTTTGTACCTAAGTTATTTCAGCAGGTTGTTATTTCGTTGCAACGTTAATGGAGGTGGTTCTCATGGAAGGGGTGGTAGTAGTAGTGGACGAAGTACCGGTGTTAGATTGTGGGGGTGGCGAAGATGGAGCGATGGTTGAAATAGAAATAGTAGACACATGGTGATGAATGAGTTATTTCAGCAGGAATACGAGTACATTATTTTGGTTAATGCTATACTGATGATAGTGTCTAGTTCTGTTGCTATATTTTTTGATTGATTTATTGATTTGTGATTCCGGCAGGTCAATTACTGACATCATTAGACCCGTAAGCGTAGTACATGTTTTTCATCAGGAGATGGCGGTGATCTTTCCTCGCTGCATGGTAAGTTCCAACGCCGACCTACGGTCAGCTAGTAGGGTTTCCCCAACCAGTATCCCCCACCAGCGGGACACCATCCCAGCCGGAATAAACTCTACTCCCGACCGGTCTGTAGTGTGATGCATGTAAGAATAAGTGTGTGTAAATAAAGGGTAGAATAGGACAAGGAATAGGAAGGAAAGATTGCACGCGGTCCATGGCCCATTTGTAAGGGTATTGCTCCGGCATTTGCCTAGTATTCATCGGAGAAACCATGAAAAAAACGATCAGAGCTGACGGCCGCAAAAATGTTCTTCCAGACAGTGACAGAACTCGACCTAGATATGTAGGTAGCGTAGAAAATCGACGGTACTCAAACCTAGAGCCTTCATGCCACCCGTCAGTGGCATGAATTGTCGACCTGTTTCTGTTGCAAGTGGGGGTGAAGTCATTAGTGGTGGCAGAGAGGGTTTTGGTGGCGGTGATGTTCGTTGCAACGTTGATGGAGGTGGTTCTCATTGAAGGGGCGGAAGTGGTACTGGACGAAGTACCTGCGTTAGGTTGTGCAGGTGGCGAAGATGTGGCGATGGTTGAAATAGCAACAGCGGACACATGGTGATGAATGAGTCTTTGAAGAGTCCTGTAGGGAATACTGCGGCGATTGAGGAAGAGAGTGGAGAGTGGGGGGATGGAGAAGGAGAGGTGACGTTGGAGAGATGTCGATGGAGGGGTGATGATGGAGGGGTGACGATGGAGGGGTGACGATGGAGGGGTGACGATGGAGGGGTGACGATGGAGGGGTGACAATGAGGGTGACGGGTGGAGGGGTGATGATGGAGGGGAGACGATGGAGGTGGCGACGACGGAATTGACGGAAGGGGAGCCATTGTTGCCGGAGGTAGCGGTCAGGGGGCGGTTCTTCACAAGGTTCACAGGTTCACGCAACACCCAAAAAATTGAGAGAAAATAGAATATACACTTCGTTATTACAATATCATTAATAATATAATTTTTTTCTGCTTCTTTGTATAATTTTCATACCAGTATTACATTGACGAACCGATGTGTCTACATGGCTGTTCACGTTCTCGAAACAACACCTTGCTCAGACTTCGTTTCATAAGGACCATTGGGTACCACGTGACTTCGCTTCTGTGTTATCATAGGGTGTTTCCATCGTATCATGTTCACACTTACGCCGTGAACTCCGCTTGGCGCAGCACTCGGGCATCACGCCACCCAACTCGAGTAGAGTCTCTGGCACGCTCTCAGTAAAAGTGTCCTCGATACGTTACTCCGAAACGCAAGTTTTGCTTCTGATGTGGATGGTGAAGGCCGTCTTAAAATCAGTGTAAAATGTGTTTTACATCTCGGTTCCAATAGTATGTAAGTTATGGTGTCTGTGCATCCTGGTATTCAATTATTCTCTACAATGAAGAAAGTTGTTAATCTTATTGGAAAAAAGTTTAGCTACGATGATATTCTTGAAATCAGGAATGAAATGATCACTTGGTACGTGGTAGATTGATCAATTTAATGATAAATGTTTCGTTCTGATTGTTGCTTAATGAAACTTGTAATATTGAGGCTACGTATAGAAGCGTAAGGATCAAAATTAATATATAGTAATAAGCGAAAAGCTTATTACTATATATATATATATATATATATATATATATATATACACTATATATACTATTAAGCTTTATTTGAAGATTAGTTATTAATGTTATAAATAGTATTATTTTTTTCACAAGCTGGTCAGGTCACTGCTGTAGCATAGTAGACAGCCTGCTCCTTGACCGCAGAAAAGCAGCTGGCCAACGTCCACATATCAGTGAAAGGAATGCGATACACAGACGTCCTGCGTGAGCCGACCTGTCACCGGCAACGGATGTTGCGCTGACCTCAGCTCGATTTCGGAACGGCTGCGCGACCTCGCTCTCACGGCGCAGTCACACATGGGGGCGCGTCCGAGGAAAGTTTATAATCAGTTTCTTGGAGTGGAAACGATAATTTTTCATGTCATTCCTTCTTTATAGTATTTTTAGTTGTTACATTCATTTACAATTATTCGTTAAAAATCCAAATATTTTAAAATATATTTGAAATTTAAGGTGAAATGTTTTTAAACAATTTAAAGAGTATTTGTGTCTGTTAATCAATAATTGTGTCCATTAATCCGGAAATATTGGAAAGACCCACCTCACGACCATTGCGTATGCAACACTCTTAAATTTAACTCATCCACCGCCACTGGTAGCGGTGGTGGAGGAGACGAGGCAGGTGGAAGGCGAGGTAGGTGATTCAGCGACACAGACAAAGATGGAGATGCGAATACCAGAAGTGACGACGGTCGCATTAAGTGATGGAGTGGGTGGCAGTAGGGGCGGCGATGGCGAAACGGAGAAGTGGGCCGTGGCAAAGCCTGGGACAGGGGCTTGCGGAGTGAGGACGCGATGTTGCGGCGGCGGCCGCAGTGTCGATGGGATTGTCGGTAACGCCGCACTCAAGATCGGGTCACAGAGCAATTATCTGGGACTGAATGCCTCGGCCATAGGCGGCCTCTCAATTACGGCCTTGGCTCATCGGAGGCGGACGGGCGACGAGATGCGTGAGTTGAGGAAGACGTATATGTGAAGGATTGAGCAACGTAGAAATTATATTAAGTTGCAGGAACTTTGCACTAATTAATTAGTAATCAAAAAGAACTGAATATTCTGTAGATATAAATTAAATAACTGAATGCTTTGTAGACATAAATAAAATATCTTGTTTTGATGTACATACGATTTGAAATATTTATCAGAAATTGTAGTTATTTCAAAAGTTTACATTCGCGAGTTTCACATTCTTAGCAATATTCCTTAACTATTTTAATAGAAAAAATACGGTGAATAGGTATCACATGTAATGTTAATGGGGTTTTCTACACTGACGAAACCATGTTAAATTCAACATGATCAACATTCACATTCCTTTCCTTTCTCACATCTTCACCCTTCAGGATCGGATTCCATCGTTAGCAGAATTGCAGGAACGCAGATAGGCCGCTGCGAGGTGCTTGGAACATTTACCTCTGATTGGTTCCGCCGTCGCCCACTCGTCCGCAGCCAAAACGCGCCCAGCCCGCCGCCCCTCTCGACTTCCCTCTTGCTACCATACCAACCCCCCGCCTACCGCCCCGACTACCCTCTCGACCGCTTCCCCGCCCACCCTTCCGCCCGTTGCCATGCCCGCCCCGCCCACAGCCCCGTCCACCTACCGACTTGTCCACCACCCCGCTTGATGTCCGGCTCGCTTCCCCGCCCACTGCCTCGGCGGCCGCCCTACCCCTCGCCCTGCCCGCCGCACCCCCGCTGTCATGCCCGCTTTCGCGCCCACCGCCTCGTCCGCTGCCCTGTCCGCAGCCTCACGCGCAACCCCGCCCACTGTCTCGCCAAGGCCCTGCCCGCCGCCTCACCGTAGTCTCCACCGCTACCTGACCCACCGTCTCGCCCACCGTCCAGCTCACCGCCCTGCCCACCGCCCCGCCCACCGACCCGCCCACCGACCCGCCCACCGACCCGCCCACCGACCCGCCCACCGCCCCGCCCACCGCCCCGCCCACCACCCCGCACATCACCTCGCCCGTCGCCCTGCTCGCCGGTCTGTCCACAGCCTCACCCGCAGCCCCGCCCGCTGCCTCACCCACCGCCCTACCCGCAGCCTCGACCGCTCACCGCTCCCGCCCCCGCCGGCTTCCCCCGCCACCCTTCCCTCTCACGCCGCCCTGCACCCTCCCCCACCGCCCTTCCGCCATACCCTTCCCCCGTCCCTCGCCGCCCCGCCCTCCCCCGCCAACCCGACCTCCCCCCGCCGCCACGCTCTCCCCCGCCACCCCGCCCTTCCTCCACCGCCCCGCCCTCTCCCACCCCCACGCCCTCTCCCGCCGCCCCGCCCTCCCCCGCCACCCCAACCTTGCTCCACCGCCCCGCCCTCTCCCGCCACCCCGCCCTTCCTCCACCGCCCCGCCCTTCCTCCACCGCCTCGCCCTCCATCGCCTCGCCCTCCCCCGCCGCACGCCCTTTGCCCACCGCCCTGCCCTCCTCCACCGCCCTTCCCCAGAGAGGCCGATTGCCGGGCGGCGCCTCCCACGCGGCCGTAAAGCCCACGCGGCGCCGAAGTCGCTTGTTGCGGTCGCGAGGAGGAATGCTGCGCTCGGTGGCTCGTTCTCCGCCCACTCGCTCGCCCGCCCGTTCGCCCACGCGCCCGCCCGAAAACCCGGCCGCTCGGTTGCCTGCGATCTTGCTCACCCTCTTACACGCCCACTCACTCGCAGGCTCAATCACCGGGCAAAGTCGTTCTCCTCTTCGCTACCCACCTTTATCTTACTCGCCAGCTCGTTCTCCGCCCACTCTCTTGCCTTCCCGTTCGCCCACGCAACCCCCTCTTTTGCACGTCCTCACTCGCAGGCTCAATCACCGGGCAAAGTCGTTCTCCTCTTCGCTACCCACCTTTATCTTACTCGCCAGCTCGTTCTTCGCTCACTCGCTCGCACTCCCGTTCGGCGCCCCGTCCGTTCGTTCACTCGCGCAACCGGCTGCGTGATTACTCGGCCACTCTCTTATACGCCCACTCACTCGCACTCTCAATCACGGAAATTGTTTTGCTCCGGCCGCCCCACTTTCATCTTCCTCGCCTGCTCCTTCATCTCCTCACTTTCCGGTCCAGTTTCATTCACTGGGCAGCTCATGCGTCCCAACTCGTCGGCCTATTCGTTTGCTCACTCGTCCTCATGCGTCCTCGTACCATCACTACATCGCCCGCACATCGCACTCGCTAACCCCCAAGCCCACCGTGACTCTAGAATACTCGTCTGCTTATTCATCAGCGCACTCGTGAAACTTATCTTCAGATTAATTGTAAATATAATTACCAGTTCGTTCACTAGCCCCGTTCGCCAATCACTGATCCATTCTATTGCAATTTCGTTTATCGATTCATTCACCATTTTACTCACTACTTGGTACGCCGCTTGCTCACGAGCTCACTGGCCATGCACTCCCACTCCCTCACTCACTCCCTTCCCAGTTTCTTCGTTGGCTCGTTAGCCAGTTTCCTCTTTGCCTTCCACTTCAGTTTTCTCGATAGCACGCACATCAGTTTCCTCGTTGGCATGCCAGTTTCCACTTCGCCTTGCTCGTCAGTTCACTAACTTGCTCACATGCCGGTTTACTCTTCTCTCTGGCTCATTCGCCCGTTCACTTGCCTGTTTACTTGCCTCAGACAACACTTTCACCTGTCGTACGTTCTCCCGCTTCGCACTTGCTTTCTCGCCCACTCGGTTTCTCTATGTGTCACTTCGCCAACCCCCCTCATTCGTCCATCAGATTTGTCCACATGCACACCAGCCGTTTCTTCAATCCTCTTAACTATCCGTATCCTAGACTATCACCTGCTCTATTTGTTCACTTCTCAGCTCTCTTGTTCAATTATCCACCCGTCTCCTCGCCCACATGCCCTTTCGCCCGGTCGCTCATTTACAGGCCGTCTCACCACTTCACTTGCCAGTCACTCACCCGCTCCCTTCTCAGTTTCACCAGTTTTGCCACTCCTATCTCATTCGACCATCCTTCTACTCTATCGTCCGCCTGCCCTCCAATTCAGTCTTCCGCCCATTCCCCTTTCTCGTCGCACATGCCCGCTCGCCCGCCCGTTCACTCACCCGCTCGTCCCGCCCCCGCTCGCCCGCCGGCTCGTCCGCCCGCCGGCTCGTCCGCCCGCCCGCTCGCCCGCCCGCTCGCCCGCCCGCTCGCCCGCCCGCTCGCCCGCCCGCTCGCCCGCCCGCTCGCCCGCCCGCTCGCCCGCCCGCTCGCCCGCCCGCTCGCCCGCCCGCTCGCCCGCCCGCTCGCCCGCCCGCTCGCCCGCCCGCTCGCCCGCCCGCTCGCCCGCCCGCTCGCCCGCCCGCTCGCCCGCCCGCTCGCCCGCCCGCTCGCCCGCCCGCTCGCCCGCCCGCTCGCCCGCCCGCTCGCCCGCCCGCTCGCCCGCCCGCTCGCCCGCCCGCTCGCCCGCCCGCTCGCCCACCCGCTCACCCACCCGCTCGCTCACCCGCTCGCCCGCCCGCTCGCCCACCCGCTCGCCCACCCGCTCGCCCACCTACTCGCCCGCCCGCTCGCCCACCCGCTCGCCCACCCGCTCGCCCACCCGCTCACCCACCCGCTCGCTCACCCGCTCGCCCGCCCGCTCGCCCACCCGCTCGCCCACCCGCTCGCCCGCCCGCTCGCTCTTGGCGCGGCGTTCACGCCATCGGATCGCTGGCCCTGTTAGGCGACCCCATCCGTCGCAACTACCTATTCGGCCACTTGAGCTTTTATGCGCCGCGGAAACCAGATGGTCGCGCCAAGCACTGTCGATTTCGGTGAATAGCGGCGTTTACAATGTCCACCACTATAACCATATAACAGAGGTGACAAAACAAATGTTTCGCTCGCTATTTCTTAAGAGAGATGTACTGTTACGTTGGTTTTAGCATGTGCACAATTAACGCTGGTGAGTGCTTGAATATTTAATTAGAATTAACGTTTTACTTTGACAAATTAAAATTATGAAAAAACAAGGCAGAAAAAAACTTAAGTATTTAACCGTAAACGCGAAATCGTCTTTGATGATGCTTTGTTACTATTCGATTAAAGTAATCTAACCATTTCAATTACCACAAATTAATCGCCGAAAAATGTATTTAAGTATAAAGAGAAAATGTTTGTCAAACAGTAACTATCTATTACACCAGAAACACTTAATTTAACTCTCACAACATGTAAGGAAATAAATTCTATTATTTTGGTAAGGAATTGAACTTGGGTCTTAAGAATATGTACCGTAAGATATTTTTATCTTCAAAATAAATTAATTATTAGCTGTAATTAGATAACTTTCATAAAAATATTAATAAAATACTTCGTGCACTGCAATTACAGCAAAATTCACATTTACTCACACAACCTTCTAATTCAATTGTTTTTCCTGACACTTCTTTTGTATTCGCACATAATCCGCACAGCATTTCACTTCACTTCAGCTAAATCTACATTTCGCTTTCGTCTGATCCATTCCAACACACACACTTTTTTTCCCCTCTCAAAGATTTGAATAATTCCACAAAGCGGTACGATGTGTTCCTTTTATTCTTTGCGGGCGGTGGGCGTCGGCGCGCCCGCCCTTACGCCACGCCCTGCGCCACAATCAGCGCGAAGGGCGGGGCGCGAGCCTTAGGCGGCACCGCCCCCGCCGCCGCCCCCAGAGCGCGCTGCCCGAAAGAAGGAGAGGCGCGCAAACAACAAGCCAACAACCGGCGAACAACACGCCAACAGCAATTAGGTTTACACGTGAATAATTAACAAGCGCCCCGCAGAGCGGCGCTGTGAGCGCTCCGGCCGTGGTGGTGCTGGTGGTGTTGGTGATGGAGTACGGGGCTGTGGATGAGGCGGTGGCGGTGGAGGCAGGCAGCGTGGTTGAGAAGGGCGGTGGGAGCGGCAGAGGACGGCAGGGGTGGTATGTGAGGGAAGAGCGGTAAGGAGGTAGGGGCGTGGGAGTGAAGTAAGAAGAGTGAAAAGGCATGGAAGAGGATTGGAGTGGCAGGAGGTGGGAGGGATGGTGGCAGCTTGATGGAGGAGTTGGGGGGGGGGAGGCAGGAAGACGGGGAGGGGGGTTGGGGGGGTTGCGGTGGACGTAGCGGGGACGGAGGGGGCGTGGGGTGACGGGACCGGTGGGGGCCGCGGGATCGGGTGGCCGGGAGGGTAGCGGGGCGGGGCGGTGGGGACGGAGGTGGTGGGGATGGGGGCGGTAGGGACGAGGCGGTGGGCATGGGGGCGGAGGGAGGGGGACAATGGGGACGGACGCGGTGGGGACGGAGACGGTGGGGTCGACGGGAGTGGGTACAGAGGCGGTGGGACGGGGGCTGTGGCGTTGCGGTCAGGGGCGGTGGGGATGGGTACTGCGAGGAGTTGGAGGGGGTGTCTCTACTGTGGCGAGGATCTGCGAGGGCGGGGAGCGACGGGGTGGCGGTGAGAGCGGACGGGGCGACAGGGGCGGCGGGGGCGGCAGCGACGCCCAGCGAGTCAACATCGCTGCGTTGCGCTGCGTGTGGCGGAAGTAGTCGCAATAAGGCGAGGCGCGCGCGGGAAAGCCGACGAGGAAATGGGCCACCTCAAGTAGGAAAAGGTGGAAAGAGTCAAAAGGGAATAATGTAGAAAATGGTGATATCTCTCATCAACGATGACATTTTTATTTATTTTCATTCGGTTGTCCATTTGCTTATATATTTATATTTCTTATTTATTCATATTATTTATTTACTTTTGTCTTGGTTCAGATATTGGAAATACAGGTTGATTGTAATGTTTTTACTAATGTATTGCACTTACGAAATAATAACTTCATTAACGTTTTGACTTGTGGGTTGAATATTATTGAACAGTGTGTCTAATCACAATTATCTTGATGAACTCGAACATTATTATCTTGAAATTCACATGTATTTATTTTGTCATTGAGATAACTTTAAACGTATTAAATTTGACTACACATTTTCATTACATTTTCATTACTTTGTTTTGGGGTTTGAATTTTATCGGTCAGCCTTGCCAGATAATATTTTAAAAAAAATCTAATTTCTTGTTCCCTTATTTCTACTTATTGTAACGTTCGTGGTGGTGAATTAAAAAACACAGATTTATTTTAACAGAGATGTTTATTTATGTTACACTATTACACTAAAATACTTGATTTATTTACAGGTTGGCTCCACAGTCCTTGTGTTCTTGACTTGGTTATTTATTTATACACGGCACAGTCCTCTTGATTATTTATTTTCACTGCTGCACAGTCCGATGCACTCACCGCTGTCCGATGCACTGATTACAGTCCACTGCGCTGACCACAATTCACGGCTCCGACCACAGTTCACGACGTCGACCACAGTTCACGGCTCCGGCCACAGTTCAGAGCGCAGACCACAATCCAGTACACTGCCGTCCACAACGATGCACACACACAAACTTCACAGCTCTGCTTCCTGACTAGACCAGACTGACTGACTGACTGACTGACTCCGGCCGCCCACAGCGACGCATTTATACCTGGCCGGCGCCCGCCTGGACCCTTCTGGAACTCGCGGCACACTTCTTGGCTACCCGCGAATACCCCGGAATCGTCCAGTTCGGGGGGGCGGCGGCAGATGATGCAATCCGCGCAGCGGATTCCGGCAGATGACGCAATATTCGTTACATTATATTACTTATTTCCACAGTTAAATCTTTAAATACTATCAAATAACTTGTATTGTGGTTGGCGAAGCAGATAGCGATTATAAAAGCCATTAATTTGCTATTTTTAGATATATACCATTCGGCAAGATATATACCGTTAGGCAACTGCTTGTCGCGTACTTTTCACTTGCCTACTGTGGTAAATATTCAAACTCTTTTCTTTCAGGTCTACCTTTTATGAGATTATTTGTTCTGAATCATAGAATGTTTTGTGCCTGATACTGCTTCCTGGTAGTCTATCTTTTAATTTATACGTTTCGTCTTCATTTTATTTTTTTATGATATTATTTTCGATATTTTTGTGGCATAAATAATGCTAAGTTGCAAATAACAGGTAGCAATAGAAGAATAACTCGTTAATAACCAACGAGTGAGCAGAAACAATGATATTCAATTTTCTTCTCATTATTTGTAGAATAATGTTGAAAATCATCTCTACTGATACACAACAGAAAAATACTAAAACGTCCAGAACGAAATTGCAACCACTGTTTTCTCTTTGGTCCGAGTTTTATGACACTGCTATCGCTAAGAACCAAGTATTCCCATTGGATGTGCAAACGTAACGAAAGCGGAACACATGGCTACAGTAGACCAAGTAAACATTTATTGCCGCCATAAAATGTTGCCGTAATATATGGCTTATGCATCCGAACAATAAACGAACACGTCTCCCAGATTTCGTATAAACTATATACAGCCGAAGAGATACTGGACGATAAAAGAGGCGTTAAAATATAGGACACAAAAGAAAATTTATGGCAGATGCACGTCAAGGCAGGGATAATACGACATTGCACTGATAGACACCCAATATTCGATACTCGCTCGGGCATTTTATATCAAGAATGAAAGTGAAGGAGATTATAATTCAAGAATATTAAGCAATGAAGCAATACTGTGATATATAATTTACAATCACATTATTAAATTTTTTTAAAATCTTGCTAATGTTATACTTTTATTAAAACCTACATAGTTCGCCATCAACTGATCAGCGTCAACTGATCGCCTTTATCTACCATCAAAAAAATAAAAATTCAAATTATAATAATTAATCCAGAAAAATAAACGAAATTACAAAGAAAATGAATTCGAACTCATCTATTTGCATCACTCTACTACTCAATGTATGTTATTGTTTAATAATATCCATTACCAACAACTGTACATCCCACTCCCAATGATTAATACCATCATGGTAACATTAGTCCTATTGTTTCTCACAATTTGCGCTACAAGCTACTTTGTAGTGCTCCATAACCGCTCTATATTTTTCATTTATTCTCGCAAAACTTATAAAGGTTTCCCAAACCTTTTCCTTTTTACTGTACGAAGAGAAAATGATCTTCACCGGTAAACGCCGCAGCACAGGGTACACTTAGATGGTCGAGTGTAAGTCGTAAACAAAGGTCACATTCTTCTGACTAGGCTAGAATATTAATTCGATCTCAATTATTTCCATCACTCTTCAACTCAATAAATGTTATTATTCAATAATATCCATTACCAACAACTCTACATCCCACTCCCAATGATTAATACCATCATGGTAACATTCGTCCTATTGTTTTTCTTAAGGCGCTTTACAAGCTACTTTGTAGTCCTCCATAACCGCTCTGTGTTTTCATTTTATTCTCACAAAACTTTATAAAGGTTTCCCAAGCCTTTTCCTTTTTATTGTAGGAAGAGGAAATGATCTTCACCTGTAAACGCCGTAGCACAGGGCACACTTAAATGGTCGCGTGTATGCCGTAAGCAAAGGTCACGTTTTTCAGACTAGGCTAGAAAATTATTCGATCACAATTATTTCCATCACTCTTCAACTCAATAAATTTTAAATTATATTTGTATCTTTATATCATCTGTATAAACCCTGCCACCGAGCGAAAGCTCATTAGCAGGACAATAATAATAATAATAATAATAATAATAATAAATATTATTCAATAATATCCATTACCAATAACTCTACATCCCACTCTCAAAGATTAATACCATCTTGCTAACATTAGGCGTGTTGTTTCCCTTAAGGCTCTTTACAAGCTACTCCATAACCGCTTTGTGTTTTCATTTTATTCTCACAAACCTTTATAAAGGTTTCCCAAACCTTTTGCTTTTTACTGTAAGAAGGGGAAAGGATCTTCACCTGTAACAGCCGTGCCTGCACAGGACACACTTAGATGGCCGAGTGTACGCCGCAAGCAAAGGTCGCGTTGTCCAGGCCAGGCGTGAAGCAAAGGTGATAAAGCGGCCAGGGGACGTGGGGGCGGGTGGGCGGAGCTCATCCCCGTCGGTCGCGCGCCTCGTCTAATTGCCGGCAGGGGCGCCGTCCGCGGCGGGCGCGTTGTTAGCGATAATTGAGTGGCCACCCGATAAGAGGCGCTGATAAAATAGCCGCGCGTTAATCTGATATATACACACACGGCCGGCGCGGCGCGCGCGCGCACACAGACGCGGCCGGGCCGGCGCGGCGCGGCGCGCAATTTGTAGTTTGATATCCGCAGCGAAGCGGAGCGAGGCGAGGACCAGGCCGGTCAAGGCGGCGGTGCGGGGCGGCGCGAAGCAGGACTGGGCTGTGCGGGGCGGGGCGGTGTGGGACGGGGGTGCGAAATGTTGTAGGAAGGGGCGATGTCGGGCGGGGAGCGGAGGTGGTCATGGCTGTGCGGGGTGGGGCGAGGTGGGGAGGGATGCGGAGGGGTGCGAGGAGGGGCGGGGTCGGGAAGTGGCGGGACGAGGCAGGACTGGACATTGTGGGGCGGAGCGATGTGGGGCAGGGGAGTGGAGGGGTGCGGGATGGGGCGTGGCGAAGCGGGGATGGGCGGGGCTGGGCACGGTTTGGCGGGGATGGGTGAGGCTGGGCAGTGCGGGGCGGGGCGGTGTGGGGAGAGGATGTGGAGCAGTGCAGGGCAGGGCGGGGCGGGGCGAGGCGAGACAGGGCTGGGGTGTGCGGGGCGGGGCGATGTGGGGCGGAGATGTGGGGGGCGGGTCAAGGCGGAATAGGGCAACGTGACGCAGGGCTGGGCGGGGCGGGGCGATGTAGGGCGAGCATGCGGAGGGGGACGAGGCGGGGAGGGGCAGGGCAGGTCAGGGCGAGGCAGAGCTGGGCTGTGCCGGGCGGAGCGGGACGATATAGGACGATGGTGAGGAGGGGGACGGGGTGAGGTGGGGCGGGGCGGGGCGTGGCGGAGCGGGGCGGGACGCGGCTGGGTGAGGCGAGGCAGGGCTGAGCTGTGCGGGGCGGGGATGCAGGGTGGGGCGGGGAAGGGCGAGGCAGGGGCTCGGGTGTGCGGGGCGGGCAGATGAGAGGCGGGGCTGCGGAGGGCTGCGGGACGGCGCGAGGCGGTCAGGTCCGGCGGCCGACCTTTTAACGGGTTCATCGCACGCGAACGACGCGGCCGCTATCGCGTTCTCGCCATCGCCGCCGCCCGCGAGGACCTCCTTTCTCCAGCGCCGCGCTCCTATTCGCCTCGCTTCGCGACGCGCCCCGTTCCCTCGCCGCGGTGCTCTGCTCAGCCTCTCCGCGCCGAATTCCCGAACTGCCGCGACATGCCTCCCGACCAGGCACCGCACTCGTCCTTGCCTCTCCTGCTGAATCACCGCCCTGCATCCACGCCGTTGCCTCATTCACTTTCCCCACTGTCATTCCGCCCATTCTTACGTCCTCCAACTCTCATCATCTAACCTCACCGCCACTCTCCTCATCGCCTCCATCTTCCAACCCTCCTCACCATCTCCCCGCAAACATTCTTCACTATCGCTCCTCACACTCTTTCCCTGCCCACTTCTCTGCCCCTCTTCCGCCCTCTTCTCATCCTCCCGTCCTGCCGTCTGTTGCCCCATCGTATATAACTTTCCCCAATTCCTATCTCCCCGTTATTTCTGTCTCCACGCTATTTCTATCTCCCCGCCATCTGTTTTCCCGATATCTTTCCCCCGCCGACTTCTCAGCCGTGTTGCCCTTGTCATCTCTCTCCATGCCATCTCTCTCCCGGCCACCATATTCCCTCATCATCCTCTCCTCGTTTCTCTCTCCCCCTCCCAGCCATCTTTCTCTCCACGCCATATTTCTCTCATTCCCATCTTTCTCTCCCCGACCTCTCTTCCTACCATGACTTCTTGTTTGGGACCTTCCATCTCCCTTTCATACCTTCCCGTTCTCGACGCCCTGACTTGTCCTTTTGACAATGTCTCCTTGCCATGCCTCACTACCCCGCCTCGATTCTCCTCCACGCCTTCACGCCTCCCCTGCGCGCTTCGCCTCCGCCCTCGGCAGCCCGCGCCTCGCCGACCCCGCCACTCCAATCACGTTCCACGCCACACCCCGCCTCCGCACTCCACGCCGCCTCTGCGACTCCTTTCACTCTCGTTTCAAGCCAAATCGCTCCGTCCACCCCGATAACACCGGCTCGCGCTTTCTCTGCTCCTCCTCCTCCTCTGCTCGCCCCTTCTCTTTCTCATCTCGTCCAGCTTCCACTCCCCCCGTTGCCCCGCCCACTTCTCGCGAAACTCGAGGATGCCGCTGCGCGCCTTCGCATCCGCCGGCCGCTGACCCCGACGCCCCTGGCGGTCGCCGCGGGAGTTACAGCCGCCCGGCTGCGGGAACTGCCGGGCTGTTACCGAGAAATGTACCCAGGCGCGGGCTGTATAACCGGAATAGTAATATTCGCCGGATCCGCCGTAAAGTGCCCCCGCCCCGCGCCCGCGCCCGCGCCCGCGCCCGCGAGCACCACCGCCCGCCACCGTCGCCCCCGCCTCGCCCAACCGGAGCCGTCTCGCCCGGAAGGCAGAATTACGCGGGCGGATATTGTTGCCGCATTGTTGGCCCGCGATGGCGCGTCGCTCCTTTGTTTCCGGCGCCAGCCAGCCGGCCAGAGCCTGCGCAGGCTGGGGCGAAGTACGCACGTACGCAATTGGCGGAAGTGCCCTGTTTTATTGGGCGCGCGGCAAATTAATGGCTTCGCGTCTCTTGGCAGCTTTGCGCCAGAATGAAGTCTGAAAAAGACGGGATGGAACATTCGTTGTTTTTGATTGTTCTACAGACGTTCGTGCGAATGTGACTCAGCGGCCTTCATTAACGAAGTATTTTGTGATACATGCATACTTTACTGCTGGCCCAAAAAGACGTCAATGACTCAACTGTATCACTGGGTGTATTAGATAGTTGACACAGGAAGCTATGTAAGATAGTAATAAGTTTTCTCCTAAGAGCACTAGAAATACTCTGTCCATTTGTGAAAGAAACAGTGTAAATTGATTAATCATCGTTGACCCAAAGAAAACCTTAAGAAACAGTAAACTTTTGCTTTTATTTCCAACAAATGACTCACAAAACTTTCAATAAGTGTTAACAATTTTTCACTATTGCCATTAATGCATAACTTTTTAATTAATATTATACACAATTCGAAGCTTGTAAATAATTTATTTTTCTGCATATTACTCGTATTATTTGCATTACTCCCAAATGTTTCTACTAATCTCGAATAATGTTAAAGTTCTCCGGAGAAGTCGCAATGATGTAATACTAAAATTATTCGCTAAAAATAAAGTCTCGGAAGACCAAACTTTTCCAGAAAATAAGTGAACTATATCGGCTTCCAAATCTATGTATATATTTAGGACACTAAGAATTTTCGTTTAGAAAGACGTTTTAGCTCGCTATTCAATCCAATTTTGTAAACATTCCTTTAAATGAAAGGTAAGGGCCCTAGATGTGTAAAGTAAAGTATATTTATAGATGATAAAAAAATACAGGATTTCAAAATACATGAAAAAAGTGCTTCTTCTGTACTGGTTTGTTTTGGTAGTTCACAGTAGGATTTCAAAACTATACGGTTGCTCATAATCTTCATAAGTTTAGCAATCACTACTCTACATGACTTTAAAGACCGTAGATAAAGAGAGAAGCGGAACCGCCGCCATTTAACATTGTCTTACCCGACAATCCCGTCAGGCAGCAATCAGGAACTGAAGGGAAATTATGATAATTGGTGACATTACGAAGATTTTCAAGAATATTAATATTAGTTTGGGGTAGATTCATGGTTCTCAACATACAGAATACTACACAGTTCCAATTCTCCTGATCACTGGATATAAAATGACGAGATCAATGGAACAATGGAATGCCCTGCTCTCTGTATCTAGGGACTCTAGCCAGGGGAGGCTCTTCCAACTGGATATAAAATGGCGAGATCGGTGGAGCAATAGAAAGCGCTACTTCCTGTATCTAGGGACTGTATCTAGTCAGGGGAGGCTCTTGCAATTGGATATAAAATGTCAGGATCGGTGGAACAATGGAATATGGTACTCTCTGAATCTATGACTCTAGCCAGGGGAGGATCTTGCAACTGGATATAAAATGGCGGGATCGGCGGAACAATGGAATGCGCTACTCTCTGTGTCTAGGACTCTAGCCAGGGGAGGCTCTTCCAACTGGATATAAAATGGCGAGATCGGTGGAGCAATAGAAAGCGCTACTTCCTGTATCTAGGGACTGTATCTAGTCAGGGGAGGCTCTTGCAATTGGATATAAAATGTCAGGATCGGTGGAACAATGTAATATGGTACTCTCTGAATCTATGACTCTAGCCAGGGGAGGATCTTGCAACTGGATATAAAATGGCGGGATCGGCGGAACAATGGAATGCGCTACTCTCTGTGTCTAGGACTCTAGCCAGGGGAGGCTCTTCCAACTGGATATAAAATGGCGAGATCGGTGGAGCAATAGAAAGCGCTACTTCCTGTATCTAGGGACTGTATCTAGTCAGGGGAGGCTCTTGCAATTGGATATAAAATGTCAGGATCGGTGGAACAATGGAATATGGTACTCTCTGAATCTATGACTCTAGCCAGGGGAGGATCTTGCAACTGGATATAAAATGGCGGGATCGGCGGAACAATGGAATGCGCTACTCTCTGTGTCTAGGACTCTAGCCAGGGGAGGCTCTTCCAACTGGATATAAAATGGCGAGATCGGTGGAGCAATAGAAAGCGCTACTTCCTGTATCTAGGGACTGTATCTAGTCAGGGGAGGCTCTTGCAATTGGATATAAAATGTCAGGATCGGTGGAACAATGGAATATGGTACTCTCTGAATCTATGACTCTAGCCAGGGGAGGATCTTGCAACTGGATATAAAATGGCGGGATCGGCGGAACAATGGAATGCGCTACTCTCTGTGTCTAGGACTCTAGCCAGGGGAGGCTCTTCCAACTGGATATAAAATGGCGAGATCGGTGGAGCAATAGAAAGCGCTACTTCCTGTATCTAGGGACTGTATCTAGTCAGGGGAGGCTCTTGCAATTGGATATAAAATGTCAGGATCGGTGGAACAATGGAATATGGTACTCTCTGAATCTATGACTCTAGCCAGGGGAGGATCTTGCAACTGGATATAAAATGGCGGGATCGGCGGAACAATGGAATGCGCTACTCTCTGTGTCTAGGACTCTAGCCAGGGGAGGCTCTTCCAACTGGATATAAAATGGCGAGATCGGTGGAGCAATAGAAAGCGCTACTTCCTGTATCTAGGGACTGTATCTAGTCAGGGGAGGCTCTTGCAATTGGATATAAAATGTCAGGATCGGTGGAACAATGGAATATGGTACTCTCTGAATCTATGACTCTAGCCAGGGGAGGATCTTGCAACTGGATATAAAATGGCGGGATCGGCGGAACAATGGAATGCGCTACTCTCTGTGTCTAGGACTCTAGCCAGGGGAGGCTCTTCCAACTGGATATAAAATGGCGAGATCGGTGGAGCAATAGAAAGCGCTACTTCCTGTATCTAGGGACTGTATCTAGTCAGGGGAGGCTCTTGCAATTGGATATAAAATGTCAGGATCGGTGGAACAATGGAATATGGTACTCTCTGAATCTATGACTCTAGCCAGGGGAGGATCTTGCAACTGGATATAAAATGGCGGGATCGGCGGAACAATGGAATGCGCTACTCTCTGTGTCTAGGACTCTAGCCAGGGGAGGCTCTTCCAACTGGATATAAAATGGCGAGATCGGTGGAGCAATAGAAAGCGCTACTTCCTGTATCTAGGGACTGTATCTAGTCAGGGGAGGCTCTTGCAATTGGATATAAAATGTCAGGATCGGTGGAACAATGGAATATGTTACTCTCTGAATCTATGACTCTAGCCAGGGGAGGCTCTTGCAACTGGATATAAAATGGCGGGATCGGCGGAACAATGAAATGCGCTACTCTATATTTAGGGACTCTCCATGACCTTACCGCCCAAAGCCACACCGCGATGCTGCAAGTAAGCACAGGTGCATCGCGCGGGCCTCCCGCCTGCGGCACGGCCGCCTCCGCCCCCGCCGCCGGGGTGCCACGGCCCCCTGCCCCGCGCGGGCCGCCTCCGCCCCCGCCGCCGGGGTGCCACGGCCCCCTGCCCCGCGCCGGCGCGCGCGGCGATCGGATTAAGCTCCGACGCTGCAGTCGCCCCCTGAGGCGGCGCGGCCCCGGACGTGACGCGGCCTCGCGGCGGATCCCGCGCCTGGGCCCGGGCAAGGGGGGGGAGCGGAGCCCCAACGCCCGTGCAAACAACACGGCATATGCGGACGTGGAAGAGAAATAGAGGACACTAGTGAAGCCCCGCAATATTATTATTGAATTGAATTGAATTGCCTTATTTTACATGGCAAGACTCAGGCCATGAGGCCTGTTCTTTCGTCTGACAACGCAAATTTCGCTACGGTCCTTTCAACAGCTAGCGGAGAAAGAAGGTATTATGGATGGGCGACGAAACAGGCGATTTTGAATTTTATTATTAATACTGGACGATTTTGAATATTATTATTAATTACTGTTACCATTATTAGTATTGTAATAATTATTAAATGCATTACTTTATTAACTATATAATTATAGTTTAAGTAGTATTCGTATTGAAGTGTGATGAAGTGTTGTGAAGTGCAGTGAAATACTGAAGTAGAAGGAGACGTGACGTGCAAGTGTTGTGAAATGAAGGGAGGTGGAGTGGACTTCAGTGCAATAAAAAGTCGTGTGTTTATTGGTATAAAATATCTGTACAGGACCGCCATAAAATATAGAATTAATGCGGTTATTGTTGTTAATACCTTTATTGTCAGCATTGTAATCATATTATTATTAATATGACTGTCGAAAAATAATTTTAAGTTACATTGTATTGAATTTCTAATTATAATATGTAAATTTTAGTTTTCTGCCACCAGGTAGCATAACCCTATCTGCGGAAATAATAAATATCTATCTATATCTATCTAAACGTTTTGGTGCCCTTCATCTTCCTCTTTCCCCTTCCATATCCCTTTCTCTATGTTTTTCCATCCTTCCCTGTCTCTCTCACTCTTTGCCTCTCCGTTTCCCTCTGTCCCTCTCTCAGCCTGTCTCTGTGTGTCTCTATCTCTGGCTCTCCCTGTCCCTCTCATTCACATTAGGTGCAGATTCTGAGTAAGTCGGCAAATATCAAGAAGCGCCGGACCAGCAAAAATGTAATAGAATGTTCATAAAGGTCTCATCCTGTAGATTACAGGTTGAAAATTTTTTCTTTGAGGCTTTTGGCATCAGAATTGTAGTTTTTAATGCCCTAGAACGCTTTGTTTAGAAGTTATATAGATTCAAAAGGCTGCAGAGTGTTGTGGGCAGCATTTGACGTGAATATTTAGTTTCGTTCTACAGCGCCATATAGTGGGGTTACAATTGAATTAACAGCATATAAACCCTATGGGTGAAAAAACATGTAGAAGTGCCAACTTTCATGGAAATCGGTCGCACGGTGTCGGAGTTTACGTCTTATATATTTATATATATACAAAATCCATTTTTATTTATAGAGATAAATAGTTTTTCTAAAATGTGCCGAATTTATATGAGGAGCAACTAATTAAAACGCATGTTGTCTACTGGTGGAAAAAAATTGAGTTTGATAAGAAATCTTGTAGTTTGTAATACGTCCTACACGTTCTTGTTTTCAATTTTTTCCAAAATGCATTTTAACACACTAAATTAAATGCGTTTTGAAGAAATCTGAAAGCAGGAACGTGTACAACGTATTAAAAAATACTCAATTTCATATCAAAGTCAATTTTTCCCACCAGTGAACAATAAGCGTTTTGATTAGTTGCTCCTCATGTATAATATAGACGAAATAATGTAGCTTTGTAACTATTGTAGTCGAGAATTTACGGCATTAAAATTGTTGGATGTACGTTCTGCATTAACCTAACAAGATGTTCCTTGCTTTACACTTGTGGGTATCGGTTAATCTTTAATTGTTCGTCCGACCGTTCATCCTTCCAGCTGTGTGCTCGTCACTCAGGATTAGACCTGTTCCTCCACCTTTTTGGGAAATGGGGTCAGGTAGGCATACTGTCAAAGAATTGGCAATTTGCCCCAAACTCGAGAACATACTAAGATAATTATAAAAAAATTAAAATTATAAAAAAACAAACATTTAGCACCTAAAACACGTTTGGGGGACTTTCAAGGCATCTACTGAAGTGATCAATAGCCTGTTGTTTTCCATTCAACTAGACAAACCAATTGGTTTTATTGTTCTATCGATACTTCTAGAATATTTTAAAGCACTTCTATGAAAATGTGTTTTTATGAGTTACAAGGCACCTAGGGTAGTGCGAAGTAGTGAACTATTGGGTGCCATTTACGCCATAACATTACGTAACGTTAATAATTAATTAGGGCATAATTTGTAAAATTGACAATAC
The DNA here is from genome assembly GCA_031308135.1 of Acheta domesticus. Taxonomy (NCBI): domain Eukaryota; kingdom Metazoa; phylum Arthropoda; class Insecta; order Orthoptera; family Gryllidae; genus Acheta; species Acheta domesticus. The sequence continues at coordinate 117,292,475 of JAHLJT010009355.1, forward strand.
GATACTTTTTCTCGCAACTCTATGAGTCCTAGAATAGAAGAGCCAAAACACTGTATTGTGTTTCAGATTTCTTTTAAATGTGAACTTGCAGAGAACCAATACAAAATTTCAACATGAAAGTACCCACCAGAGACGCCATGCTAAACTGGTATTGCAATAAACCATAACTAATTAACCATATTAAATCCTTTACGTACTACATCATTAAACTAAACAATTCTTTAGTTTTCATCATAAAATACAAATGTAACAAACGTATCTTCAAATTACTTTCCAGTACATAAAATACATTTTATTCCGATCACGAAGCCAAAGAGTAAAATAACTCGTCCGTATGTTACTCGCTAACCAGGTAATTCAGATAAAGCCGGTGACAGTGATGAACCGCAGGCACCGTTTCAAAATGTTTTGCATCAAGCACAACTTACGCAAACGAGCACTACTAGCACGTGACACGCTATTCAAGAGTAACTTCAGCGATCCACGTTCAGCACGATAAGATTGCCTTGCGCTAGTGTGAACTAAGCACGGAACCCCACCAACTACGAATTACACCTTTGTGTGCAAGCATCGTAATACGTGCAAGGATACGTCGATCATATCAAGTGTATCATTACTACTCGTTCTCTTCAAAACGGCAAATTTTACGTCACCGATATTCTTTGCCATCCACATGCTGGCGTGTATATTAAGACATATCTTCACTGAACAGGATTACCATCTATGCAAACATGCAGAATAATCGGGTAATAACACCCCAGAGGGCAATTACTGTAACTGCCAGTGTGGCTGGGACTAATTGATGTACGGCTTTGGTTCCCAAGGCGAGAGGTATCATGATATAGAGCATATTGGATATAACACTAGCATATGTTACACTTCCTATTAATAAGATATTTTTTCAGTCCATCTTTATAAACGAGATACTTCAATGTAGATGCCTAAATGTCATCACACATGAAAAATATAGCAATATTTAGGCACTATATAACTCAAGTTCTTCTGATCACCAATTGTAATATACCAATAAATTGTATAAATTTGATTGATACTGAGGTTTTAAATATAACTATGTTATATTGCAATAATAATAATAATAATAATAATAATAATAATAATAATATTCTATTAATTGTATTTAGCAAAGAAATATCTCGAGAATATTTTACACCGACAATCAGAAAATATTTCAATAAGTAAGACTCATCAGTCACGTGACTAAATCATTCCTGAAAACTTAACAATAGTTATTCCATGTTAAATTTACTTTTTAAAGAATTCCAAGTATAACTTGAGTAATAGTATATAAGTAATAGTGAAATGATAAACAATTGTCAGAGCTTAAAAACATTCCAAACAGGTTCGACATTTTTACTTGCAATCCTGCAAGAGAATCGTTAACGAAACAATTCGGCGTCAATATTTCTATTAGAAATACATTAATGACATTACCTTGCACAGAACATGAATACCCAATCCCAAAGCAGAACTGCAAAATTTGCTATCGTCAAAACAACTATACTTCAACCCATGGGCCAATAATCGAGCATTTAACCGAAAAACACCGGCTGGGCATTTTCAAGTGCCTGCATGGAATACATAGGAGAGGCACGAGGGAAAAAAAACGACGTAACTACTCGCAGGGAACAAACACAATGGGGCAACCTCCACGCAGGAGTGCACTCTCCGTTCAAAGAGAATTAGATTCCCAATTTATATTTAAATTAAAACAAACACTCCTAATTTATTCTTCGAATGGGCTCTGAACTTTAAAACTGCCATCGCTTAGAACTATCCAACGGCGGCAACGCCGTGCCGCGTTGAGCAAGCAGACCAGAACGGGGCGGAAAGTTCTTAAGTATCCAATTTCATGGAATAATTTGAACTCGCTTATGTAAACTCTGGGCGGCGGCAGCGGAGATGTTTCATCCACGAATCGTGCGGCAATTGTTTCGCGTTTGCGCCGGGAGCGCTCAGTAATGGCCTGCGCTGGGGCGGGCATGGAGGAGCGGGGCGGAGCGGGACCGAGCGGGGCGGAGCAGCGGGGCGGAGCAGCGGGGTGGAGCAGCGGGGGCGGAGCAGCGGGGCGGAGCGGGGCGGAGCAGCGGGGCGGAGCAGCGGGGCGGAGCAGCGGGGTGAAGCGGCGGAGCGGAGCGGCGGGGCGGAGCGGCGAGGCGGAGCGGCGGGGTGAAGCGGCGGGGCGGAGCGGCGGGGCGGAGCGGCGAGGCGGCGCGGCGGGGTGAAGCGGCGGGGCGGAGCGGCGGGGCGGAGCGGCGGGATGGAGCGGGGCGGGGCGGAGCGGGGAGGGTAAAGGAGTGGACGGGAGGAACTACCAAACGCCCCCGTACATATATCTCACTCTGTAGGTGTACGCGCACACGAGGGATCGCAGGCAAAACGAAACGAAAGAAGAAAATAAAGATGAGCGGCGAAAAGCGCAAATATAAAGCAAACATAATGGCTAGATTCGAGATCCATTTGTGGCATTAAAACGAGCGAGAGAATACATATATGTATGTATATAAAACCGGCGACACCGACTGGAGCTGTAGCGGCTGAACTTCGTTTGAGTGATACGCTCGCGGCGAGACCCTGTGGACACCGTGTCCACACCTGCGTCGATTCTAGTGCACAGTGTGCTGATGTGGGCATCCAACTGCACGAATGCTTCAAATGTGTAGAGATATTTCTCGAAGAAAGGACCAACTTGACAGATACTGCTAGCAACACAACTGCGTGTCGAGTCCATGTGCTAAATTTGTCAATGTGTTCGTTTCCAGTTAGCTCATTTACAAATGGCTTTGACACTACGTCTTGCAAATCCCGTCGACCAACATGACTTTAATTTGTTTTCCGACCATTCAATTTAGTCCTATCTTAGAGTAATTTCTCTATTCAAAGAAGCCGCTCTCTTTGGTAAAAGAAGTAGAATTAATGGAACCAAGTTCCAATTTTTACTAGCTGAAAACACACACCGGATGTGTAAGGTGTTAAAAACATTTCATATGATGTTTGAAAAAATAATATATAAATGCTCAGGAATTTGTGAGCGAAATTATCTAGAAATTATCCTCTCTTTACCCTATACGTGTGATGCGATAAGATAAAATTATGCCTTTCTATCGCTAGCAAGCCACCGTGAAAACAAATCCCCGTAATGAGTACTACTATTTTGTAGGGAATTACTCTTTATTTCTGCATCAAACAGATTTAAGACAACAACTTTCAAAGTTTGCTTCTTATGATAAACGGAAAATAGCAGACAGGCATTAGAATCTTAAAACGTTAGGCTAAAATTCACATTGTCATGTTGAATAACGCGAAAACAATACGATCTAGGATATCAACATTCTTATGACATAATCTACAAAATACGTTTTGTAGATATTCTACTACGTTTTTACAATTTACTTTAACACCTTTGTTATTTTCAAGTTTGAGGTTGGATTCTAGTGTGAAGCTTTTTGAACTTTAAAGCAATGCTTTACTTACACTTTTAAAACATTACTTTAAAACAATGAATTTTATTTATTTAGTAATTTCCGAGACAGTAATTCAGTATCAAATGTAACTGAAATTACAGGAACGCAAAATTATTCTTGCAAACTCAACTAGTAAAAGGTACAAAAGAAAATACTATTACGTGCATTCGGAACGTTTGATATCAACAGAATACGATTAACAGCATTTGTCAATTTACTTTAAAAACATTGTGTTCGCATGTCAATCAAATAACATAATCATGGCAATAAAAAGAAATGTTAACTATTATTATTACTTGATTATTTAATCACATTATTTTTGCAATAATTGATTAAAATATTTCGATAGAAACATTTAATAACTTCAGGATGAACTGAATTTAATAAACTATATTATAGTCTGTAGTTCTTGTATTACAGTCTGATCACCATACAATTGTACAGCATGGTATTCAGACTGTTCCCATCCGCACACTACGCACTGCTTCTCTGCAAGAGCTATTTTGTGTGTAGTTGTGGAGGAGGGAGGGCGGCAGTCAACCTCAAAACACGGCTTTTCATCGATAGCGTGCACTGCAAAAAAAGTTGCGCTTCGTTTATCCTTTCGGCAGCTCAACTGTTGGTGTGCAGCGATCGCCCTAACCACACACTATAAAGAATGTTTATGGGATTGCAAATATCTCTCCATGATCTTCACGCTCTGAAATTGTCAACTATTATTGTTTGGAATTTGTCTATCTAGAGCTTTTACTCCGGTAAAATGAGAATTTCGTTTGATTAGGAGCTTTGAATGGCCATGCAATTAAAGTAAAAGCGATAAATGAGAAAAAAGTCGTTTTAGTATTTCTCTTTGCGTTTGGGGAAAGATAACGATTGGTGATGAAGTCTTTTTCCACAATGTACAAACAATACTTAATAGACAAACGTTTTAGAGTGTGCACACAAATCCTAAGCACATTTCGAACTAATCATTTTATAACCTAAAAATTTAGTATCATGAAAAAGAATACTTTAAAACTATTGAACGATATCGAGTGGCAAGTCACAAAATGGTTACTGTTAAACCATTTTATGATTCATATATTCTAAAAGTAATTTGCTCTTAATTATTCTTCCACACATATCATTCAGTTGTGTTAGTAAGCATAATACAATTGAGGCCCTGAGGCAGAATTTCATTTCTGACAGAGGCTGAGTCTGTGGAGATTGAGTGGACGTAGAAAGACCAAAGACTTTTTTATTTAGTAACCCTATTTACGTGTGTATGTGCACGATTAAAAAACGTAATTAAAGATAAAAAGACATTCAGTGATAACCTGTGCCATCTACTAGCCATACTAATTAATCTTAGAAAAGTAATGAAATGAATGTGCTTCAAAAACTTACAACCAATTACTATGCATGTCGGCCCCGTGGCCGATATCGCTAAGACAGTAGTGCCGTAGCGATCTTGGACCGTGGGGTCGCGGGTGCGAGTCCTGCCGCGGACATGGTTGCATGTGTTCGTCCTTTCACATCCTATCATCACCATATCGTTACATCCTCATACCACAACGTTACATCCAATAGTTGTCACTAATGACCTAGAAGTTGATGCGACCTTAAATAATAAAAAAAAACATACTACGTATCTTATAAGACAGTTTTCATCATCACTAGTATTGCCAACTGTACTTCTCATATTACCACCTCATCCCCCACTGACATAACCACTTTCATTACCAACACCCTGACCACACTCATATCACCATCGCCATCACGTCCAGCCTTACAATGAACATCACAATTACCACGAACGATCACCACAACGACAATAACTACAACCGAACAACCTCTACCGCAGACTATCTCACACCTCTACTACCACCGTCTTCATGCCTCCATAACCAAAGACCTTCCATCACCACCAGACACACTTCCACCACCTCCACCTTCCCCGCCACTGCTGCCAACGTGAACAACGTGAAGAGCGACTGGAGAGGGTTTACACCTCTACTACCACCATCTTCATGCCTCCATAACCAAAGACCTCCCATCACCACTAGACACACCTTCCACCTCCTCCACCTTCCCCGCCACTGCTGCCAACGTGGACAGCGTGAAGAGCGACTGGAGAGGGTTTATGTAGCCGCCCGGGCGTGTTTTATGACCAAACAATCAGCAGAACAAACGGGCTAAAACAGATAGCGGAAATTAAGTCGCGGTCCGGGCGAGGCCGCGGCGGCGGTAATAACTGTTTTTGCACGCGTCCGCGCCGCGGCGCCACTCGCGCGCCTACACACGCTCCAGTTCAAACAGCGTCCGGCCGAACGCAGCGCCGCCGCGAGCGTGAATTGAATTGAATTGATGCCTTATTTTACGTGGCGAGACTCAGGCCATGAGGCCTGCTCTTCCGTCTGATCACGCAAATTTCGCTACGCTCCTTTCACCCACTAGCGGAGAAAGAAGGTATTCCTTGGGCGACGAAACAGGCGATTTGAATTTAGCTTAGAGGCTTCTTTTAGGCTTGAGGATCTTTTACATGCAAGTAAATCTACTAACATGGGACAGCCGCCTTTACTTCCCCTCCGAAGGAAGGCGTACGAAAGATTTTTCCACCCTTAAAAATTCACGGCTTCGATCGGGTTTGTACCCGGGTATGACAGTCTGGTACGCGAACCGTTACACCATCGACATGACAGTACAACATGATTCGGGTCACTTCCGCGAGAGTGAACGTGTGCACACGAGCAGCGACAGACCCTGACGCGCATGCTCTCCGCGAGCAGGACGGCGGTGAGAGAGGGGCCATTTCTGGACCAGCGCTTTGTAGTGCTTTTTTCGACCTTGAGAGCGCTCCGTAAGCAGATTTTGAAAGTTTTAACTGGCTTTTCTAAATCTTTTTCTTTTTTGTTAATGTCTTTGGCGGATTCTTTAATACGTTGTTGTGTTGTCAGAGAATGGGAGAGAAGAGACATATAGTTTACAGGAAATGTGTAGATATCAGAGGCTAAGGTCTTCGTGGATGACGTTTGCTTTTTTAAACCCAATTACCCCCTGTTATGTGTATGCACTATACTACGCTTTGATAAGTTCAGCGTATTGCTAAACACTTTACTAGTAACGGAGAAACACATTCCTCATTTTACACAATTATATTCGTTATAACATACGCAATTCTATTGTTTATAACATATGCTTTGTTTTGTACGTTTAAAACAATATATGATTTGGGTCACTTCATGAAAACGTAAACATTGAGATAAAAATATGTCATTGCTCACATTGAGAACAAATAGTATTATACAGTATGAAAGGGATTGGAATAAAGGTAAAGTGATTCTCTCTGCAAACATGTAAAATGATCATTTTTATTTTGCAGATTGCATTCACAAAAGTGAGATGAATGTGACGAAATATGCTTTACTCTGAGCTCAGGACAAACTGTAATGGCTATAACAGTCCATCTATTTATCATTCCAAACTCACATCACACATGTTCCCGTTAATTTGAAATATCTTTGCATTTGGTTATCTCACCACTTAAAATGGAGAGTGGTGGATTCTTCAATAAGTCGATTGTTGAAGTTGAAAACGAGGTATGTTGTTGAACGACATGAGATGGAAATACACTGCCGGAGGACTAGCCGAATATTTTTTGTGCTTTCTCTATTACACATTTTACATGAATTGATGTGTTTGACTTTTATGTCCAAGAAGTGACGAGCGGTTGCAATGATTTCAAGTCCACAAATACTTTGCAATACGTGAAAACAATATTGAAAAAATATTGGTTCTCGGGACTTCTTTTACGTATTCCTATGATAAATGATCAAACATTTGAATAAAAGGGCTATAAAATAATTTTGAATTTCAAGCCAAAACGAAGTACACCTCTGGCCACAAAACGAGAATGTGTAAAATAATACGTTCATATTTGTACATGAAATCGTTATACGTCCATGCGAAATGACCAATACTAAACGCCACTATAACACGGACTGATTTGTAATCACAAATGAAAACCAAACATTTTCTCCCGTGAAGTCCACTTATCAACGGTACTCTATACAAGCTGGGCCAACATGTTCACGCACCTCATGAAAATGCAACAATGACGAATAATTCTGAAGTTAATGAGCAGGGTCAAACGCGCCCCAATTGAGTTACTTTTCGGAGCGTATTTTCAAATTCTTGGGTATCGAAACTCCCACATTCCGCCAATTCGCCCGTTTTGTCGGCCTCTCGCCCCCGCCGGCTAGTTATTCGTGCTTCTGCCGCCCCGACTCCTCTCTTTCGCCGACTGGGGAAGGGTTTTGGAATGGCGCTTCCATTTTCGCTCACTCGACATCGCTCACCGCATGTCACTGCGCGCTCCGCCCCCTCGCCCCGCCCCCTCGCCCCGCCCCCTCGCCGCGCCCCACACCCCGCCCCCACACCCCGCCCCACACCCCGCCCCCTTGCCTCGCCCCCTCGTCCCGCCCCCTCGCCCCGGCCCCAAGCCCCGGCCCCAAGCCCCGGCCCCAAGCCCCGCCCCCTCGCCCCGCTCCCTCGCCCCGTCCACTCGCTCCGTCCTCTCGCCCCACTCCCTCACCCGCCCACTCGCTCCGCCCTCTCGTCCCGCCCGTCACCCCGCCCTCTCGCCCCTCCCGTCGCGCTGCCCCAACGCCCCGCCCCATGCCTCGCCCCCTCGCCCCGCTCCCTCGTCCCGCCCTCTCGCCCCATCCCCTCGCCCCGCACCCTCGCCCCGCCCCTCACCCCGCCCCTCACCCCGCCCCCTCACCCCGCCCCCTCACCCCGCCCCCTCGCCACGCCCCCACCCACGCATTCACCGCGCTCGCGCGCTCTTTTAACTGCGCGCAGGCGGAGCGCCCGCTCCAGCCGCCTGCTGGCTCACCTCGCGGCGCCCATCTATATTCGCACGCGGGTCACTTGAAGCCTCAGGTGAGTCATGGTGGCGGAAATAATTTAAACCACCTGACATAGCTCAGTGATTACAAGCGTTGTCATTTCAGGTTGATTGATTACGTCGTCATCCCGGGACCGTCAACGGATAAGGTAATTTCCCCGTAAGTGTATTGCACGTTTTATCGCGGAAGGTGGTGGATCCCGCTGGATGGCTATCTTCCCCTCCTGGATGGCGATTCCGGCGCCGGCCCACATATCGGCGAGTTTTTCCCCAACCAGGTATCTTCCATCATCGAGACACCGTCCCTGCCGCAACAAGCTCTAACCTCCTGGCTGGTCTGCCGACATGTCTGGTGGTGTAGGGCGTGCAAGTGTACGTATGTGTATAAGAAAGGGGCGAGGGTAGGACTGTGAAGAGGAAGGAAAATTCGTGGCCCGTTTGTAAGGGCACTACTCCGTCTTTCACCTGGTGTTGATCGGAGAAACCGCGGAAAAGTACCGATTAGAGCAGCCGGCAGCCGGAATTTTCGGCGACTCAATTCGACTCAGGTAGATAGCTAGTCGAATTCAGCCGCTATTTAGCTAGTGTCGAAAATCCTGCCACTGTCGGGACTCCTAGAACCTCCTGATAAGAGATATGCAGTCTGTGCCACATAATGCGGTCTGTTCGCACGCCGTGGACTTGAAACCGCGGTGATGGTGACGGTGTTATTGGAAATCCTCTGCAGGTCGCTCACTGATTACAGCCGTTGCCACTTCAGCGTCTTTGAGATCCAACAGCTTCGAAAGTGGCGAATTTTCGACACTAGCTAGACTGATGGCACGAATTCGGCAGCTGTCTGAAGGATTCTAGTGTTCGACTAGATAGTATCGGTAATTTTCCATGGTTTAACCGATCAATACCAGATTAATGCCGAAGAAGTACCTGAAACTATCTAGGAGCTCGCGCGATCTTTTCTTTCTCATTCTTGTCGCCTTCTCTCGTCTTACAAACACACACACACGCACACCCACACGCTCTTACGCATAAGAGGAACACTGACACTTCACTGCTGCAGTACGCACTATACTCATATGTCTATACTCATATAGACACTCTACTAGCCAAAGTAACTGACGGCAAGGGAACATGAAATACTCACTCAATCATAAAATAAAAATGATGACAATGAGTCATGAACCTTTTCAAAACATATCGCGTATGCGTGTAAAAAAGCACTTACAAATATTAATGTTTGATAGATTTCCTGAAATAAACTGAATGTTGTGTTAAACAAAATGTTGCATTATGTCATTGTATATTGCTACATCACACCATACAGGAAAACTGAATTTTGTAATATGACCATAACTCCCGTTTGTATTTAAAAATGTGAATATTATTTCCCAATTTCTTTTAAAACACATTATTTTAGGTATTATCGATTTTTAAAATAAAAATTACAATATTAAACTTCTGCGAAGAATTTAGCGTTCAGATCGTAAATTATGAAAATTGCCAATAATAGGGAAAAGAGGAAAGGTGTAATAAACAGGTTCTCTGTCTTCTCTGTAATAATAACCACAATCTTCTCTGTAATAATAAGGTTAGAGGGCGGAAATATGTAGATTATAAAAAAAATAAGAATTACAGGTGGTAAAAAAAAACAAATAAGAAGAGAAACTGAATACCTTATATAAGAAAATAATCTTGAGAAAATTATGACGAAATAAACAAGTATGATGCAGATAATCCGGGAAATGGAATTCGCGTGTATGTTTCGTGCTTTCCGAAAAGAAAACTACGAGTGAACACATCTACTTCAGTAACGGCGAAAGAAACAATAAAGATGAACTTTTCTTTCTTAGACTTGGAAGTTAACATTAAACTAATTTACAAGTGTTTATTAAAGAAATTACTTATTTAAATTATTCCCATTTTTTACATGTTTTAATTTAAAAATCAAAATACTTCAGTATTTTGTATCTTATTTTTTCTTTAAATTCAAATTTCAAGAAAATAATTTTCCGTCTGAATTCTCCTTTAATCACAGTGTTATTTGATACGTTACCCAAAAATTCCAAACGGAACATTTGCTTCCACTTTCTTTGCTGCCGGTTGGTAGAAGCGTCAATTAGTCACAACCCGACTATAGCAGCGAAGAGCCACGCAGCTCCACATGCCACCAGCCGCGAACGTGGCGCCGCCCATGCATATTTATGTTCATCTCGGTATTAATAAACATCAAGCGTAATGTAGTTAATGTAAATTCAAAGTTTAATACTGGGCTGCCTTTAATATGCCGCGGTTTGTAATTGGAGAGTAAATCTTTTGCACTCCCCCACGGCTCTCCGCGGGCCATCGCGGCCCCCTGTGCCGAATTAGCGTAGCACCGAGGTCTGCGCTCCGTGGACAAGGGGACGCTGTACCATATGGACTTTGGAATGCTCGCAAAAGCTGTTCTGTTGTACCTACAGGTGAAAGATCGACAGATTGTTCGTGATTCCTGGCACGTAAACTACAGAGGTCATTAGTCCCGTAAGTGTGGTGTGTGTTTTTTCCTCGGGCGGTGGCGGTGATCTTTTCCCAACTGGATGGCGAGATCCGGCGCCGACCTACCGTCGACTAGCGGGGTTTTCCCCTCACTACGTATCTCCCCCCACCGGGCTACCGGCCCAGCTGGGACAAACTGTGAGCTCCCGACCGATCTCCCGGCATGTGTGGTAGTGTAGTGCATGTTAGTATAAGTGTAAGGGGTGAGGATAGGACAAGGGAGAGGAAGGAAAGATCGCGCGCGGTCCTTGGCCCGTTTGTGAGGGTACTGCCCCGGCATTCACCTGGTATCGATCGGAGAAACAACTAAAAACAACCGATCAGAGCAGCCGGCCGCTAGAATTCTCCTCCGGACAGCGACTGAATTCGACCTAGCTGACAAGCTAGTTCAGGTGAAAGAGAACAATTAAATGAAAAATGAAAGAAATGTCATCATTGAAGAAGTGAAGAGATGTATTTCAAAATCATATTTTTTAGTTAAGGAACTCGTCTACCTGAGCTTAAAAATATATTTATGGAACATATCTGAATTTTAACATGCTTACTCATTGTATTAGGTGTTAAGAAAGCAAAAAAAAACAAACTTTTATTTCAATTATTTCATTGGTATGGCCTTTTTCTTTCCCAAAACAGGGTATGTTTTGAAGCATCTTAAGCCATGAACCATTAAAAATTTTTAATGATTCTTTTTTAAGATTGTTATCTGTATTGTACTTTAGTGTGCGTATCTAAATTTAAAGATTGATTGATAGATAAGCGGGCATTTAAAGATTGATAATGAACTTGTATGTAGTTTGCAAGGATTTAAATTAGATCTTTTAAAAATTATTGGCAATAATGTTGATTAAAAGAGCAATTTGTTATTGTTAATATGTATTGTCTATTCCAATTTCAAGTTCCAATTTCAAGTTCAAGAATTTATTTTCTACAATGAAATAAAACATGAATCATATATCTTCAAAATTAGAAGAATTATGTTTAAAGTCGGAATAAACAATAGAAAAAGTAACTTTAGGGAAAACTAAGGTTAAGAATAATTTAAAGATACTATTAAAATTAATTTAGAGTAAGATAAAGGTTCATTACTCTACAATGCCCCAGGATAATACATTACACCTTCGATTTTGGTTCCCTTGTCTTCTTTCACCTTTTTTTAGAAATTTCAAACATTGTACTTCTTGTACTTTCAAGTGTTATCTGTTTTTTAGCTGTCTGATTTTTTTGTGTCACACATTCATTCCTCAAAGCATTTTTGTACCAGGTTTGAAGCATATCTTTTCAAATATTTGAGATGTGGCATTTGCGCGGGCATTCGGAAAATTACACATAAATCAAACAATAACAGGTACGTCAGTATTCTTCTGCTCCGACAATATAATGTTTAATCGATCACGAAAAAAGAAAAGCAGTGACTTAAAATGCAGAAAGATGTGATCAAGCAATGTGAGGAATAATAGGGGAATTAGAATAATGCAACGAAAAACATACAAATTTATGAACAGCGAGAAAATATTTGTCCAGAAGGTTAGTCTATTTTTGAAGCGTGTTCATAATAATTCTGGTGCCTGCAGTTCTGGTCACTCTACGTTTTCCGGGGAAAGGTCAGGCAATGCTTTTTTGTTTTAAAGCAGATGAATTTTATACTTCGTATTTTGAATTATTCAAAACATAAAGTTTACAAATGGTTAACCTGACAATAAAATGTTCTGTTAAATTGTGTGATTTTCAATTTCAACAGAACGAAGTGTGAAACTACATGGTTTGCTCCAGAATTTGTTTCAAACCGTTAATAATTTGAAGAAAAGTTAGCTTTATAAACAAAAAACGCTTCATAGATAAAAAATCAACTTTCTACTTCAGAAAATTACTTCAGTCAATAGAAATCAACAACGGAAAATGAACGACTGAGTTGACGAATTTTTAGTAGCCTCCATAAATAATAAACAAAACAGATTATATATTGATAAGACACACATTAGGATTTTGTACCTAACAAAATAATTTCTCTAAATTTGAGTAAAATCCCACAGTGTTCAATCTAATATATTTGTGATTCATTTTTAATACCTCCCTAATGTGAAATCAATCTCATTATCACACAAATCACGTAATCAAACAAATGCTTTGAGAGCATTTCCTGTTCTATCAACTTCTTCCTACCTCACTTTCACTCCCGCCTCCCATGTGAGAAACCCTTCATCTAAATTGCGTACGTATTTCTCATTGAATGATCTCCTTTTTATCATAAAATAAATTGTAATAAAAATGTTTGAAAGTGGTCAGGCGGAAGAGCAGGCTACATGGTCTGAGCTTCGCACGAATAAAGACATTTATTTAATTATTTATTTATTAGGATTCGTTTCTTTAGGCGGGAAGAGGGCTAATTTTCTCTCTGGCAGATGTCAAACTATTCCCTCACTTCCGCATCGACCTACCCACGTTTCATTCTCGGAGCGCGTAAACAGAGCCACTCCACCGGAACAGCGCTCGCGGACATAGACGCGTGTGAGCGACGCGGAGCGATGGAGCGTAAGGGAGCGTACGGCACGCAGCGCTGCCTGACATCACAAACGGCGCGGCGTCAGATGCGTACGCTCTGCAACGCACACTGGCAGGAACACCCATTCCAGAATGTAGGTGGACAAAGGTTTTGTTCATTTCACTCGTAAACTAATAGGACATCTGGACGAACTCACGATCCAAGATACACTTGATCATTTGCTGTGTTTGAACACCGTCATTTATCAAAAATAGAAGTATTTAATGTGTATTGACCAGATTGAGAATACGACTTTCCAGCTTAACTCACTGTTACCTCAGGTCCAAAGGCATAATCGATATATTCCCTACACATGTGACAGTAAACAGTATTTCCAACCTATTAATGCAATGATAACCAAGGTGATAGAATACGATTTCATGATAATATAAAGAATTATTTGTCCGGCATGAGAAGGGTTTAAATATTTAAAAGCTGTGGGATACATACTACAATATGCGAAAAACTGTTTATAGCTATATAAACAGAAATGTGCCGTTGCAACTGTACAATGAAAATAAAGTAGTCAAATTTTTGGCATTTTCAGGTGCCCTCTGTTGATATACAAGAAAAATATAAAATTTTAAACAAATAATCTTACATAGTATCTAGTTCACGAAAGCTTGGAGCATTTGTAATTGAAACTAATGGTATTAAAACAGCATGAACTTTCTCGTATTTTCACGCAAAATTACGAAAAAACTACTCTAATTTTCGAAATATTGTACATGACTTCATTTCAAAATCTATCTTTAAGAAACAAATTTAATTAAGGGAAAAATCTCTATTTTCATAATTGTAGTTGTAAGAAGACACTGAACGAATTTTAAACTTTTGCAATTTTCCAGAAATCAACAACTTTTAAAAAAAATAAGACCTATAGCATTCTCTTTAACCTTCTCAATAATATCCAACAACAAAATGTAACCAAAAATGATGTAACCATTTTTGTTGGATATTTTGAAAATGTCCCTGGGGCTTCATCTAAAGTTCCACTTAAAATTAAAATACGTTTCTAATTCAAGAGGCCGCAACATCAGCCACATCAATTGAAAAATATTAATTTTGGAGAAAATTGTCTGAACGATTTAGCCACTAGCGTTGTTCACAGAGGGACAGACAGTACAGACTGACGGACGGACAGACGTTTTGCCGTCATCCGAAATTTAAGTATCATGGACCCACAAAATCTAGATTCTGGCTACTCCACGTGCTAGAAGAGTTTTTCTAATTTTAGCAACTGGAGTTATCCACTTTTTCATTACTAGAGCTCTGTAATAAGAGCTTTTGGCCGAAAATTCCCCGAAAAAACTCAAAACAAACGTTTGAAATACTCAACTTAAGACACAAAAAATAAGTAACAAAACTATAAACCTTTGGGTGTAAAAGTAAGTATGGTAACAAAATATAGGACTATTTTTATTATCCAATCTTTTACTCCTTCACAAACTGAAACCAACCATACTCTTGGCACTAATAATCATCCATTTCATAATTTGTTTAATACAATGATAGTTCATTAGAATTTTGTTATTTTGCGCGGGTTCTGTCAGCATCATTGCTAGTTTCACTGCGCGCTGCAAAGAGAAATGTCTCTCGTGAAACGTCCGTGGAAGTCCGCGTACGTGAGGGCGCGCGCGCGCGCTCCTGCGGCCGAGAAGTGAAACGATGGGGCGACGGACGCAACGATATGACGCGGCGGGCGAACGAATGTTGGCACACAGATAAGGCTCGGAATCAACGGCCCGCGTGATGGGCAGCTGATACGGAGTGACGCGCAAAGCCACTGGACTCACCTCACTTCCCTTGACGCACACGCACACATACATACACGTACACACAAAAACACACACACGGGATGCATTTTATTTTTAAATCAAAGTCTGAAAGCCGAAACAAACTACGCCCGCTGAATACGAACGCAACACAATAATTCTGTATTCACTGCGAACGTGCGTGAGGAAAAATATACGGATTGATAAACTCGGGGGAAAATATTTATAAATACTGTTTTATAACGAAATAAAAACACGGAATAAAATTAAATTATCGATCTAACGTCCAAAAGCCAAATATTTCTCTAATAACTGTAATAATTTCCTGCTATATGGGATTGTGTCGTAAAGTTTGAGAAAGGGAAGCAAAATAAAAACCTGGAGGTTTTTTAATATTATTACCCATGGTTTCAGGATATAAAAGATTTCTAGGGTTGAATGTCTACATAAGGAATAAAATATTAAAAACTGACCAGATCGCTACACACTGTGATGCTATTGACACGACATTTGGCGGTGCAATTTGATAATTTTCGTAGGAAGTTTTCTTGGTAGAATTCGGTTTCGCAATTTGAGTGAGGGATAGATGTGGCGACAGTCTCCCTTTTGTGCCCGACTTCGACAGTGTGTGCACGCCCGAGCAATTGCAAACTTCGAAACACGAAATAAACGGAGGTAGAAGGATTAAATAACCCTGTACGCGATGCGAGCTAGGGTAGTGCAATATTGATGATTGCGGAATAGCTACACGAGCTTTATTGTGGAAGCATTGTCAGGTTCAAGTAAATCTACTAGCAATTAGTCAAATTAACTCAAAACGTAGAATTATTACAAAGAACATGTGCCACAGTACAAAATTATTTTGTAAAACAAATATGTATGCAGTGAGCTAGGGTTGAAATAAAAATACGATCGACAGGGGAAAAGATCAGACTATGTTGCCTGCTCCGGCGACAGAGAAGTGGGCAGATTGCTCACATGGACTATGTGTGAGTTTTGGGAACGCATTACAATTCGATCCACACGAGGCGGTGGAGAATGCAGACAATGTGTGTAAACGGTTATGCGCATACTGTATGTACAATGAGTGTCAAAAGTATTGGAACACCTCGGAAATTTCAGAAAATGAATAAATTTCAGGTGTAAAATAAAACACAAATTAAAAATTTTTGGTCCCATTGAAAACTGTGTATATTTTGTAATTTGCCCCATAGTGACATTTGACGAACAAATACGTCAGAATCGTACACTTCTGAATCACCGACTGATGAATACCGGAAAGGAAATTGATGTGAAAACCGTTACAGCTGGGGGTTAAGAGGAGAGTCCTTACTAACAATTAGAAGGTCAATCCACAGACGGCTGAGGCCGCGGTGACTTCCAAGAATTCCGTTACAGTATTTGAGAGTTCGCGTGTTTCAATACTTTTGGCTTCTTTTTTCTATGGGATTATTGCTTATATTTCTGATTTCTCAATTTCCTGTGCTTAATTTTGAGAGTTTGTTTATTACAGAAACTTTACTGTATATAATGTATTTAATTCCGCTAAAAATTTGTCATTTAGATTACTTTTTGTACGTAAAATTTATTCATATTCTCAGATTTTCAAGGGGTTCCAATACTCTTGACCCTTGACTGTATGTATGTACTTGGTGCGACAGCCCGTGAACGGACTCAGGCCTACTGGCGACGTCCTTGCCTTGCGGCCATGGGTTAAAGGGGTAAGTGTGGTTAGCACGTACACATCCCCACGCCGTATTCCGGTCTTCTCAACCTGAGAAGTGAATTTTTCATTGTCACATAGCAACGTATACTGAGACATTGCAAAGAAAACGCACATTGCAGCCTTGCCTCGACCGGGACTCGAACGCGGCGCCGCGAAGTGGAAAGCGAGCACGCTGACCAAGAGCTAGAGGAACTAGATTTGAATACTTCATGCGGACGTTCCAACTGTAGCAACTACCCCAAAATTTGACCTGGTGACCCCATGAGGCTCTTCTAAAATTGCTTGCGATACCCCAAAGGAACTCGGACCTCAGCTTGAGAATAATAATTTGATAATAAAAGTAATGTAAAAAAATTAAATTTAGTATTAAAGAAATTTAATTGTGTTCTACTAACCATTATAATGCATTATAAATGGGGAAATTTATTTCTTGCCGTCATTTTTGACTGGTCATATAATTACGAAATTATAACACAAAACACAGTTCTGTTTTGTTAACCGAATGATCTGAATGGATAGGTAACTATACTATTTAATTTCAATGTCGAATGGATATATGCATCGAAAAGATCGTGGATTACACTTCACCACTTGTTCGAAGTATTTTTAAATAGTAGTATTATGAATAAACTTGTGGGTTACCGCAGAAATCTTGTGAAAATCCCTATGGATGGGTAAAATGAAGATATCTTCTACAATAAAAGAGAATTTACACTAAATAAAGTTTACGCACACATTATCTGAGGTGTTTACCTCATTGTCTGTGCTTCCTATCAGATGTGAAAAGGAAAATATATGAACAGAAGATATATTATTTTATTTAAATCTTGTCTAAAATTTACATATTCTTCTGTATACATGCTTTTTTAATATATTTTCCTTTGTATATCTAATAGGCACCACTGATGATGAGGTGTGTTTGCATTTGGTGGAAATACATTCTTATAGTGAAAGATAATTTATTTTTACCTATTCAGATGTATTACGGTTATGCGTCGGTTTTACAAACGGAATAGCACTGAGCATTAACCTAAGATTTTTTGAAGCCAGGAAGACACTACGTTTTAGGCATGGTTGTCACCGCTTAGGCACAAATGTATAGACACGGCTATATTATTCTTTTCTACAACGCCACGACTCCTGTACAACCCACGACTCAATCATTTCCGCTGCGGAAACATATCTGCATATTACATTAAATATATTAAGTAGTTGGATGTCTCATGGATCGGTTTTGAAGAACCTTATTACAATCTAAATATATACGAACCGAACGAATGTATGTTTGTTCTTTAATAACATTTGAACCACTCCAGAGGTATATTTCAAGTGTTGTGCGAACACTTTTGAGAAGCCGAGAAAAGTCAGGGGTGTTTGCGACTCCAAAATGTTATCATAAATTTGGTTACACTCCAACATTTTTGTTGCTGGAAACCAGAATTGTGGATCACATTTCTTGACGTTTCGTGCCAAAAAGAGGTAGGGTATATCGGAGCCAACAGCGTAGGCGGCAGGGCGGAAAAGTAGGAGTGTAAATATATCCCGATCAACGCCGCGGTACTTTAGCTACACATTTACATAAGTGAATCCATTATAAAATAAAGTTTAATCCGTCAATGGGCACGAGTATTACTATGGTAATCTTATTGATTAGCTGCTTAAAGCGAGAGTTGACGAAATTTCGGAACGAGAGTTCACGAAATTTTTCAGTACCCTTGGCAGTCGGCCCCTTTTAAAGATTTATGGTGAAATATGACTAAAGTGGTTATTGTCTCTCCTGCTATACTGCGATTTCTCTAACTGCGTCCCTCAAGGTCACTCAAATCCCATCTTCGCGATGGAATATGTCACGGCATTTCGCGTCTTTCTCAGTCATTCCGCTAGATTTCGCACGATCGCGACCGTATGAAGCAGTGCTTGCGATCATGCGGCTTCTACCGGCAAGACCTAGAAAAGACGCGAAATGCCGTGACATATTCCAACGCGAAGATGGGATTTGAGTGGCCTTGAGGGACGCAGTTAGAAAAATCGCAGTATAAAAGCTCCGGCTGTAATAGTAATCTACCACACCACTTGCGCTACAGTTTCTAATCGAGTAAGTCGAGTGAGGTTTGTGCGTTGTAAGGGGTATCTATGAGAGCTGGTGGTTCTAGAGTTCGAGAGTGATTGCGCAAAGTTTAACGATGAAGTAGAACTGAATACTTGGCTCGGAATACATTGTCTTGCTGGTGGGTCAGAACAAATTACAGTCGCTCTCACAGAACACCATTGACATCTGGAAAACTGATGAAACTCGGATTGAAACAGCGCAGATAATGAAAGAAGAGCACTCGACAAAACTTCGCAAACTGTGTACCTACTCTGGATGTGTCCAGAATCTTACAAAGAGAACTTCTCGTTCTCTATTGATTCTCATCTGATACAAACACTGAAAAACTTTCAGTTTATAGCATCTAAATATTTCAACAATTTTGGGAATATGCTTTATTTATTGTAAAAAAGATAAACTATATCAAGGACATAAAACATTTAGAACAAGAGTCAAAACACATATTATGAATAAATTTGATAAAAAGCAAACTACATCGAATTTTGTGTAGCATTTCCTTGCGTTTGTAATTTGTCATTAAGTTAATACATTTTGCAACTGATTTACATACGCCTGTCTGCCTAAATGTTAACAAAAATATTTTCGTAGTAACAGAAAGTTTTACGGATATTTTTTTAACGGACTGCCATTGTAATTCGTACGACCACTCGCATTACGATTTCGAGCACGACTACTGAAGGATTAATAATTACCGAACACTTTAAATTGCGGAGGAGAAAAATTAAATGTGAGTCATCAAAAACTGATTCAATTTAAGGAAATTTAATCTATAAGAATGCAGAAAATCTGTATGAAATATTTTAGAGCAAAAGAATATTGAAATATCAGTCGAGGCAGCCGTCACTGAAAGCGTCTATCAAAGAATAAAATGTTTCCTAATATTCCAGAAAATCTTGGTTTCGAAGCAGTGACATTTTAATAAATTAAATTCAGAATTTTTGTTGTTTGTTTTCGTAGTGATGTTGCGCTGCGATGGGTTTGATCGGATTGGATGAGAGATACATTGAGTGGAACAGGGAGGTTTTAAAAATGTTTCGTTTGAATCGTGCGCTTTGGAGGACTTCATTTACGAAGGGCGTTTTATTTTCAAGCTACTCATTTAGCCGTAAGAGCTGTCTGGCGGAATTAATTCAACTGGTTTGCGTTGAGTACTCAATATAATGCTATTTTTTGTCAGAAAAAAATATGTTACCTTTAAATTTTTGAATTCAAGATCCAGTAATGTTCGGGGAAAATGCTTAAATCTCGTAACTCGATCTGTTCTAAACGTTATTAAAACAAAAATATAAAACATTTATTAATGATTGATAAGAGAGTGAGTCATTCAATGAGTTACTAGCAGGAATTAAAGACAACTTTAAATAACAAACCCTGAAACGAAAAAGAACATCTGTTTTCTATCTTGTCCCCATTCCTATTCTTAGGGCCGAACTATGTGCTAATATTCGATCCATGCTAACCTTTCTGTAGTACCAAAAGACCGCGCATGGCAAGCAAAGTCTTGAAATTTTCTTTATCACCATCAAAATAATAACGTTTTCATCAAGCTAGATTTTAGTTTTCATTTTCAATTTTAATAATCTGTTTTTGACCTTTTCGTATCACAGCAACTTCTTATAATAAACGTTGAATGATAAAATTTGAGAGAGAAATTATTGTTTCACATAAAAAATTCTGAAATGCGGTTTTGTTCTTTAGAAATGAATGAAGTAAATCAAGATAATCGGCTTAGAAATTTCACACTAGATATTCAGGAAAAGGAATGTCGACACTGACCTTACTAATGATTAATGGGCTCCAAATGTCTGTTATTACATCAGAAGGTGCAAATTTTGACCCAGAGAATAAAGAGTTTCAGAACGAGAGTAGACACGGTTATTTGCACTGAATGCCGATGCGAAAGAACCTACAGCATCGATTATGAAGCAATTAAAGAACCATTCATCATCTGACGTTAAAATACATTCTCGAGTTATATCGGTTGCGACAAACTCACTTACACGATGAATATGTACAGTCGACGTAATACGAGGTGACCTACATTGCTCTTTCAAGGGGAAGTAAGGAAACTCGAGTTAGGTTGAAATTTGTTATTTGAGGATCTTTCAAGTGCTTTTGATTTATCCTCCATGATATCGAAAAGAGGTGTAAATTACATTTATATTCTTGGAAGCAACGTTCAGAGCAATCGATAATGCAAATACCTCGAAATGAGAACAGAAGAAGAAACAATTATGTTGTCACGAATACAAATTGATCTTGAATCATGAGTTTCTTAAAGTTGAAATGGTGTGCCTTGCACATAACCACTGTATCTGGACACGAACCGTGTTTAAAGGAGAGTATCATGTAAGAATTCAGATTACAATTAATTCGCACGTATGAATAATTCATATGTTGCCTCAAAAAAACGTTGGGGACGGCTAATGCAATACGAAAGAAATAAACTGATAAATAATATATTCTTCTTCTATTATTTCTTTCTCGTTAAAGTGAATTCTGAACCTGTATGATTTAATTCATTTGTGATTTAATATCTAGAATAGGGAAGAAACAACTAAAAGCTAAATAGCTAAAAAGACATGTCTGTACTGAATTGTTAATAATTTCTGACTCAATTCGTCGGTTATTCAATTCCAATATTTTTGATAAACGAAATAAATTTGTAAATTTGAATAAACATGCTCCCCATATTTTTGAAAATATTTTTAGAAACAACTTTCCTGTAACGTCTCGGGTACATCCATACGAGAAAACGGTGGTCGGCTGTTCCGTTTACCTCTACCTCCACCCAATTCTCTCGCTGCGATTAGCTGAATGTGTGAAGACGCAATCATTCGCGACGTAAAATCTAGTACGTCATCACTTGTGCCGTTAAAAGCCCGATTATGAACAATTTCTTGCAACAGGAAAAGTCGTTTATAATGCTGAAATACGAAAAAAATAATTTCCACCTGCTGGAAAACTTGCACAATTATTTCTACAAGAAGAAGAAGAAGAAGGAGAAGAAGAAGAAGAAGAAGGAGAAGAAGGAGGAGAATGAGAAGGAGAAGAAGAAGAAGGAAAATAAGAAGAAGGAGAAGAAGTGGAGCTGGTACTCATGGGTGCAGTAGCGCGACTCGTCCTTGCAGAATTATTTCTACAAGAGGAAGAAGAAGAGGAAGAAGTGGAGCTGGTACTCACGGGTGCAGTAGCGCGGCTCGTCCGACTTGTCGCCGCAGTCGTCGGCGCCGTTGCAGAAGCGGTCGAGCGCCACGCACTGGCCCGTGCCGCACAGGAACTCGGAGGCGCGGCAGCCGCGAGGCCGCGCCAGCGGCGGCGGCAGCATGGGCGGCGGCGGCGGGGCCGCGGCCGGCGGCGGCAGCGGCGGCGACAGCAGCGGCGGCGGCGGCGGAGGCGACGACGGCGGCCCGGCGGGCGGCGGAGGCGGCGGCGGTGGCCCCAGCCCGGGCCCCGCCCCCGCCGCCGCCGGCGCCGCCGCCGTCGCGCTCTCCGCCGCTGCGGCCACCGCCGTCGTCGTCGTCGTCGTCGCCGCCGCCGCTGCCGCCGCCACCGCCGCCGCCGCCTCCGCGTCCGCCTCGGCGTCCACCGCCGCCGCTGCCGCCGCCGCCGCCGCCTCCGCCGCGGCCGCCGCCGCCGCCGCGGCCGCCGCCGCCGCCTCGGCCGTCTCCGCCGCCGCCGCCGCCTCCACCGCCTCCGAGGCCGCCGCCGCGGCCGCCGCCACAGCCACCGCCCCCGCGCCGCCTGTCGCCGCCAGCAGCAGCAGCGTCGCCGCCGCCGCCGTCGCCGCCGCCAGAGCCGCTGCTGCCGCCGCCGCCACCGCCGCCGCCTCCCGCATCCCGCAGCACTGGCTGCGAACCAGAGAGCGACGAAGCGCCTTTGAGCCACCGCCATGCGAGCGCGCCCCTCTCCCCCTCCCTCCACCACCCAATCTCCGTCCAAGTCACCGCCCCTGCTCTCACTTTCACCCCTTTCCCACCATCCACAGAAACGTAGAGCGACTGGCTTTTGGTAACCGTTCGCGCCCTTCCTCAGAATTCGGCATACCAATGAACATTGTTGTTCCGGTAATTGTTCCGTTTCCTGTTTCACCCTTACGCCAACGTCACAAATGCAACCCCGTGTCTACAGAAACGTATCATTGAGTGTATTATTTGCATAATTGATACATATAGACAAGTTAAAATCATGTATAAATAACGACCATAATGGACTCAATATTTCTAATAGAACGGATTTGGTGTTTGATAAAATTATTTTTATATGAATAATTTTTATATTTATTTATAATATAATTATTAATTTATTATTATTAAAATTATATTTATTTATATTAATTATATTATTTATACGCGCCATGTATTCGAGTACACGAAAACTTAAGGCGAGGAGTTCCTCTACTTAAGAAGAATTATCTGCATTTCTATAAAAAATATAATTTGCACTAGTTTGCCATATTGCATAGTATGATTAATCGCACTGAAATACTGACAATGTAAAACCGTTAACGTTGCAATTATATGTTGAACGCTATTCATACGTCAGTGTTGTTAGCAAAGCTTGAATAATTTTGGAAGACGATTCTTCATCAGATATGACCAAATAAATTGATGCGCAAAACTAGTTATATCTCATAAAGAAGACGAAAACTAGTTCAGAAACAAATTAGTAAACAACTGTGTGTATCATTTTTATCTAATACCACATTCCCTTAAATATTTCTGAACTTTTCACTTGACGGAAAGCTGACAAAGTAACAAAAGACAAAAATGGGTTTTCAAGAGGTATTGACTTTGGATTTATAATATATAAAAATAATTTCGTAACATAACAAAATTTAAAAAAAACAATTATATACGAACTAATCAAGTAAGTTGATATTTCTTATTTTATAATAACTATAAATAAGATAACATAATAATTGATCACTTATGATAGTTCTATTGGTACTAAGTAGATACCAATAAGTTCAAATCTGAAAATGGTTACAAAAGTACTGGTCTCATGCCGAAAAGAGTTGCTTCCAGGCAAATGGTCTGCGGCTACGATCGAAAAATTATTGAATCGGAGAAACCCGCGTAACCCGACGATAGGACGAAACACGTGAAGGGCAACAGGGAAGTGGGTCGGGAGGAGGTGCGAATTCAAAGGCCAGCCGGCGAAGCAGCGACAGCGAGACGGCAGCGGAGGCAGCAGCTGCGGTGCCCGAGGCCGACGAAGTGGGAGTGTTAACCCTCAGCTAGCGCGGAGAAAATTCTAGGACATAAGTGGAGTTGTGGGGTCGAAAATGATACCACCTAATACCGATTAAACTAAACACTTTATTAGTTGTATATGTTTTGAATTTCTATGAATAACTAATAATATGGATCATAATGAAGAACTGGGCCAGAAATTCTAGTAAAATATTTAATTAAAATTCAAAAAATAATTAAAAGAAAAAATACTGCTGAGAATAATATATTAAATTATTTGATAATGGAATGAACAATACTCAATGATAACACTTAATAATACTGATAAAACTCATCACATAAGAATAATTATATATGTTAACAATTTGATCATCTGGTTATTATAATTAATTTAAAAGTTTCTAGTCACTATATTCTTTGTACATAACGCATCGACATGCCTGGCAAAGAAATTTATGTTAAAAAAATACTCCCAGTTCGTGAAGTAGTCTGTGAGTCAACGACGACAAAAGTGAAAGCTATACCGAAAGAATTAAAGAAGAAAGGGTTTTCAAAGAAACGCCAGGGGTGAACAGTTTGAGTGGTATCGAAAATGACCCCGCAACTCCACTTCAGGGTTAAGAGCGGCGGAGACGAGGATGAAGGTAGGGATTGCAGAAACGTGACATAGGGAGTGAGATCGTGGCCGTAATGCTGTGGGGTCGGTGTATACGACAGGTAGGATTGGAAAGCGACTGCTGGCGGGCGGGAAGCGCAGGGATTGGGGCGGATAGTGACGATATTACGGCAAATGATGTTATTCAGGGATGACCTTCGGAGATTAGTGATTAAGGGCGCGTCAACTACTGAGGTCATTAGTTATTTCCGTAAGTGTAGTTCATGTTTTTTCGCAAGAGATGGCCAAGATTATCCCCCGCTGGACGCGTGATCCGGCGCCGATCTAACGTCGACTTTTTTCAACCAGGTATCTCCCACCAGGATGGTACCGATCCAGCCAGAATAAGCTCTCAGTCCCCGACCGGTCTCCAGACAACTGTGGTAGTATAGTGCATGTTAGTGTAAGTGTGTGTGTGTGTGTGTGTGTGTGTGTGTGTGTGTGTGTGTGTGTGTAAGGGGTAAAGATAGGACAAGGAAGAGGAAGAAAGTTGGGCGTGCGGTCCGTGGCCCGTTTGTTAGGGTACTGCTCCGGCATTCGCCTGGTGTTGATAGGAGAAACCACGTAAAACTGCCGATCAGAGCAGCCGGTCGATAATTTCACTTATAAACAGCGACTGAATTCGACCTAGCTGACAAGCTAGTGTCGAAAATCCTGTCGCCGTCGGGAGTAGAACCTAGGACCTCCCGGTCAGAGGAACTGCAGTGACATCAGTTGATGCACTGATCCACCATTCCCGATGGTGGAAGTGGAGGTGGCGGCGCTGGAGGGATCGGGGTGGAGGGTGGACTGAGGCGTGGTGACAGGGACCGCCGGGCCAGAAGTGCAAAGAACAGTGCTTCGGTGCATGGAGGCCAGGAGCGGAAAAGCCATGACAGGGACAGCAGAGGCAGTAGTGGGATGGCAGGAAGTTAGGAAGTAAATAGGCTGGATGTTTCCAGACACAATTACTTCTACGGTCATTATTACCAGTAGTAGAATAAATGTTTTCATTCCGGGAATGCCAGTGATTTCATCCCCACCGGATGATAAGATCCGGCGTTGACCTTCCCGTCGTCTTACAGGGGGTTTCCCTCTCCAGGCATTCTCTACCCAGTGGGGAAAATAGTCGGAATAAACTTTAATCTCCTGAGCGGTGTCCCGACATGTGCAGTAGTCTAGTTTATGTAAGTGCATGGGTAATTAATGGAGAAGAAAGAGAAGGCAACGATTTCCACAAACGGCTGGTGGGTGCATCGTGGCTGGAACGAGTACCTAGGCCTCTAAAGGATTTACCGAACTTTCAGGCAAGGGAGCTCGACCTAGAGGGGAGAGAAGACTTCCGAAGGCGGCGTCCTGAAGGCGGCGGACGGACTCCCGAAGGTAGACGAATTCCGCAAACGGCCGTCCGAGGTCCGTTTGTTAGGGTACTTCTCCGACATTCACCTAGTATTGATCAGAGAAATCAGGCAAAACTACCAATCAGAGCAGCGACCTACCATAATTCACCTCCAAACAGCCGCTGAATTCGATTCTAGTTGAATCTAAATCCGCCACACCGTCAAGATCCGAACACTAGGACCCCTCTCAGAGTCGTTGTAGGGACAGCAACAATGAGCAAATCTCAGGCGCCCTGGGCGGTGGGGAGAGCGGGACCGGGATCTGGGGCGGCAGGTCGGCGTGAGCGACGAGGGAGGGGCCGATGGGGAAGAGGTGGAAGCCCACTCGTGTGCCCGGGGGGGGGGGCATGGCACAAAACCCGCCGCTACGGTACTTCTCCGACATTCACCTGGTATTGACCCGAGAAATGAAGCAAAACTACCAACCAGAGCAACGGACTGCTACAATTCTCCTCCAAACAGCCGCTGAATTCTATCGAGCTAATGTCAAAAATCCTCCACACCGTCCTGACCCAAACCCTAGGACCCTTCTCAGAGTCGTTGTGGGGACAGCTGCAATGAGCAAAACTCAGGCGCCCTGGGCGGTGGGGAGAGCGGGACCGGGATCTGGGGCGGCAGGTCGGCGTGAACGACCAGGGAGGGGCCGGTGGGGGCAGAGGTGGAAGCCCACTCGGGTGCCCGGGGGGGCGGGGCATGAAACAAAACCCGCCGCTAGGATACTACTTCGACATTCACCTGGTACTGATCAGAGAAATCAGGCAAAACTACCAATCAGAGCAACGGACTGCTCCAATTCTCCTCCAAATAGCCACTGAATTCGATCTAGCTAGTGTCAAAAATCCTCCACACGTCCTGACCCAAACCCTATGACCCCTCTCACAGTCGTTGTAGGGACAGCTGCAATGAGCAAAACTCGGTTGGTCTGGGCGGCGGAGAGAGTGGGGCCGGGATCTGGGGTGGCAGGTCGGCGTGAGCGACGAGGGAGGGGCCGGTGGGGGCAGAGGTGGAAGCCCACTCGGGTGGTGGGGTGAGGGAAGGATGGAGCGGGGTAAGGCACAAAACCCGCCTCGCCGCGCCGCGCCGTCGCCGTCCTAGCCCAGATAAATGGCGCGGTGCCCCTTCCCGCCCCGCTTCAGCTCCGGCTGGCGCGACAGCAGGCAAAACAGCGCCGCGTGCGAAGCCGGTCGCTGCAGGTGGCAGCGGCGGATCTGGGGCGGAGGACGAAGCGCAGAGGACGGAGAGAAAGAGGAGGAGGATAATTACGGCTGGGAAATGGACGGTGGGAGATATGGAAAGTGAACGGAAGTGATGATTAATGTGGAACTCCACATATTTCATTTAGTGCACCAGCTTTTTTTTTTCGGAACAATAAGGTATTGATTTCACTGTCTCAGATACATTTTGATTACGCGAGGAGAATTATCCAACCTAGAAAGTAAACACAAAACGTGAAGCTAATTTCACTTCAGAGCTTTGTAGGTGGCTAAGGTGAACTATTATAATATATGACAGAATAAGGAATGTCGTTGAAATGAAACTATTTACAGCAGAAGGACAATTGTCAGCTTTCGAAAAAGAAAAGTTCTACCAATTTGCTTCCATGATGTGAATCAGATACGAAGACAGTTGTGTAACAGCTCAAATGAACTGCAGAGAAGAAAACTGGCGAGTGAAAACTGGCGAGTCAAAAAATGGCAGATTAGTTGAATGGGGCAGGTCAACATGACGTAATTAACTTAGCGGTGATGTTTAATGAGTCATTTCACGGATGTTTCTTTGATACCTTTCGAAATAAACTAGAACAACATTTTCTAGTAACTTTTAAACGTACATTTTTTAGATGTACACGAACAAAGACAAATGGACGAGGAATTAAAATTTAATTGAAATCCTCGATCAACGAATACTGCTAACATAGGTGAAAGTGTATGTAATAAGATTAAAACTTATTTAGAAGTGAAGTAGAGTAGAGGCAATAGTATTTGCTATCAATATAGTGAGAAAAATCAGAGCGGGACTGTGTGAACAATGAAGGTAGTTTGACGTCGCAACTACGCTTGAGCTTTAAAATGTATTTTTAGAATCCTACGTCAATTACATCCATGCATTTAACACTACTTCAACGCTTCTTACTCACAAATGTTTCAACTTACTGCTCAAGGAAAATATTAACAGAACAAAAGTATACATAAAAATATAAAACAGAAATCTCCACGAATCTCGCCCTTGTTATTTCTTCTTCCGGGTGGGCAGCGCGAAATCAATACTATAGATTATTTTAGCCTATCTGTTTTTCCAGAAATTATTTCCTTCTTTTGCTCTCTTTCTCTAAGCGGATATGTACACACTAGCCTCTATGAATAAACCCCGCAAAGAAACCAATCGAAATTAGATCCGTGGAAAATCACAGGCTAACCACTTTAGCCGACGTAGGTGGATGCAGATGAACTAATAATCTGTTCAGAAAAAAAAGGAATATGTGGGCTGAAGAAGGGAAAGAGAGAACGCTATCAGGCGTGTCGCAAGATATTTTTTGTCACACTCATTGTTCATTACTGTGATAATACCGGTTCTATTAGAAGTAATACATAGTTTTTCCTAAAGTGTTTCAACCAACTGCTTGAACAAACAGATAATGAACTAACACCAGGAGATTAATATCTTAACCACCTTCACGTATTTTGAGACCGTTGTTTTGGTTCCCGAATGGACAAGGTGATCAGGGAACGGTCGTTTGGGTTTAGCTTCTTTATTTGACAAAAATGTTTATTACCCTGTCATTCTTGATCTCAGCATGTGCTTTGACTTTCGTCCAATCCGTCTTTCTTTGGAAAACATTTGAAATATTACTCCAGGAAAATAGGTACAGAAAATAGCCAACTTTTGAAAATCAGGTGAAAGACTGACAATGTTCTTGGGCCATGGAAAATCAAGGTGATCACTCATGTTGACGGAAAAAGGCGCGGAGTTTTTTAATGATTGTGTTTGTGTGTGAGTGTGAGTTAATGGAAACGTGTATACATATGTGCGTGTGTGTGAGACAGAGAGAGAGAGAGACGGAGAAAGACACAGAGAGAGACAGAGAGAGAAAGATAAATATAGAGAGAGCGTTCATGAAAGGAAGATATGGACGCAAAAAGGGTTATCAAGATACATACATAATTAATAATTATATGTTTAAAGATGATCTATTAAGTTATTATAAAGTTGTGAGGTTTCCTTATACAAACATTTGAATTGACTTCTCTAGAAGAACAAGCAAACAACAAATACAAGAGGCAGCCAGTCGAAAACCGAAGGCAGCGCGGATCTCAAGTCGGCTTCTACTTCTGTTCTGGGACAGACACCGCGGCTCCGATACGGTCGCTCGAGCTCGGCGTCTCTATTTCACGAGAACAGCTCTTGCCTCCTCCGCGTTGACTTCCGCGCGATCCCTCTTTCTGTCCGCGCTGCATCCGGAGCTCGCGTCTCGATTCCCGGGGCCGTCAGCCGCGCGCCGGAGACGAACGGAGCGGGGCGCTGTCTGCGAGAGCTCTAAAGCCGATAGCAAACCGCCGCCTTCGCCGCCGCCTCCGCCGCCTCCGCCGCCTCCGCCGCCTCTGCCGCCTCTGCCGCCTCCGCCGCCTCCGCCGCCTCCGCCGCCTCCGCCGCCTCCGCCGCCTCCGCCGCCTCCGCCGCCTCCGCCGCCTCCGCCGCCTTCACCACCGCCTCCACCGCCTCCGCCGCCGCCTCCGCCACCTTCGCCACCGCCTCCACCGCTTCCGCCGCCTCCGCCTCCGCCTCCACCGCCGCCGCCGCCGCCTCCGCCACCTCCTCCGCCGCCTCCGCCGCCTCCGCCGCCTCCGCCGCCTCCGCCGCCACCGCCGCCTCCGCCGCCACCGCTGCCTCCGCCGCCTCCGCCGCCGCCTCCACCGCCGACATCTCCGTCGCCAACGAAACACGCGCGCTCGCGCCTCAGATCAATAGACTTCAGAGCGAGCTGTCTTGAAAGCACACCTTCCGTGCTTAGGTTAGTCCCCTATTAAGGGGAAACCGTACAATGTACCGTATACGGCCAATATTGAATTTGCTATTTTGATTGTTCGTAATCTAGAAAATGGGTCATAATATGTGCTTTTCTCACGAATGGAAAATAAATCTTTTCGATATAAAAGTCCCAATTCTTTAATACAGTTATATTAAAGTAATGTGCGAATGATGTATTTTTATAAAATTAAATTATGTGTACCTGACGAGGTATTTTGTCGAAACTTTGTGCTGGGAAATTTAAAGATTTTAATTATTTCTTATTTTTGGTGTAGATTAAAAATATTTACTTTTTTATAGTTTTATCTTTGATCTACTTTTTAACGTTCATTTTCGTACAAACTTTGTTTATTGTATTTATTTGTTATTATGAAGTATTTGTATAAAACATGTGGGTTCACTGTCAATACCATAAACAAACTGTCCTGTATATTTTTTATTGTAAATAATAGTTTATGACAAAAATGTGCATTAATTTCACTTTGTCTCCAATACTGCCAATTGAAAGGGTCTGTCTGCCACTGCTGCACAAGAACATTCCTGGACAAAGATTTCTGATTGAGAATTGCTCCTCAAAACAAATGAAAGACAAAAAATACTGATGCCATCAAACTTGAACAATGTGTGAAAACTATCGACAATAAATAACAATATGTTCAATTAGGAATAAGATGCCATTACAAAACTGAAATTAATTGGGTTGGATGGACAATAGACAAATATTTTTTATGAATATAACTAGACAGCTCTGTACATGAATTCTACACAAAATCAATTACATTATCGCAACATTACGCAAAGTAATTTCAATCTTATGAACATCTTCTCTCAAACAGATGACTGAAATAGTTCAATTAATACCTTTTAAACCCAAATAAAAACATTGTATCTCCAACTACAACTCATATTTCAAATACATTTCTAATTTGTTTTACAGTGTAACGACGCAAGCTCACGCAAACTTAAACGTCAGTAAACATGAGACCGGTACGTCTTTGAAACTCGTTGGTGACCTCGTTCATCTCATGTTCAACACTTCTCAGGATCACTCAAAATTCTTCAAGGAACGTGATAGGGATCGGGCTTAAAGAAAACATATGTGCAGTGTAACACAATGCACCTAAAAACTTTGACCTATACCTGTAACCGGTCGTAAGTGTACGCCACAGATTTCGACAAAATTCCATAAAATTTCTTTCCGGAAATTAAGAACATAAAATCTTTAATCACAATGTATTTTTTAAAGAAGAAGGTAAGTTTTTGTGTAAAATAAATTAACGTGTTTTACAATTAATTTTCTTTTCTAAATTAATTTGTAAAATCAACTGTTTCCATTAATATGTTATAAATGTCTATTTAAATATTTATAGAGTCAATGTCTACTTGAATTATGTAGGGTCGGTAGCGGAGACCAATATGCTCTAAAGAATGTTAATTTCTTTTCCTCACCAGCATTGTATGTTTTCATCTATATAGCAGTAGTGCCAAAAAATTTAACAAAAAAAAGAATTTACGTCTTCTAAATCATCACCAATCCATAATTTCCCTAGTATGCCAAGAATCAGTCCTTGAGAATAATTCTCTTGGTGACATGGTTTTAGAGATGAAGAAACAGCAGAATAAGGAGAGAAGATGAAGACGTACGATATACTGAGAGAATTTCAAGCGAAACAATAGTATTTTCGCTTGCACATAGTATCCACCGGTACACAAATAAAATAACTGTCTGAAATGGGTAACGGTTTGGAAAATGTTCCAGTTCGAGTAGGGAATTATACGAACGTATGAATAAAAGCGTTCAAAATTGAAGGTCGGGAGGCAGGAGGAAGTTTGTACGTTAAAATTAGCTGCAGAAATTTACAAAAATTCTACTCATACTACAAGGTTTATTGAGTCTCTCTATTATGGCGTATGAATCAGTAGTGCAGAGGGTAGAATGTTTAAAACAGGACAGAGAACCAACGGTTGCACATAAATTAGTTTGTGTGCAAGGACAACTATGTTCAGTTGATAGTCATAAAACAGGGCTTCCGAGAGGACAGACACTGATGACTTTATTTGAAACTCCATTCCTTACACCTCCAATCGTGTTTCAGGCTCTTTAGTGTTATTCCGTGTTTGTACGAAAAAATATTACCATTACTTACAAGTCAACCCACCTACAAGAATCCATCGAAGAGATCAGACATAAACAAATTTTAATAAATAACTCCCAGTAGGTTTTGTCTCATAAACAGAATGCAAAAACTACATACAAATGTATCATTATTCTGTCAGTGTGGACTCGTTGGGGAGGGCATCAGTATTTATATGCGACTGCGTAATGGAAGCAAGACACGCAAGCGAATAATTTGATCTCTACTGGGTATAGTGCATTATTCCCTACGGACCTAAGAATACAGAAAGAACAGAAATAAATTTAATGCCTCTAACTATAAAATATCCATATCATCACATATATTCAAACTAAGTTTTTCATGACTTCAATGACAGTTCTAAAAAGTCATTGAACTTTATCTTGTACGTGACTTAAACTTAAAATTCAGTGTTGTAACAGTACAGTAATTCAAAGTTTTAACAGTACTGTAGCAGTGATTAGCAATATATTAATTTACAATGAGTATACCACAAGAAGAGAAATTGATATTATCGTATCTACGTAAATGAGATTTTAAATATTGCAATAATAAATTCACGACCAATTAGCAATCAGCACATGGTCTTGCTCATGCTCCTGTACATTCATAATCACAATTCAATAAAGGTACCTTTTTCTATTGTTTAAAACGATTGATATTCTTTATTACTCACTCTAACCATTTCTGAGAACTGGAATGAAAAAATGTAACTCCCAACGCAATGAAATACTCTCAACTGTTGCATTCAGTTGTTACAGTTTTTATCTCCCGCCGCAAGAAGCGTCATAACGGAATTGTGGTGTAAATTAGGCGCCGCAACGAAGCTCAGAACGGTGCATCCCTCCTTCCGCCGCCGTCCTTCCTGACAGAGCATCTCTGGCGGAATCGTCCTTCGCAATAAATACATGTAGCAGCCTTCTACCGCCCTGCTCCGCCTCGACCTCTACAACCCCTCCGAATCCCGCCCCTCCTCATCATCCAGCGCCACCCATTCTCACCCCTTCCTCTGCTTCTACCTCTACCCGCTCTGCCCTCCTCTCCATCACGCTCCACCCCACTCCGTGCCTGTCCACCCCGCCTCACTCCACTCTGCTCCGCCGCGCTCCACCCTGTTCCGTCCCCACGCCACGCCTCTCTCCCTTCCTCCTCGCTCTTTGACCTCCGACCTGCCCCACTCTGCCTCGCACGCATCGCTTCGCTCCATCTCGCTGTCTCGCACCACTTCGCTTTGCCCCGCTCCACTCTGCCCGGTCCCGCTCTGCCCCGCCTAGCTCTGTCCCGCCTAGCTCTGCTCCGGCCAGCTCTTTACCGAACTGTTTATCCCCTCCCCGCCCTGCCTCGCGCAGCACTGCCACACCTCACTCTGCCGGGGCCCTTCCGGCTCTGCCCCACTCTGCAACGCCCTGCCCCGCCCTGCCTCGCCCCACTCTACCCCGATCCGCTCCGATCTTCCCCGCTCTTCTCTGCCCCACCAGAATCTGCCACGCTCCGCCTCGCTCTTCCCCGCCCTGCTCTTCCCCGCTCCGCTCTTCCCCGCCTCCCTCTGTCCCGCCCCGGCTCGCCCGGCCCGCTCTGTCTCGCCCCGCTCTCACGCTCCGCCCCCAATCCTCTTTGACCCGCCTCACTCTGCCACGCCCCGCTGTGATCAGCTTCGTTCTCCTCCAACTTCGCCTCGCTCCGCCTCGCCTCTCTCTGCACTCGCACTCTCCCTTCGTTCAGCCCTGCACTCGCCCCTTCCTACCCTGCTTCGTTCAGTCCTTCCTCGCTCCATCCCTTTAGGTCCCATATCTTCCACTCCGTTCTACAATTCTCCGGCCCTCTCCACCCACCCACCTCAACCTCGTTCCATTGTAAATTTTTCCTTCTGTCACCATACCCACCCACCCTCCTTCAGGACCCTCTCCTAACCACCCCTCTCCTCCCCTCCTTCTGCTCTCCCCCTCCCCCTCGCCGTCCATCCGCCGCCCCGCCCCGCCCCGCGCGCCTGCCCGAGAAGAAACAGCTTCTTAAGGAAGAGAGGCGCCGTAAATTTCACGGAGCTTCCGCTAGACAGCGCTAGCGCGGCGCGTCACGTGGCTGCGGCAGCGGAGGCGCAGCAGGGCTCCGCAGCGTAAAACGAGACACCGAAGGAGGAGAAAAAAAACAATGTAAAAAAAAGCGCAACTTTAAATTGATTAGGCCTTAGGGAAAACCCGGTTTACGGCAGGTGGAAGGCGGCAGGACGACCAAATTAAAGCCCAGGTCTCGTAATTTAAAGTGTTTTATAGGCATACGTAGGTAGTAGCGGCGCCACTACCGGTGAGCCACTGCAACCATAACCCTGTGACACGTAATGGCGAAGGTTAAAAATACAGCGACTGCGCCAGAGAAGTTGATGGCATGCATTTTTTTCGGTTCATAGAAATGACGGTAAGCTGTCCCTAGGAATTTCTTCGTGATTAAAGGAATTGTTTTACACGATTACTCCTTCTTGATGTAAATATTGAAAATAAATTGCTTCTGTAATTTGTATTTCAGAAAACATAAAACTATTTAAAGTTACATTAGCCCCCCTAGGGAGTACATGACCTTGACGCTGGTGGAGGGGCTTGTGTACCCCAATGACCCTGAGAGCTATGCCGGCGGTAGCGTAGCTACTGGTAGGGCCTCCCTTGCCGGACAGGTCGATGGGGAGGGGTCAGACAAAGAAGTACTCCAGAAGAGGACCTCAGCAAGACCAGAAGAGGACCAGCAGATTGAGGGGCGGACAGAGCTCCCAGCCGTAGTGAAGGCAATCTGTCTAGGGAAGGAAGCCCGATATAAACCATGCAAGTTGGGAAGCTGTAAGGTGGCAGCCCCACCACCCAACTATATCTGCGCAGCCCTCGTAAGGCGGCCAGACGAATCCTTAATTACTGAAAAACCTCACAGAATTAATATGGCTACCCCAACAATACGACGAACTAGGCATGAAAAGGACAAACGACTTGGAATTTCGGAACACATTAAAGTAGCCACATGGAACGTGAGAGGAATTGGCATTAGAGAGGCTGAATTAGAAAACATAATTAAAGAAAGAGAGATACAAATCTTGGTGGCAACTGAAACTAAGAAAAAGCTTAAAGGGACAAAAGAACTAGAAGAGTATATTATGATATACAGTGGTGTACCTCAAAACAGTAGGGCAAAAGCTGGTGTAGCAATAATAATAAATAAAAGTGGAAATCAAGAATAGATAACTATACATTCGTAAATGAAAGAATAGTTACCTTAAGACTAAAGATCAGTAGAGGATATATGACAATCATCGGAATATATGCTCCAGAAGAAGGAAAACGTGAAGAAACAGAAATATTTTATGATCAGCTGCAAAAACAATTGGAAAAAACCAACAAAAATGATTATATTATTTTATGTGGGGATTTTAATGCAAGAGTTGGAAATACACCAATTCCGGAAATAATGGGAGATAATGGAGAACATCATTTGAATGCCAATGGGAAAGAACTGAGACAATTTGCCACAATGAACCATCTAAAAATCTCCAACACATTTTTTAGAAAACGTGACATCCACAAATACACATGGAGTGCAAGAGGGCTGCGATCAATCATAGATTATTTTTTAATTAATGAAAAAATGAGACCGCAGATAATAGATGTCAACGTATATAGAGGATGTGACATTGCCTCTGACCACTACTTGGTAGTAGCAAAATTAAGAATATGGATGAAGTGGAAGTCTCAAAAATCAAGACAAAGAATACAGGAAGAGGTTTACAAAACCTACTTGCTGCAAGAAGAAAGCATTCAACGTCTATACCAACAAAGACTGCAACATTATCTTCTGGAAACACCGACAGTAGAATGCATAGAAAATGAATGGGATAATGTAAAATTTTGCATAGAAAAAGCAGCATCAGAAGCCATTGGTAAAAAGAAAAAAATAAGACGTAGAAAAGGGTTAAGAGTCTGGAATGATGAAATTCAGAATGCTATAAAAAATAAACAAGAAGCATATTGCCGATGGTTACAGCAAAAAAATGAAGAAACAAGAGAAAACTACACGAAGAAGAGAAATACAGCAACTAAAATTGTGAGAGAGGCACATAGAATCTCTTGGGATAACTTCATAAGCCAAATAGAGCAAGATGTGCATGGGAGGCAAAATTTTGCATATAAAGTTTTAAAGAACTTCAATAGGTCTGAAAAAGATGATGCCAGAATAGAAGTAATAGAAGACACCGAATGGATAAATCATTACAAGAAGTTATGGTATCAAGAGAACACCATGCAAACGAACTGGAATAACACAAATCTAACAACTACAGACCTAATTACTATTGAAGAATTACAAGAAGCCTTGAAACAGTTAAAGAATAGGAAAGCTTCTGGAATAGATAAAATTAATTCTGAATTACTGAAGTATGGTGGGATGCTTTTACAATGGAGGTTGCTACACATAATAAACACTTGCTGGCAGAAACTCAAGATTCCAAATACCTGGAAAGTAGCAGAAGTAATATCCATCTTTAAAAAGGGAGATAAGAAAAATTGTGAAAATTATAGAGGAATAAGTTTACTCTGCACAATGTATAAAGTCTATGCCAGAATAGTGAATGCAAGAATAAAAGCAATATCTGAAGCCTTATTGGGAGAAGAACAAAATGGGTTTCGGAAAGGTAGATCAACCTCCGACAATGTATTCATCCTACAGCAAATTTTAGAGAAAAGGAGAGAATTCAATCTGCCAACACATCTTGCTTTTATAGACTTTGAAAAAGCATTTGATAATGTTAATAGGACAAAATTATGGGACATAATGGAAAAACAAGGCTACCCAGCACACATTGTAAATGTAATGAAAACCATGTATGAAGGCTCAAAAATTATAATAAACACAGGAAGAAAGAAGACGGAGGAAATACCTATTAATAAAGGAGTCCGACAAGGGTGCCCAATATCGCCCACGCTTTTTAACATATATATAAATGACATAATCCAAAAATGGAAGCTTATTATAAAAAAAGGAATATGTATTACAGAAAATGACTATTTAAATATTTTATTATACGCTGACGACGCCGTAATACTACAAGAAGGAGAGGATGACTTACAGAGATCAGTACACCACTTAAACAAAATATGCAAGGGATATGACATAAAAATCTCAAAAGAGAAAACAAAAGTTATGGCCTTTTGTGGAAAATCACCTGTTAGAACAAAGATTGTAGTAGACAACAAAATCATTGAACAAGTCTCTTCTTTCAACTATTTAGGGTGTGAAATAGGACATGATGAAGATACCAATAAGAAACTATCAAAATTTCAATCAGTATGTGGTATAATTCATAGGACAATGAAAAACAAAACAAGGAAAGAGACAAGAATAAAGTTCTATAACACAATGGCCATCCCTGTCCTCCTCTATGGAAGTGAGAGTTGGGTCCCTAAAAAGAGCACTTACACACAATTACAAAGTGCAGAAATGAAATTTCTTAGAAGAACTAAAGGTTGCACAAGAGAAGATAGATTTAAGAATGATGAAATAAGAGAAGAACTGAATGTGAAGAGCCTCAATGAAAGAATGATAGAGTACAGGAACAAGTGGCTACAACATGTACAAAGGATGGATAATTCTCGTTTACCGAAGTTGGCCTTCGTATATAAACCAAGAGGAACAAGAGATATAGGGAGGCCGAAAAAGAGATGGAGAGAAGTTCTGTGAGGCCGGAACAGGCAGACGCCTAATCCTGGAAGTGAAGAAGAAGAAGAAGAAGTTACATTAAAGAAAGAGAAATTTAAAAGTACATATCAAAGTTAAGACTAAAACTGTAATTGTAGATTTCAAAAGAAATAAAACAATTTTTAGTAATATTACATTCAAGATGTGTTAAATACCACCGAATAATGTGTGACCAAATGTTACTTTGCAATTTATTAAATTTCATGTCGATAATCATTAAAAATGTATTACTTATGCAATACCACATTACGTGGGCAATAGATTAGATATTTGGAAAGCCAACTATAATCATTCGTGAAACTAGAACGCAACGGAAGCTTCTCCACAAAAGAAATGAAGCAATGTCGACAATTATTGAAGTTGTTTCGTTGTCAATTTTATTAGCACCTCTAACAAGACAGCACACTCACGTTTTAGTATTCTAGTTTTCGCATTGGCGAAAATGAAGAGACACCAGTGACTAGACACACTGCCGAACTACTCACACAGCGGCTCCATAGAGTGCAGCACACACCTTTCCTCCTAATCCACCCCATCAACAATTTAGGGCGGGACCTCAGCTGCAGGGGTGTGGCGAAACGCTCACCCGACCTCCCGACCCCTCGTTCCCCCCTCCCTCCCTCGACACAGGGAAGAGGAGAGGGGGTAGTAAAGAGCCCTGCGTAAATTTCTATTATCGGGTCACGAGGCGCGGTCCAACGGTTCGATACCCGGCGACTGCACCGCACCGGCCCTGAAGCGGCAGCGGAAATTCAAGGGCCTATGAAAAGGTAATCGCCCCGGGTTCGCGTGGCAGTGGAGTACGGCCGTAAACTTCGAACCCGAAATAAAGACATTACTCCCACACAAACGAAATACGTCCCGGGCGGGCGTTTGACGTAAAGCAATGCAGAAGGTAAAAAAAAGGACGGTTAAGGAATAATTTTTCGACTCTAAATTTGGCATACCGCGTCGCGTGAAGCGAAGAAACGAGGGCGTAGGTTTTTAGTGGGCGTTTCCTTCTTGGAAGCGGAACTCGGTCCTCGTGCGAGACCGAATGCTACATTCAGATTTCATTAGGTAGGTGCGTTTAATGGGGCGTAAATCTGGAGCGGGGCGGGGATTAATTGCGTTTGTCTTACGATCGGCGCGAGAGAGTACCAGGAATTGTCCGCGCGAGATTGTTTAAGTCGATCGCTACTGGACTGCTGATTATGGCTTGTTCAGCGGTTGGCTCTGCATTCCTTTGAAGTGCTATCGGTGCTAGACACGTTAAATTCCTTAAACTGTGACGTCAAGTTCGAATGTTTTCGCGATAGAGTAAACGCTCGTTAGCACGAACTCGCTTAACGCGAATTTCACTGTAAATGAACAAACATTCGGTTTCGGCAAGGGATTACAGTAATACGAACATTTATAATACCCGGATAACACAAATTATTATAACACGAACTCCGATTGTTTCGGTCTCTTGGAATTCGTATTAAGCATGACTTACTGTATTATACTACGGAATAATTAGTTTTCTTAACCATTACGCTTGCTAAGAATAATTACATAAGTTGCTACAATTTACAAATGTTACATACTATACAATTATTCAAATAGGATTAATCTACTAAATGTATGTTTTAACACAAAATGTGTTACAGACGTAAATGAGCAACATAGAACATCGATTGTATATTCGATACTTACGAATGGTTACTTTGCTGAGAACATTATACGCCAAAAAATCATTAATAATTAATTAAACCATCATTTCCAAATATATTTCGAATTTATGTAATAAACTAAAATATAGTTCAATATAGAGAAAAATGATGTATTTTCATTTGCTGCAACGTTTCTTAAACACAGCAAACACCCTGACACATCATTTAACTGCAACTCACAGGGGTACTTTTAAAATACATTTCTCGCTCTGCTCGTATTCTGCTTTATTGTCTGTCAAATTTTGTCCAGCTTATATTCTGAATCATTACAATTGATTATTTATTCCGAAAGGACGCATATTCCGAGGACGCATTAACGTGATACGGGCGCGCGTAAAATCTGACAATGAAAAGTATACAACACTGCGCATGGAGCGAAGCTCCACCGCCCACATATACGGACAGTCACAGCCTGCGGAGAGAGAGAGAGAGAGAGAGAGAGAGAGAGAGAGAGAGAGAGAGAGAGACGTGAGGGAACGGCGGTGAAGGAAACGAGGCGGGCGAGGCGAGGAAAAATAACTGCGCTGGCCGCCATCCAAGGTCGTCGCCTGGCGCATATTTCGCCCGCAGGCACGCAAAACACCGACGTGGCGCGGGTTGCCTGCCCGGTCGCGCCGCAGGGGCGCGCTGCGCAGCCCCACTCGTTCTCCCTCGACGCCAGTTCTCTCTGCCGGGGGGCGCACGCAGCTGGCGGGGCGGCGGCGGCAGCGGCGGTCGGTGGTGTTTTAAAAACACGTTCCGCGCCCCTAACTGGACGTTTCAGAGATCATGAGCTGGCGGCAGCGCGGGCGGCGGAGGCGAGGGCGTGGCGGCGAGGCGTGCTGTGCGGAAGCAGAGGGGGCGACGCGCGCGAGAGGCCGTGATGGATGACACGCGCTGGCGGGCGCTTTCTCCGCCCTCACCGCCTCCCCCACTCCTGGGCCTCCGCGCTCCGCTCCTCCCCGCTGCCCGGCGCGGGGGCCAAGGCGGAGAAAAAACAGGCTCATTACGGAGGGAAGCGAAGGAAGGTAGGCGGTGTTGCGAACGAGACTGGGGTGTGGTGAGGAAGAATGGAACGGCGGAGGGTGGTTAGAATTTGAGCTAAGGGAAGAAGAACGGGGAGAGCAACGTGGGCAGTTCGTGAGGGGATGGAAAGCCATGGATGAGAACCCGCTACAGAATAGAGGTGAAGAGAGGAGAGTACAGTGGACGGCGAGAAGTATGGACGAAGCAACGACCGGAGAGGAGATGGGTACGCGATTTGGACAAGGTACTATGGACGTTGAGATATACACGGATTCACGGACGTTGGAATTAGGAACGTTGAGAAACACGGGAGTTACGCATGTTTGGCTGGCTGAGAGCTTGAGGAGAGTCGCGTATTTGCGATGATCGGGTGAGATATGGCAGGCATGCGGGCGATCAGACGGGAGGAAAGATAACCTGGTAGATGAGTGGTAAGGTAATGTGATGACTAGTAGGCCAGTGGGTACGTAATCTGCAGAGTGGTGGGTTGGTAAGTGGAGGATGGGCATGAAACTGGGCGGGGTTTTGATGAGGATTTCGCCAAAAGAGTGTGTATTGGAGGGCAAGTGAATTTTGGTGAGTGGGGAAGCGGATGAGCGGTGGATGAGCGGGCGGATGAGTGGGTGGGTGGGCAGGTGGGTTGGGTGAGTGGGCGGGTGAGCGGGCGGATGAGTTGGCGGGTGAGCGGGCGGGTCGGGTGAGAGGGCGGGTCGGGTGAGCGGGCGGGTCGGGTGAGCGGGCGGGTCGGGTGAGCGGGCGGGTCGGGTGAGCAGGCGGGTCGGGTGAGTGGGCGGGTCGGGTGAGCGGGCGGGTTGGGTGAGCGGGTGGGTGAAAGGGCGGGACGGATGAGCGGGCGGGTGAGCGGGCGGGTGAGCGGGTGAGTGAGCGGGCGGATGAGTAGGCAGGTGAGCGTGCGGGTGATCGCGCGAGTGAGCGGGTGGGTGAACGGGCGGGCGAACGGATGGGTGATCGGATGGATGAGCGAATGGGTAAGCAGGCGGGTGAGCGGGCGGTTGGGCGGGCGGGCGGTTGGGCGGGCGGGCGCGCAAGCAGGGTGGGGGGTGGGCAAACCGGCGTCGACGAGCGGGAGGGTGTGGGCGGGTGTGCGGGTGGATCGGCGGCGCAGGGAATTCCCCCTGCGTATTGTGTGGCGGCGTGCCGCAGTTCGCGTGCAGCGAAGGGAAACGCGAGGTTTTCGCGGCCTTGCGACCGAACGCATTCGCCCCTTTCGCTCCAAGACGCATTGTTCGACATCGGTCACGTGACCCGCGCTGACAGCGCCGCCGCTTGAGGCGACAAGGAAATAGGGGCGTCACGCGTGCCAGAGCGCCCTTGGGAGCGCTGAGGGCGACGGAAAGTCTGGGGTGACTTGGAGAGGGAACGCGGAAAGCGATGAAGGTCTAGAAAGTTACAGGAAGGATGGTGCGGAGATGGGATATAGTTGTTCGTATGGGCAACGACACACACGTCTAAATATTAATGAAAATGGTGAAGAGAGGATATTGTACGGATAATAATTCTGGCTACTTCACAGCTGGAGTGGATTTAGGGTGATGTTGCCACTTACTCGGGCTACAGACATGGGGTCATGTGGTCGTTCTTGCATCAGATCACAATAGCAGCTAGGAAAA
This sequence comes from Acheta domesticus, assembly GCA_031308135.1. NCBI lineage: Eukaryota > Metazoa > Arthropoda > Insecta > Orthoptera > Gryllidae > Acheta > Acheta domesticus. The sequence continues at coordinate 117,334,974 of JAHLJT010009355.1, forward strand.
AATCACAACAAGAGCACACAGCAGTAGATGACACAACCATACACACGATACATAACCAAAGAGGTAATTGTGCTTTTCAAATTACAGTTGCTTCGCCCTGCAACATCTCATTTTCTTCTTTATAAGTATTGGTAACTCCGCAGTGACGTCTTCAGAATTTGAAGCTTTTGGTTGGGTAACGGAGCTCTCACCCTCCAGTCAGCCGCTAGCTGTCATGTAGACAGAAATATTATTCGTACAATAGACGTTTTGATTACATTCCGTTTGTACTGGAAAAAATCGTCTCAAGATTTGACATCCGTTTGCAGAATAGAAACATCTGTACAACTAATTTTCAACGTGCGCGGAAATTGAAAGGTACCTATGAAGCCTTCGGTCATGCAAGTGGTGGCGATGGTTTTCTTAGAAATCCTGGAACTTCGTGAAAATCCAAAGTATTTGTATTTCTGAATTTCAATGCGCTCTGAAATTGAAAGAAAACTATGCAACCCTGTGGAATATTAGGGGTATTAATGACTTCGTGAGATACCCAGGGACTATCAAAACAATAATGAAATTTCGATTATTGATTTTGAGTGAAGAAATGCTAATATTTGATTGTGTTATTTTGCCTATTATCATACTGCGCACAGAGACTAAATTTTTGGAGGCATTGTTTTAACGCTTACGACACACCTGATTCCATGCAAGGCTCTAAAGAGGAGACCGTGTGCTGTTTAATATTTTTCCATTCACGTCTTGTCTTATGGAACAACTATTTTGTATTTTCTTGGGATGTAAGGAACTAATATGCTGCTTAAATAAAATTCTGTTAATGCTCTAATACTTATATAAAATACTCTTATTGCTATATTCGACAAGACTGCTTTCGTTACTACATTTAATATATTGCAGTGTTATAGAAACATCTTTCTTGATCGTCTTGAGAATTGTGCGTGTTCCTTTCTGTAAAAAAAATATTGTGTTTTTTCAGAAGCAATTTGTTTTTGTAGTCACTAGTTAAATACTTATATTAAACTAGTAATGAAATGGTGTTGGCGTTGTAGGTTGATTGACAAACATTTTTTGTCAGCTATTTCATATTTTCATCATTTATGGTTTATCTGAGTCGAGTATTGACTTCCACACGATAATGATTAAGTTAAGATTTAATAAATCAGTATTGAAAAAAACAGGTTATTAGACACAGAATGGTGGCACTTAGATGCCAAATGAAGGTGAGCGTTTATTGTGACCCAGTTTCTCTTCTCAGCTAATCCCAACATTTCATATTTAGTTATAGTTAGTTCAAAAGTTAGTATATAAGTAATAAAGTTATTAGTTCGCGAGGAATATCTGATGCTTGAATTAATGTTACTAGACAAGTGAAATACTAAAACACGAGATGGAACAATGCAGAGGGGAAGAGGGATGGCAACAATCTGGCACTTGGAACTCACACGTGAATCGAATCTTCATCAAGAATACAAGAAGCCACCCCTCCCGGTTTGTGACTCTCAGTGTAAGTGTGTTTACAGGGGTAGGATGGGCCACAGATGAAGGAAAAAATCCGTTGCCCGTTTTATAGGGTACTACTCCAAAATTCGCACGTTATTGATCAGAGAAACCACGGATAACTACGAACCAGAGCATAGGCCGAGAGTGAATTCGACCCACTTATTCATCTAGTGCCGAACACCCGCCTCCGCCGGTCTAGTGCCGAACACCCGCCTCCGCCGGTCTAATGCCAAAACCACGGAAAACTACGAACCAGAGCATCGGCTGGAGTGAATTCGACCCACTTATTCATCTAGTGCCGAAAACCCGCCACCGCCGGAAGCGCAAATGGGGAGCGAGGGGAAGCTCACCCAAACGCCCGGCGTTGGCCGAGGCGATGAAAGCACCCGACGTCGACGGCGAAGTCGCTCTTTGTGCTGCAAAGGTCGATGTCCCCGCGGCCTGTAATTTGGTTTCCTTTCGCTTCGAAATGACACGCTCGCGGCGCTGCTCGTCTGCCATGTTGTGGGACCTTTGCTCGCGGAACAAAAGCGCGCCGTTGGGATTAATAATTACGAACCCATCAGCAATTTGTTTGCGCCAGAGATTTATTGTTTATAAAATTTTAATTCATGTTGTTAATTTTAATCTGAACTCAAATAACCAATCACGTGAAATACAATACAAGCGATTCCAAGAAAAATGTAATAAATTTTGTCACGTTCACGACACAAATGAGTTGTGTTTTGGGTTATTTTTACGTCAATCCTTCTATTTCACCGTAGATATTCAGTGTCAAAACCAGTTATAGATACACTTGTCATGGGTGTTTGAGGCCAATTAAATATTTTATTTAAAAATCAAATTAGTTATTTTGTGTTATAGAATATTTCTTTATGTTTATAACTATAAAATCCATAAAGCGACCCAAATATACATATGTGAGAGAAGGACGTGCTTTTAACAAAATCTTAGCACTTTAACAAGCAAAATTATTACTTGATATAACTGAAAATTTTATAATTGGATTCATCCATACAGACTTCCTCCATGCTATCTTAGAAAACAAATTATATTGAGAGAATTCATTTAAAATGGGGTTGTATTAGAGAAATTGTAAATGAGCAAAACATTTATTGGCTTTTAAAGCATATACGTATAAGCAATGCATTTCTTTTCTAATTTGCGTAAAAAAACCTTGAAGAACTAAATATTTTGCCAGAAATGTACAGTAGAAGTTTTAATTCTATCGACATCGTATGTACCAATACATTTTACTTTATCAGGCATCATTTTCCTTTGGACTAAAAGTCAACTAGATAAACTTAGTCTCAAGCAAAGGATAATATATTCGTCTTCCTTGCTCTCACATGCGATTCTCTGCAGACAAATAATTTAATATCCTCATGTATAAAGTCATATTTAGAAGCCAATCCAAGGAAAATTTTGTTCAAGTCTCCAACGCACAATATAAAACCTACTCAAATATCTCAGATTTTCCTGTTATTTTAAATGTCCATCACAACCCACAACAACACTGTTATAATGGAAAGACATTATTAAAACCCTTCCAATATTTGCTGCCGTGGATCTCCTGACGAAACACTGCAACTCGCCGTAGCCCACTTTAAACGAAACGAGGACGTTCTTTGCCCAGTCCTCGCTTCCGGTGCTTCTCGCCAGAGCGCAAGTCCTTCGCGGCGACTGCACCGAGCGGGCGTATGGCGGCGGCGGGGGCGGCGGCGGCGTCGCTGTTCCTTCCGCCCCTGTGACGCCTCTAATGAAGACTTGACCGCCTGGCGGGGAGGGAGGAGGGTAGGAGAGGCAACGACGTTCGCCTGACTGCGGCGTCGGCGCTTGTAACGACAGCCTCGCGTGCGATCTAGGCGGCGCGAGGGTGGTCGCTGGGCAGTAGAGAAAAACAAGCCGTGTATGTTCCCCTCGAGCGGCGAAGGGTCCGGGAGTGGAATACGAGTGTTAACTACGTAGCGCGTTCAGCGCTTGTGACCTCAATAGATAGTGGGAGATGGCGGACTGATAGGTTTAATCAAGCATTGTAATTTTGCCTAGTTGGCCGTAACAGGAACGGTTTGTTTGGGGAGGAGGAAACGTAAGTACTGTGCAACCATGTTATAAGGGAACCCGCTTACAAAATATTTCCACTTATAAGAGATAATAGTGACTGTCGAGTCACAATGTATAAATTATCGGATTTTTCTTCGTTCAAGTAAACGACTCGCTTACAAAAGTTTTTCTTATATAGCACACAGAACAGTTTCTAAGATGCTACCCACAACTTTGATGATTTGGAATTGAAAATCTTGAGACAATAACATGCTATGCCACATTTCTGATGAAACTGAAATATTAGTGTATTTTGAAGCCCCATAGATGTACCTAGATGTTGAATTTTATTTTAAAGATTCACTGCAAGATGGAAGTGATACTCGTAAATTAATATTCTGTATCCCTATGTACAGAATGCAATTCCTAAATCTTTACTCTCCGTTTTCTCAAAACTTAATAATTGTGACATTATTGCCCCGAGGTCTTGAATTGTTCCACGCAATGAATTTGATGACACATCGCTTTTACTCTTAAACACTCTTGGAAAAGGCTGTTTAAGATAAGTTCTTCCCGTCAGTGAAATTACACTTCCACAAACGTTCCACCTTATCTGTGAATGAGTAAAGAGAGCTGCGTCTTTCCGTGTATTAATTTGTTAAAGAGGAAAAGGAATGGTGTTTCTGAAAGTTTATTTTTTCTTTGAATTTCTTCGTGTGTTTCTAGATGAGATCAAAATTCACAAACGCTTGAAGATATTACAGCTATATAAATGAAAAATATGTTTACAATGGTTACAAGAGGGAATGTTGATACATGTTGAATAGAAATTGAAATGTTGATAGAAAAGCATTTTTACCTGCTTGTGTAGTGGAGAAAAAGATAAATGCAATCTGGACTGGGGGTAACTACTATAGAACATATGGTTTCTTAAAATGAAACATCAAAGTTTGCATGATTTTATCAATTTCATATCTTTCTAGTCACGTAAGACGTAATGTAAGAACAGGTCTAAATTAGTTGTTTGAACAGATTTAGATTCATTACAAAGATGCGTTTTGTCCCAAAAGTAATAACACATCACACGCACTCAGCAATTTAGCTCTCGCCTTCTTCAACAACACCCACTGTCCGCAGACCCCACCAAGTGACAGCGGGTGCAGCGCTAACTGAGAAATTACGCGCCCAAAAAAGGGGAACCATCAGTCGTGAAAAACGAGCAAAAGACCGCGAAGGCGGCGGAGTTGGAGGGGAGCGCGAACAAGGAGGAAAAAATAATAAAAGCTGCGGCAAATACGAGAGCGTCTGCAGCCTAAGCATCCGACTTCCTCTCCTCCTTCCCCGTCCCGTTCCTCCTCCTCCTCTTCTCTCCTCGCCTCCTCTCCCCCCTCGCCCCCTCACCCCACTCGCCTCCTCTTCTCCCCCTCGCCTCCTCTCCCCCCTCGCCCCCTCATCCCCCTTGCCTCTTCTCCCCCCTCGCCACCTCTTCCCCCCTTGCCTCCTCTCCCCCCTCGCCCCCCCACCTCTTCTTCCTTTCGCGGCGCCCGTGATGTGGCGTGAACAAAAGACTTCGCGCCGTGCCTTCAGCGGCTGACAGGGGCCGCTGTTCGGGGATGCTGCCTGGATGTTCACCGTCGCGGGGTCTCTCTCTTGTGATTGGTGTTGAGACAAGTGATGCGGAACAACAGTTTAGTGTTTTCGCACAAATAGTTATTTACACAAGGAAGGTTTAAGAGAGATTCCCTGAAGTTTACTTATGAGGAATCTTCGCGGCATGCGTGCAACATTTTATAAAATCTGTTTCCAACCAAACAATTGTAAGTTTCAATTTAACTGGTTGCGCCAACCGTACGGTGATTGAGATGCAACACAAAAATGACAATAATTTTTATAAGGTTAATAGAAATTGTGAAAGACAAAAAGAGATGTTTAGATCATTCAACTACCGCCTACTCAATATTGTAGTACAAAATGTTTATATTTTAATTTAATTTTGGATATACATGATATTTTTACGTAAATCTCGTTGGTTGTAGTTTTGAAGTTATTTGAGAAATGCACGGGAAATTATACTTTGGACACACTCAAAATCATTTGTTAATCGCGAAGGTGGAAGGCCGGAGCATCGAGGTGAAATTGGGCTCGCACAGCGAAGTGTCACTTCGTCTTGTAAGTCATTTATGTGATTGAAAATATAATTTGGAAATAAGAAACGTTTCCTTTCAGGGTTATTCCTACCAAATACAGTAGTTTTTTTACGTTAGCTAAATCAATTCACACTTGACTTTTAAAATCTTCGAAGTTGGTATTGTGACAAAAGACAAGCAAAATTGGCATTCATTCGCGGTAAGTAAACTACATCCATGAGTTGCATCCACGACGGAGAAATCCCAGATCTCTAACACGTTACAATGAGTAACTATTATCTTGACTGACTAAAACTGCTTAATCCTTAATTATACATTTTTAACACCTGATTATAAAAATAGACTAACTTCATGGCTCGACATATGGCTTCCTTATAAATTACACTGTGTTTCGAATTTCAGGTAAAGGTGATCAATGTTGTCTTTTTGCATCAATTTGCAAAACTTGCAACACTGTAATATTCAAACATACACATGATAAATAGTTTATTGTGTAGTAAAGAAAGTGGTACGTTAACACTAACTTGACGAAGAGTTAAATTTTTTTTCAAAATTTCTTGTTGCTAAAGAATTGTGAGAATAGTTATCAGACTCGTACTTTTACTGTATAAATAAATAAAAGAATTATAGAAACATATTTATGCATCTTCTACTAATAGTAGTTTTTAATCAGATACAGTATTTCATGACTTAATTTTAAGTTCATGTTCATGGATAAAAAAATACAGTTTTACTGAAAATAATACGTAATCAGAAATGAAATAATCACAAATACAAGGTATAAAACGTTTAAAAGTAATGAAACTCAGTTGATAGCTATTGAAACAACATTTTGGAGGCGGACAGAATGTAGATGTGAAATGTTAAAAATGAATATATTCTCAAATTTGTAAATAAGAAGGAAAAGGTATTTTATTGGTTAAATGGTACATTTATTGACTGAAAATTCTATTGACGTATTGTAACAAATAATCACCAATAACCATTTAATTTATGCAATTAAAAACAACCTTAAATGACGGTAACGTAATAAAAACAAGAATGGGTAAGGCATGCTTTGGATAGAGAAAGAAAATAATTGCATTCTAAAAAGAAACATGGCTCTAAATGAAACGGAAGCAGAGAGGTACTAATGCAATTGTGAAATAAAATTATGGGTAAATTACGATTTCGTGAACTGACAAAGAAATAAATGGACAGAGATGATTAAAGGCTAGTAAAATTTCCTGATGCAAAGAATATTTCATTATAATCCTGAATAGAAATAATTGTAGTAATGTTTTCAACCTACAATTTAAAGGTTTTATGACTGAGTTTGTGCGATTCGAAGTTCAAATGAAGAAACCCTTAGTGTATGGAATATCTCGATGTAACTTACTTGATCCCAGAACAGAACTCGTCAGGTTAATTAACTCTCCCTACCGCAGAATAAACCGAATCCAATGCATTGCAGATGGTTCGAGCATACTAGCTGAAGCACACGGGCTATAAATTATTGTTTGCGAAACCGTAAGGTATCCGATAATTGCATTCCGAAGCAGCTACTGCTGAACTGAATGTGACAGATCAATGAGTACATGAATTAATGAAATGAGAAGATCAGTCGTTCTAGGTCTCTAGTAAGTTACACAAGTATCTTCTAATTTCCTTGATTAATTTTGGGAGGGAAATATCCATGACATAAAATCCAAGTATAAAATTGAATCCTGCAAATAATATTATGAAAACCTATAAATCTTCGTAGCAGTTTCAAAATATCTGATATGATGTATTACACAAATGATATGACTCGACAATGAATGGGCTTACATTAAGGGTAATAATTTCAAACAAAAAAAGATATTTTCGAAATTCGCAACTAATAAATTTCAACTCAGTAATTACATTCAGGCGGTCAAAACAAGAGAACAAAATGCTCATTTCGAATGATCTAAACACTGTCACGTCAGAGTTACACACAACTGTAATTGTTCCAGGCAAGAAAAATTACGCTAACAAAGTTACGACCAATGTCATGTCCAGGCTAATATGGTGATCTATTGACAAAATAATGGTATATTCAGAGACTCAGATCAGAGAACTAAATGAATTAATAGTCCATATTTGCTCGATGTGAAATCAATGACTATTCAATAGATGATAAATGTTCCATGTGATTTCGCCCGGTATGACTGCTCTTATTACGTGGCCAACGTTACAGCGCGCGCTGAAATACAGGATGGTTCAGAACACACGTTAAAAAAAATTAAAGCATCTGAGAGCTGTCATCAAAGCTGTCGACGTCTTGGCGAAAAATATCGTAATGAAGTGACACAAGACATATTTTTGACATCGCGATCTTAATTGGTAGATAATTTAACAAACATGGTATTTGAAAGTTACAGAAAGTAATTATCACAGAATCATGTGCTCAATGTCAATCACTATCACTGAATCGGTTTTTATTTATTGTTCAGCGTTTTCGACACTTTTAGTGTCCGAATGTGAATCGCTTAACAATGCAAACGTTAGCAAAACATGCACCAAACCAAACATATTGTAATACTCTACTCTACCCTCACTTGGGGCTAGTATAGTGTTAAAATCGAATCTTTCCTTGACAGCCATGTTGGGGCATGCATGTAAGTACAGAGCTAGGCTGGTGCAATATTTCATTCACATTTGCGCGTTTTTTGCAGTAGAAAAAAGGTTCTAAGAAGTTAATCACAGAAGTCCCGTGCCATGTAGGGACAATGTATAAAAATTTCAAAGCAATATGGATTGAAGATGTAGGGGATTTGCCTTTAAAAAACATCACACAATTATTCAAAAAGTCCCCCTATTCATTGCAATTATATGTTTTGTGAGAGAAAATATCCCCACCTTTCAAACTTTTAAAGTTTAAAGTAACATTAACATAACAGGTAAAGGACAACTTCATGGATTTAATTTTTATAGTAATGTGTATACTAAAAGAAGCCTATATGAATATTTTTTCTTACTCTTACAAGGGACAAAATTTTGACGGTGTCACACATTAAACAAAACAGTGGCATTTCTTAAAGAGCCGTTCTACAACGATACGTCAGAAATGTATAAAAATAATGACATTTGAATGACGTTTAAACAGTGGTCAGATAGATTTTACATGAATTCATAACTATACAGATATTTGCAAACGCCAATATGACTGTGTAGTTTGAAAAAAATTAATGAAGCACGTAAATATGCCCCAATACACCTGCCATCGCAAGCTTAAATTTGCAATGGGCAAGAACGGCCAATAGCATTGAACTGTAGAACCTTGTTTCAAAAGGCATGACAGTCACTTCGAGAAATATTTGTAGTCAGCACAGATATAGTGAAAACTAAACTGAATAATAATGAGAACTCGGTATTGTCATTTCTAGTGGCCAGATCGTCTCCTGAGAGTTATGTACCCGCCAAACACCAGTGCCTGTCAATAAGTGAGCGATGTTAAAAGTAGATCTCGTGTCACTTCATTTGATACAATTTTCAATTCAATTCAATTTTATTTGTAACTTGCTTACAAGATGATTCTATCACAAACTGCTGTATGTACTCACAGCTCAATCATAAACTATTTTCGTTACAAATAACTTCTGATTAGAGCAGGTAGTATAGTAATCAATATGTTTTTATACTACTAATTATTTTATATTTTTTAACAATTGCGGATCAATTTGTAATAGTGCAGTTAAGATAAACAAAACCGTCAAGTAACGTAAATCACAAAAAAAGTGAATACAATAGTACAAATACAAAAAAACTTGATAAGATTTTACATTACATGTTCATTCTCAAAAAGTGATCATCTTCGACCCTCCGAAATGCCCTCGAGGTTTGTAACATTCGACCTATTCTTGAACACGGTTCAGTTCGTTGGGATTCTTATCGTACAGGAGAAGTAAATACTTTAAATAAAATTCAAAAAGTTGGGGGAAAATTTGTATTGCGAGGGAAAATAAATTCAAATAGCCCCATGTGGGAACCCTTGCAGAAACGGGGGGGAAAGAGCTAGACTCTATGCTTTCTTCAGAGCCTACAAAGGCGAACCAGCTTGAAAGGATATTAAGAAGCGACTCTTAAAGTCATCATACTCTAGTCGTCAGGACCCCAATTGCAAAATTGTGGGGAGAAGGCAAAAAACAGGTATTGGAAAATTTTCGTTCGTTAACCGGACAATGAAAAACTGGAACGAATTACCTGGGATACTGCTAGAGACTTTACCTCAGAGTGTGGTAAAATTCAAAAATAAATTTAAAAAACATAAGTTAAAATAGTAATAATTGTACTAATGGTAGACTAGAACATTCTAATTTTGTATTCATTTAGTATTAGTCATAATCTTCATAAAAATGTGTTTATATTGTACTTAACTTAATGTGTAACTTGTATGTAATTTAAATGTATTACTTGATGTACGTACCTACGGAGAGCTGCCACCGGGATCTTTCCCAAAGCAGTTAATATATTTATTCTGCAGCATCCTGCGTCAAAACGCGGTGCGAGCTCGCGTCTAACGCAGTGGGCGGTGCGTGGGAGGAAGGAAGCAGCATAGCGAAACAAGAGGATCAATCAGGCGATGAATAAACAACCAGCAATTCTTTTAAGGTTCACCCCGCCGTCGCATCACCGCTACGGTTAGGCATTGCGCCAGAATCCAGAACAAAGAGATCAACATCAATGCTATTTTTTTTTTAAGTCTAATTGAATCCGGACAAGCTCTTCAAATCCCGACAAATGCAAATAGATAATTTTTCCAAATCTAAGAAGTATTCATAATCTTTTGGAGCTCCTCTAATCTGGAGGAATTATTCTAATTTGAATATTAACGTAATATTACAATCTTAATTTATTTTTAAATCTTTATCGAAATATTTAAATTCGAAAGAATATTTCACTTCCACATGCTTTAACTCTAGAAAATCATTAAAATTCTATCGAGTCGTTCTAATTATTACAATTCTCTTTTAATAATAAACATAATTTAGTTCTTCATTATCACGCTCTTTCAGGCAACTTGTATTTTCAAACAGTCTTTTTCTTGAATAACTACAATTCCTGTAAAGTTACTCTTCTAAAAGTGTTTCAGGATTGCGATCAATTTCAGGAGTTCAGTTTTAGAATCTGATTTTATTACAGTGACCCCTAATCAGGTAATACAAGATTCCACCACAATTATTCTGCATTGGAATGTTTATGTGTCATACCTAACTGTACACATTTGTAAATAACAACATTGATATGAGAAGAAATTTAAATATTCCAAATATTAGAGAACATTTCATAAGGAAGTGGTGGACACAATTTAGCGCTATTCATAAAGATTTGACGTAAAAGAACAATGGGGTTTCTAGGGTAAAAGAGCAACGGGTATATTCATAAGAATGTAGACAGACAATTGGTGGTACCTCAGCGTTTTTGTAATGAATATGCTAACATGATAATATAACGAAATACATGAATATTGTAACTTCCTAAAATACTGAAGTACATTATAACAAAGATTTTGAAAAGAAAATATAAAGACATTGATAATAAGTATTATGAAAAGAAGAAATTGACTGAAATGTAACTACATTAGAAAATTGGTAGTATTAATTTGGTGGAAAAGCTTCAATTTAATTATAGGCAACACACACATAACAGTCGAATATCATACACAGAACTTTGTTCATCTAATTGTTGCAACGTTTCGAGGAGAACATTTTACTCACCTTAGATCTTAGATAAGGAAAATATTCTCCTCAAAACGTTGCAACAATGAGGTGAATAAAGTTCTATGTATGATATTTCACTGTTATATGTGTGTTGTCTAAATTTAAATTGAAGCTTTCCCACCAAATGAATTCGACATATGAAGACAACAAATTTGACATGCTGGACTGACGATTGGTAGTGGCGGCGGATGTTACAACAGAAAATTGATGGCAGAAGTAGAACGTAATAAGTGCATCGGGGATCATTTAAAAAAAATAATTTTAATACTTGTATTGGGGACCAATTTCTGCTACATTGCTCACCACATCCTCAGTTTGGGCGACAATGGTCGCAGCTCACTCATGTTTACGTTGCTGCGCACGTGCCCTACATCAGAATGGCTGCGGCGGGGAAGCGCACAACGGGGGGGCGGGGGGAGGAGCGGGGAGGGGCGAGGAGGGGCAGGGCGGAGCGGGGAGGAGCGGTGTGAGCCGGGGCGAGGTTGGCTGCGTGGGTATTGGGTGATGTATAATGCACACGCGCAAATGGAGTCTGAAAAGCAACGCTACCCGAGTGTTGCTTGTGGGATATTTAGGGGTGAATAGGGCGGTGTCGAAGGTGCCGATGGAAACACGGGGAGTGGATGGTGATAGGGGAGGAGGAAGTCTGATTGGAGAGCGAGGAGAGTGGGTGCGTTCGCGTCAGGAGGGTAGCGTAGGAGAAAGAGAAGAACGATTTCATATATTTATTTTAAAAAAAAGATACAGTGAAATAAGCTTTTTAAACGGATGGCGTAATATTAGAAAAGAAGGATGTAAGAAAAGACCTCCTATATTCAGGGGTAGATAAATAAAATGAAACGATTGACACTTTATGTGTAAAAATAAATGTGCAATGAGTCCTAGGAGTAATTCCTTAAATTAACCAACGAATAAACCTCTTCTCGTTCTGCTCGGTTTACACGATTTCTCTTCGCGTTTCACGAACTAATCGTTGAAATATTGATTCAATTCGTTCTACTTATATTAATTTATTTAAGTAAACGTGCCCACGGTTCTAAAACTTGTAGCTAACATTATAAAATAATATTAGATTCATCTCTTACGTTTTGCCTTTTCCGAATTACTATATTTCTGATGACAATGTCATTTCATGAGACAGATTCGTTTCAGACAAAGTCTTATATTACATTTGAAGGACCCGCAATCTCAGTCACAGCCGACTTTACTCTAGGAATTTTCGAAAATGTTTTCTTAATAAGTAGCAGGATAACGCAAGTAGGGCACTTCATTTTATTAATTTAATTTTAAATGTAATTTATTATAATGGTGGGTATAATTACTTATTATGGTATATCACAAAAATACTTTTTATTAGTTTGTTAGCACACATTGAGATAAATGTTCATTCAATATTTTCTAAACCCTTCGACGCACTCTTACGAGTTGATATGGTGAAGGGCAACAGTTGTGGCCACTGTGATGTCTCTTAGCGAGAGGTTCTATGATTCGAGTCCCGCCATTGACGATTTTTGACACTAGCAGGATCGTAGTCAGCAGCTGCCTACAGCAGAATTCTAGCAATTGACGGATCTGATCTGTAGTGTTCCCATGATTTCTTTGATCAATTCCAGGTCAATATCCTTGCATTACCTGAATAAACGAGGCAAGAATCATTCCTTAGTCATATTTGTCAATTTCTAGTATGTTACAATCACACGCAATTAACTTAAGTGCACTAAACTACGAAACGACCCGATTATTGATTGGGGCTCCCACCTCCACGTAGATAGAAGTACATGGAGGGGGGAGCCTCGTGTCAATGTGCCTGCCGGCGCTTTAGCTCATATTCTAGCTGAGGAAGAACACTGCTATCTTCAGGGATATAACATATACTACACTTACAGGACAAGTGACTAGATCTGCTGTCGCGTCCAGAACCACCAAACAATCAAACACAACACTGTCTCGCTTGTACCCGACCTGCACCACTTCATCCCATCCTGTCTTCAGCCACATGCCGCACTTGCCCGCTCTGCTTTAGTTTGCACCAACTTCACTCGATTCTCTCAGTCTACTCGTCCCGCACACCTCCATGCCTTTTGTTGATTCTTCACGTTGTCCTCCATTACATTCCAGCTTTTAACTTTCTCACTCTTTCGCACTTTTAGCCGCTCTTATCTGCTATTTCTAGCTCCTCTTCGCCCTGTATAACTTCCTCTCCGCTCTTCCTAAACGTTTTTCCATTTGCGGCTGGGTTTCTCTTCAACGATTGCCACCGCGTCTTTACCTTCCTCTTGGCTGATCTAGAGCACACCCACGCCCGTTGCTCTCCGAGACGTCTCCCCCCTCCCCCCTCCCCCCCCCCCCACAGAGCACCCGCGCTGACGTCTGTTTGCGGTGAGCGGGCGCCCCGCGTTTCCATTCGTCTTCACATATTAAAACTCCGGGGAAATGATGTCTCGTTCCGCAGGCTCACCCGCGCCCACCCCCGCATTCCTTCCCACTCTTCGCGGCGCCGCCCGCCCCGCGGACCCCTCGCTCTGCGTTCAGCCCCTCGCAGCACCGCGCCGACCCGCGCCGCCACGCCCCGCCGCGCCCCACCCTGCGCCCCGCTCCGCGCCCAACCCCGCGCCGTACCCCCCTCGTCCAGTCCTGCGCCTCGCACCGTGCCTGGCCCCGCGCTACGGCCCCGCGCCACGACCCACCCCCCGGCCCGCTCCCAGCTCCACGCACAGACCCTCCCCCAGACCTGCGTTCCGCCTCACGCTCCGCCCCGCGCCCCGCCCCGCGCTCCTCCTGGCGCCCCGCCCCGCTCCGCGCCATGCCTGCTCTGGGACACGCCCCGCGTCACTCCCCGCGCCACTTCCCGCGCCACGCCCCACGCCACGTCCCGCGCCACGCCCCGCGCCCCGCCCCGAGCCCCACCCCGCGCCCCGCCCCGCGCCCCGCCCGGCGCCCCGCCCCGCGCCCCGCCCCGCGCCCCGCCCCCCGCCCCGCCCCGCGCCCCGCGCCCCGCCCCGCGCCCCGCCCCGCAGCCCGCCCCGCGCCCCGCCCCGCGCCCCGCCCGCGCCCCGCGCCCCGCCCCGCCCCGCTCCGGGCCGTCCTCGCTCTGAGACACGCCTCGCGCAACGCTCCGCAACACGCCACGCGTCACGCCACGCGTCTCGCCCTGCGTCTCGCCCTGCGTCTCGCCCTGCGCCACGCTCCGCGGCACGCCCCTCGCCACACACGCCACGCCCCGCGCCTTCTTTGACCGTTGCAGTCTTCTTCGCCCTCCGCCCTGTCTCGCTTGTACCCATCCTGCACAACTACTTCCCATCCTGCCTTCAGCCACACGCTACTCTTGCACGCTCTGTCTGCCTTGTAGCGTTCCATCTTGTTCTTCATTTTGCACCATATTCACTCGATTCTCTCAGTCTAATCGTCCCTCACATCTCCACGCCTTCTGTTGCTTCTCCTCGTTGTCCTCCTTTACACACCAGCTTTTACTACCTCTTCCGCACTTCTCTCCGTTCTTATTACCTGCTATTTCTAGCTCCTCTCCGCCATTCTTCTCTAGCTCTTTCCCACTCTTACTAGCTTCTTCACGCTCGTTTTAGTCCACCCCCACTCTCTCTAGCTCTCCTCCAATCTTCCCATGTCCTCTCTTGCTTCTGCCAGTTCAATTCTCTTTCTCCATTTTTAACCACTTCTTAGCCACTTTTTTCCGCCCTTTCACTTTCATTTCTGCTACCACCAGTTGTTGTTTTTTTGCCACCTATTACTTCTCCCGCCCGTTCTAGTTCCACTTTACCACGATTATTCCCTACTCTCTCAAACACCACTTTTTTTTCTTTCTAGCTTATTTTCACTGTCTCTAGCCTCTCACTGATATATCTAATTTCTACGCGTCTATCTTCTCCCCGATCGTTTTTCTGTCTCCTTGACTTCATAGAGTTTTCTCCAGCTTCTCTAAGTCAACCGTGTCTTCTCCAACTCTTCCATGCTCTTTGTTGCTTCTCTTCGCCCTTCTCGTTGCTTCCCGTCCTTCTCTGCTCCACCTTCAACCTCGTCGCATTCCCAGTCCGCCCCCGTGCCAGGCCACCCCACGTCGCCCCGCCCCTCGCCCGCGCTCGCCGCAGCGTCTGCGAAGAAAGAGAGAGCGCCGTCTTCAATC
The DNA here is from genome assembly GCA_031308135.1 of Acheta domesticus. Taxonomy (NCBI): domain Eukaryota; kingdom Metazoa; phylum Arthropoda; class Insecta; order Orthoptera; family Gryllidae; genus Acheta; species Acheta domesticus. The sequence continues at coordinate 117,350,522 of JAHLJT010009355.1, forward strand.
AAGAGAAGAAGCGCCGCGAGACACTGGGAGACAGATTTAATGCAATCGCTTATCTGCTTACGGAGGGAAGAAATATGGCTTTATGAGGGGGGCGCCCGATTCGTCATTTCGTGGCTATTCTCTTTAGCCTGAAACGCTGAGGCGGCGGTAGCGGTGGCGGCGGTGGCGGCAGCGGCGGTGGCGGTGGCGGCGGCGGCGGCAGCGGTGGCGGCGGTGGTGGCGGGGGCGGCGGTGGTGGCGGGGGCGGTGGCGGCGGTGGCGGCGGCGGCGGCGGTGGCGGTGGTGGCGGCGGTGGTGGCGGGGGCGGCGGCGGTGCCGGTGGCGGCGGTGGCGGTGGCGGCGGAGCCGGTGGCGGCGGTGCCGGTGGCGGCGATGCCGGTGGTGGCGGCGGTGGCGGCGGTGGTGGCGGGGACGGCGGGGGCGGCGGTGACGGCGGGGGCGGCGGTGGTGGGGATAGCGGTGGTGGTGGGGGTGGCGTTGGCGCCGCTGGTGGCGGCGGCGATGGCGGCGGTGGCAGCAGCGACGGGGGCGGGGTTGGTGGGAGAGGGGCTGCGGCGAGACGGCCGAGGCGAAATAAGGGAGATTGAGATGCGTTCGGCCTGCCGAGTGAGGAGAAAAGGAGAAAGAGGAGGGGAAGTGGGGGTGGGGAAGGGGAAGTTGGGAAGACGTGAAGGGGGCAGCAGCTACCAGATGAAGGTTTTAGATTCCGAACACCACCGCAAGCGTTCGGCCTCCCCGTCCCCCTTTCCGGCCAGCCACGATGGCTCTTGGCTCTCATCTGGAAGAGCAGAAATGGCTGGCACTGGAAAGCAGAAGCAATAACGAATACGCATAAAACTACGATTGGAAATGCATTAATTAAATAATTAACGTGTAGGCCCCGAGGTGAAACCACGTCGAACGAATGAACAAGCTCGAATTTACTTTGAGATATAAAGAATCCAAACTTACCGCCTGTAAATTTGATGTTGGAAGAATAAAGAACTACAGTTGGTTTTCAAACACTGCAAGAAATACGTGTTTGGGCAAAGTTAATGTTGTCGCATTTGAGCGTTGGGTTTCTATTGTGTTTGTGACTGTGGTAGGGGCTTATTATTAAAGTCGGTTTGTTATCAAAGCAACATTTTAGCTAATACATTTTAAAATATTCACTCTTGCCGAAAGGTATGAGTAAACCAACGATAAAATAACGGATATCTAGTGATTTTTATTATTAACCCCCAACCTTACACAAATTCATGATTTTTTTTCTTCCTGTGAGAAAAATGAGTCCTTTCAATAAATTGTGGTTTTAAGAGAGTAATCACACTAAGGCATCGACAAGAATATTTATAACTGCCTAAATGTTACAGTATTTCCTTGCACATGAAATATTTTGATGATTATTTATGTGAATTAAATAAAATAAAAAATGTAAAAAAAATTTGCAAAAGTAAAACGTACAGAATTGCTCATTTTTACAAGAGTGATATTTCGAAAATTACATTTACAATCTTGGTTCTTTGAAAATCACTGGCAACGTCAGATACACAACAAATTAACACATTTTTCATCGTCTATGAATATTTATATTATTATTATTATTATTATTATCATTATTTAATGATGATATCACAAGATTCCTTAATAGAAAGCATCCTGTGGCACATTATATTGATCTACAAATAATTATTGCATATTTTACAATTATTACATTCTTATTCGCAAGTAGGCCTTCAGGTCATGGGCGGATATTTTTTGTTCATATTTTTTGTTTTTGATATGTAAAACACCATAAATTTTACCTAAGTAAGGGCGCATTCAATGGCAGTGTAATATTTCGCCAAGGTTGTTAACAGTCACACATTTATGTGAACAAATACATAGGAACATCGATGCCCGAAACATTGCGTTATAGTGCGAGTTTTGTAACTCTGCCTCTCTAGGCTGTCTTCACGATGGACTATGTCATGGTATTTCGCGTCTTTCTGAGTCGTGCCGCTAGACATACCATGATCGCGACCGTATCAAGCAGTGCTTGCGATCATGCAACATCTAGCGGCAAGACCGAGAAAGACGTGAATTGTCGTGAGATATTCCATCGTAGCCATTGGAGCTTGAGAGGCAGAGTTAGAAAAAATTTCACTATACAACCAGTGTTCCTTCGAACTCTTCCTAGATTGCATGCTTGACGATATCGGCTTTACTCTGAAAAATTCTGATGGAAATGGCACGTATTCTCTGAATTAATACTCAATTGACATATCACCTTTCCTTTAAGGAAACCTCCAAATAATTGGCATCTTATCTCTGCTTTGAATTTGATTTGCTATACTGCGATTTTTTAACTTTGCCCCTGACAGGAATCATCTGTTGACGATTTCATCCAATCGGGAGCGTGAACGTCACACATGTGTTGAAGCTCCGTCACTGTAGCGAAATATAAGCTCCATATTGGATGGCAGCGAAACAGCTGATTCCTGTCAGAGGCAAAGTTACAAAAATCGCAGTATAAACAATAAACCAAACCCCTTCAAAATTCGTCCCCCGCTCAACACCCTTCTTGAACAGTTCCTTATTCCCCCCCCAAAGAAACCACTGGGGGTGGCTCCCCCCTTGAGGGGCGCATTACAAGAAAATATTAAGCAGCGCTGATTTATCGCCCGGGAGAGCCACGAAAGGGGCGAATCACTGGAAACAAGCGACACGCGCACCGCGGCAGACAAATTCACGCGCCCATTGTGTGCGGCAACGACATTAAACTTCACAGAACGGATCTGGGAAAAGGCAAAGGAAGGACAGAAATTTTGAAGCAAACTAAGGAACTTAAGCGGTTCCTTGTGGGCTATATGGATGTGAAATCTGGACCATGGACACCAAAATTCGAAGTAGGATTCAGACTGCTGAAATGAAGCTTTTAAGGGGTTGTATTGGTGCCACAAGGAGAGACAGGATCCGCAATGAAGAGATACGTAACTACCTAGGAATTTATAATTTAAATGAAAAAATTGACGAATACAGGAAAGCATGGAGACACCACATTGATAGAATGGAGGACACACAAATACCAAAACAGATTCTGAAATATAAATCAAGAGGAAAACGAAACATAGGAAGACCGAAGAGAAGTTTGTTAACCAAACACCGTGAGATAACATCATTTTACGTGCAGCATTATTTCAGAATCTTTAATCAACCAATGAGGTTAAAAGTACTGAAGATATGAATTTGAATTATCATGAATGTTCAGATCACTTACTTACAATAGGTACCTTCTGAGTTCTCGGTAAAACATGAAATATTCACGGTTATTTTGACGAAAATAAAATGCAGATATATCAAACATACAAGAATATATTATGTTTCTGACAGTCACTATACTCAATATATGACCGGAAATTTGTTTTAATGGGTTCAAGTATACTAATATATTCATATAATTATCAACTACAATATGAAGTTTTCATATATTTTAAATTGACAAATTTAATAATATTATGATTAATATCTATAATAATTTAATAATTATCGTAAATTTAATAGTAGTAGTAATAATAATACAAATTAATTTAATATAATTAAAAAAATTACGACGATCAAAGTAAAATCTTTAAAAGAAAAATAAAAGAAATATCTAGCGATTCCGTAGTTCTTTAAAGTGTGTCTTTTTTATTTTATATAAATATTTGGTTTTTATATTGATCCTGGACAAGGAAAATTAATAATCTTAAGCATTTCTAGAAGGTTCGACGAAGAACAGATCAGAAAATACAATTTGTAGCTTTATATTATACGTTGATGTGTCAGAAATGTCTTTTCTATTCTATCTTCTCACTCTAATTATCCCATATTTAATTCATCACAAACACTGTTGAAGAGTTGTTTTCTCTTTTATAATGCTCTGATGACCTAAGTATTTCTTAATAATCCATAAAGACTAACCAGTTCAAAAATGAAAGTGCAAACATCGAGTTTCAATTCTAGAGAGTAGAATAAACAGAGGGGATTCCATCAAAATGTTCCAAGAAGTGGAAAGAGGTCGTAAAATCAATGTTAATTCTACAGTTCTCTAGTAGTTACGAGAATCGATGTAGCTAAGATCCATTCAAATGTTCTCTGCCTGAAAATGTGAATTTCCATTTCTTCACAAAATTTCAATAAAGTATAAATTCCACGTTTAGTAAATGTTTACAGAATGTACTAGTACGTCACATACAGTTTTAAAATAATGTTATTGACGTAAACAATGAAAATTCAACATCTTGACAAATATTTTACACTTTTTATGCGACACACATTTTCTCGCTCTGTTTACTACTTGTCATCTATTCATTAGTATTTCTTCCCATGAGGTATTTAAATTCCGCTTCTGGTTACAGATAAAATCTAAATTGTTAAACAATTAAAATTGTCCTATTTTCTAATAATATTTGATTAGTTAGTTTTCATCCTCGAAATATTTCTGAATTACATACAGTTCATTCTGAAATATCAAATAAAATTTGTCGATAGTATTAATGAAATTCCACTGTACAGTCATTATAGCGAATTCTTTTATTTTACTCTGAAATCTTTTCTAAAAAAAATAACTTTACTAATAAAATGTTAATGTTCGAAATAGTAAGAGATGGTTTGCGAATGAATAAAAGCACATACGGTTACAAAATTTAAAAAAATAATAATCTATAAACTATATAATTCCGTAGCTTAAACAAAAATTTTGCCCATTCGGAGAACCTGTGATAGAAGGTAAAGTTTCATTTGGCGCGCTCTTAATAACAAAACAATTTAGAAATAAAGAGAATCACTATGGTGCAAGACATCTTAAAAGAGAACCACAAAATTTGCCATTTAATTCCTGAGACCACAATGTGTATATTACCGTCGTAAAAAGAAAATAAATTTTAATGTTTCAAAGATACGCTATTTATTGGTTTGAATTACCTAAAGTACTTCCATACAATTAATAGTATTTTTAATGTTTCGTTCAATAGATAAGTAGCTTTTTCTACCACAGGTCATCAGTAGTATACAGATAGCGTGTAGATATTCTTAACGCTGGAATAACTGTGAGTGTAGCACTACAACAAAAACGTCTTCTAACAAAATATTCAAAGGACGTTCTAATTCCGTTTATTTGGTAAATAAACATATGTTACAATACGCATGAAAATTGAAGACCATGACCCATTTTAATGCTGTTTAACAAATTACAAAGTTCTAACAAACTAGATTTGTCAATTACTTAACGAACAAATAGCAATTGAGTCATAAACACGAAACTTTTGATTCACGAAGACAAAGTGTCATTAAATGCAAACAAGCGTCAGAGTCACGCTAATGTTTAAATTCTATAGTCTTTGAAACAATAATAATTATTTCGTTTTTATGTTAGGCGCCATTTTAGAGTGTTCTAAATACACAACATCAGAAGTCCCTGCGCGGCACGACACATTTCCGATGATGTTTTTTTTATTCCAAACTTCAAACACATTCTCAATAGGCATATTCAGTCGCATTTCCAATCGCGTGGCCTTTTTCCCAGTTTGCTCTCGAGTCCCCGAACATACAATGAACAGCCCCGCCAATCCCTGAGCCACCCAACTTCTTTCCCCGCAATATTTACAAGCAATCGAGAAACTCGCAGCGTTTCCGGCGAAGCCAATCAAACACGAGGCTTCAAGCCAATTTCGAACTCATAGCTAGTTTAACACGTCCCTCACACCGTTAATTCGTCGCGGAATTTCGCGTTCGCAACGCTCCACAGCCGACCGCCTCTGATGGCCCTCGAAACACACGAAGGCGGAATTGCGCGCGCGATTTTCAACGTCAACCGACAGCTGCAGAAACCGGCGTGTAGCACACACCCTCACTCAACGCCCGATTTTTTTAATCGGCGAAATTGAATTGTTAATTGGCTCCAACACGCACTTACTTCCGTCCATTGCCTTCTCACACGCTCCCACTCCAGCGCCGGACAATCTAATATGGCGCTGTACAGCAGAAACGAGAACGTTTTTGATTAATTAATATTCATGAAGTTTAAAAAAAATGTTTGGAAAACGTCGGAATCGTTTTCGGGATATACATTTTTTATGATTTTAAAGCAAGACGTCATTAAATTGAGTTGATTGGAAAACTGGTCAATTCTGCTGGAAAATCATTCGATTGTAACGAGAAACCGACAAATGGTTAAAAAGCAAGTAAATTCAGCTTGTGTGCCTAAACTTTGTTATTAAAAATCAAGGAAACCTAGATATATCCCAGAAATACGCTTTGAATAGCTGCATTTGAATACTGCGTTTCTGATAATTATGAAGTTGTGATGGGTAATTTCACAGTAATTTCAAACAATGAAACCAATCAGTGCCAATTTTTGGAAAATTATATTCTTAGAATTACTTTTTTTTAAAACGTACGTTCAGGACACATAACCCTTAACATATATTACTCTACCTTCAACGAAAATAGACAAAAGGGTAATACTTTAAACTTACTCAAGTCTCACAATTTTCATACCTTCTTCGTCGATCAATGAAAGAAGAATCGGAATATCGTAATTACTAGTTTTCGTTTCTGACTGCATTTTTAATATATATCAATCAGTTGGTCCATCATTTACAAGACAGAAATGTTTTAAACAACAGCTTTATATATTAAAAAGAATACAAATTTCACACAACGTTTGGGAAACGGTTTCCATCATCAGGTGACAAATAAATAATTATAATATATAAAAACAATGGAAAAGTTGTGATGGGTAATTTCACAGTAAATAAAAACAATAAAACCAATCAGTGTCAATTTTCGGAAAATTGCATTCTTAGAATTTTTTTTAAACGTACGTTCAGAATACATAACCCTTAACATATATTACTCTATTTTCAATGAAAATAGACAAAAGGATAACACTTAACTTACTCAAGTCTCACATTTTTCATACCTTCCTCGTAGATCAATGAAAGAAGAACTGGAATATCGATTCGAAATGTAACGCCGACGTCCAGAATCGTTGTCAGGCAATGAAATGCGTTCTCGAAGTGGCGGCCGCTGATACCAGGCTGCGTCGCCTCTTTTTGCTCGGCGCCTCTCCGCGCTGGATGGACGCCGCGGTGCCGCTGACGCCGCCGCCGGCTCTTTTGTTTGGCCGAGCGTCGTTGCGGCGCTGTTTTCACAGTGATTATCTCCCGCCCACTCCACTCGCCGCCGCCGCCGGCGACGTCGCCGTTGCCTCCGTACGCGTATTAATTACCCAACCGCCAGGCTGGAGACGTGGCTTTAGCGGTGGTGGTGGTGGAGAAGCAAAAGGGTGGAAGCGGGGGAGAAGGCGGAGGTTGAGTTGGGCGTGAGGATATGGGGTGGAGTCCGGGTGGCGGACGGAGAGGGCTAGGCTGAGGAAAAGAACAGAAGTGGAACTGGCAATGAACAGAATTGGAACTAGCGGAAGTGGAATGGGAACAGACGTGGAACTGACGAGAGAACAGAAGTGGAGCTAGCGCGGGAAAAGAAATGGAGGCGGCAAGGGAACAGAAGTGAAACTGGCGAGGGAACAGAAGTGGAACTGGCGAAGAAACAGAAGTGGAACTGGCGAAGGAACAGAAGTGGCGCTGGCGAAGGCGGAAGTGAAGATGAAGGGGAGGACGGGGACGGAGGTAGAGGATATGTTGTGGTGCCGGGGGGGGTGGACTGAGTCCTATGCCGAGGAGGGAACAGAAGTAGAAGAGCCGGAGAAGGGAGAAGTGGAGATAGAGGCGAAGTCATGGACTAAGACGGAGACACAGCAGAGACAGCGGGTACGAGCTAGAGCCGAGGAGGGAACGGAAGCCTTTCCGAGGAAGGATCTGAAGTAGAACTGGGCGCTAGCGACGGCGAAGTTGGAGAAGGAGGTGAGGACGGGAGTGAAGATGAAGACACCATCTAAGGCACCGGATATGGGATGGAGCGCCCACTCCACTCACACTCACTTCGTCGGAGACGAAGGATCGTTCAGACGAGAAGTAGAATTGGGTGCTTCCATAGGCGTAGGGGGAGTTGGAAGCGAGAGCAGAGGAGGTAAAGTTGGAGACGGATAAGGCAGTTGATATCACGGAGGAGCCGGAGCGTGGGCTCGAAGATTCAGGCGGGTGAGGAAAGGAAGTGTGTAGTGTAGAGGCCCAATGCAAAGAAAAAAGCATGAGTATGAATGAGAATAAGGGAATGTGATGGACTGAGTGGAGAGAGAGAGAGAGAGATGAAAGTAGAACGACTTACAAATACGTAATAACAATGCTCCGTATTTTATTGGAAATAAATACAAAATAGACCAAAAATATTTCAGAATAGCCTTTAAAACATCAATTCTAATGCTATATTACTTATTTTTATAGTGATTTGTTCCTCGCTTCTAAAGGGTCATATTTATTATTCACAGGATCTGAACGAGTTACCTACACCGACGGATTGAAGACAGTACTATTTTAAGAATAAATGAGTTCTTTTGTTTTTGTGCTTCGCCTCGTAACAGTGTACCTCTTGAGTAATAGAGATTCTGCTGATTCTACAGGAGACGTGTTGGGTCAAGGCGGTTGTATCTGAAAGACGGGAGAATAACGTTGCAATAGAGATGCGAGAGAAGATAAAAATTACGTAGAGTTGAGAAAAAAAGAAGCCAATGGAGAGACGGCAAACAAAGAGGTACTGGCGATGAGTGACGATAAGAACAGAAGCGCACGGGTAGCCGTCAAGATGGATGAGCTTTAAACATGATGGAGGTAGAAGATTGTATCTAGAATTTTAGAGAGTGAGCATACATCACAGCAACATTTCAGAAACTGCTACGCAAATAATAGACACAAACCTCAAAGAAACTAGAAGTTAATCAGTTAAGAAGACGTAGCTAGTAAATAAACTAGAATGAAGGTTTTATAACGCTCCCAAACATTTTGTCAATATTTGTGTAGGAAAGCAACTTTTAGAATACAATAATTGGTCTAGAATGTATTTTAACTTGCATTATAATGATAATTAACTATTTGGCAACATTTACTTGAAATATTGACGCATTTTCTCTTAAATATCCACTCGTATTTTATATACATGGCAAGATAAATTTTGGAAAAATTATTTTCTCTAATACACGAAAATTTGGAAATGGGACAATCTTGAAAGATTTCTTCGAAAGAAGACTTATTTAGATGCGTGGTCTATGGTTGAGGAAGCGGTTGTTACAAGCTCTACATTAGCGTTCCTCTTGGTGGTAGTGGTGGTGGTGGTGGCGGCGGTGGCTGTGGTGAGTAGTGGGGTTCTGGGCTGTTTGTAGTAGAAGTTGTCGTCTCCGTGGCGCAGGCAATGATGAATGATGAACAGTTTGCCGTTAAAATAACGAGCGCCCACAGCGCCCTGTGGCGGTGGCTTCTCGAACTAATTGCAGTGGGATGGCTGGTTGTTGGTTGGCGGGAAAGAGCATCAAGAGAATCCCAAAGGCAACGTGCAATAAGGTCGTAAGGTCGTACACTGTCGATTCAATACCCACCTTTCTCATGAAAATGAGCGTGTAGTGAGCGTACTGAGAAAGCTACCTGTGAATCAAATTATACTGAATAGAATTTTTTACTTACTGATGTTCTTCTAGGAGACTTATCATTGCAGTGTCGGCGCTTATAATAGGTCAAATAGTCTAATTTACTTTAAAATGTTTTAAATTACATAGAAATTGAAACTAAAGGTGTTTATTTCAATTTGACAGCATTAGATGGATCTTAAAATCTGCAAAAACGCTAGTACAAATCCACTTAGCACCTATATAGGGATCATATTAAGTACCTAAGTAAATCTAAACACTTAAGTCAACATATAGCAAATTTAGAAAATTGAATAATGTTACACAGACTATGTGACTATACACAGACTAAATGAAACCGTTAACAGGAAATAATGTTTAACGACCTGAATATAAAATTACGTATTTTTAGAGAAGGAAACCTCATGTATTGAGAGCTGAAGGTAACAAACGTATAATACTGAATTTATTAATGACAATCAAGTTCTCGCAATAGCACTAAACAATATTTTCAGTGAGGCGTAGGTCAGGCTATATTATCACGTCAATTGACAATAAAATCCCACCATCATCGTAAGAATTTATCGTTATCGTACATCTTTTTCAGTCTTACGACCAACATACGTGAGTAGCGTCTAAGGGGTCAGGTAAAACACTATTAGAAACACTTTTTATCTCTACAACCTCTTAGACGTTTGTCTATTAATATCTAACGACCTGCGTCTTCAATTAACGTTATCAACACCACACCACTTCCGTCTTCTGAACGCCTGGTATTTTTGTTTTTAAGCTAGTGAAAGTAGTTTGATAAATTCATTTCCGTAAGTGTAAATAAAAAATAACACAAAAAGGCCAAAAGAAAACAAAAAAGAAAAAGGAAAATGAAGCATGCTGGGAAACCAACAAGAGAAATCCGATTCCGAAACCCGCCAAACGCAATTTCAACTCGGCCCGGAGATGGCCCAGTGATTCGTTCCGAGGAGAACGAGTCCCCCTGCGAGAGCCGAGGCCGGCCGGCGAGGCGACCGTCGTTCGTCCGCCGGCGGGGAGGAAGTTGCCGAAGAAGCTGCTACGAAATTCGCCCGTGGCGCCGCCCCGCTGTCCGGTGGCCGGGCGGGCAGGTTGCGGAGCAGGCGACGACCGGGGCCCAAGGGGGAGAGATGGGATGAGGGAATCCTGAATTGCAGAAAGACGGCCAGGTGTGGAAGAGAAAGACTGTACAGGGGGAAACAGAATAAATCAGAAGCTTGGTCGGAAAGCGGCGGCAAGGTGAAGTGTTAAAGGGAAACAAAAGTAAACGGAAAGAAACGAAAAACCGATATGTTGGAGAAACGAATTGGTAGAGGCAGTGAGTGATAGCAGTGACTGAAGTAGGACAGGGGTAGATTAAAGTTGCAGTGAAGGAACAAGAGGAGTCCAGAATGGTAGATATTTGGCTGAGGTTGAACGATGTTGTTGGCAAGCGGCAGGGCTGGAGTGGGCCAAGGTCAAAAGATGGCAAAGACTGTGATGTTCTGACCAGAGAGGAGAAGCGGGGAATGCGAGAGAAGGGTGATCAAGGTTGCGGGAAGATGTAGGGAACGTATGGTTAGCGGATTGTTTGGGAAGGAGCGGAATGAATATGTGGCGACTGGGGTAGTGGAATTTAGGGAGAAATGGAGAATAATGGGGTATACATGAAGTAATGGAGCGTACATGGGAGTAATAGGAATTATCCGGGAAAAATGAGGAATAACGGGAGGTAACACAAAGTAACGTGGACTAAAGAGAAACAACGGAGAATAAGGGGCAGTAACGAAAAGAAACGGGAAGTAATGGGAAATGACAGAGAGAAATGAGGAGTAACGGGTCATCAGGGGAAATAATGTGGAGTGAAGGTAAACCACGGATAGAAACGAGGCGTATCGGAGAGTATCGGGAAGTAAAGGGAAGTAACTGGAATTGCCAGAGACAAGCGAAGAGTAACGGACAGTAACGTGAAATAACGTGAACTTGGAGTAGCTTGGAGTAACGGAGAATGCCAAGGAGTAACGGGGAGTAACAGGGAGTATCAGGGAGTAACAGGGAGTAACAAAGAGTAAAGAGGAGTAAAGGATGGTGCCGAGCGAGCCAGGAGTAACGCCCAGTAACGCTAAAAAACGTGAAGCACCGTGAAGTAACGTGGAGTAACGGGGAGTAACGGGGAGGACGGGAGTGACGGTGACGGAGGTGAGTGAGAAGCAATGACGGAGGTGTGGAGAGGGCAGGTGTGGCCCGAGAGGGCGGTAGGCACTGGTGGCAGGAGGGGCCGGGGAGGAAGGGGCGGGGCAGCAGGAGCGGGGACAGGCGGGCGGCGGGCCGCGCAAGTGGGCCTGTTACAGGACCGCGGCCGTAAACTTTTTACGGCCCCCTGAGGAGGGCCGCTGCAATATGTAGGCGGCTGCGCGCCGGCGAACCGGCCACCGGGCCAGCAGCGGCAGCGGCAGCAGCCGGGCGAGCGACAGCCGGCCTCTACCTGCCGCGCCCGCCCCCACACCCCCACACCCCCCTCCACGCCACCACCTCTGACCGCGACCCGCAACTGGACACCGCTGCGCCGCACCCGCCATGGATAAAACATCCAGCGCAAAAACCCACTCGCTGTCTTTCCTCTTTCATACGAACTCGCACGAGTAATCACTCGCACATTGGTACTACGAGTTTATAAATGTTGAAAAAAAAAACACCTGGAGAATTGAGTTTTGATTTATCTTTGCGCATTATTATTTCATACGCTGTCTACTGATTACATTCGTCAACATATTTTTATATTTATTATTATTGCATGATCATTATTATTAGTAGCAGAATATCTCAATTTAATTATTTGTTATATTAAAGGTATTTTATACCCCTGTGCAAATTTAAAAAATCAATAGAATGTTTCTAATGAGTTCCAGGCAGCTGTTAAATATTGTTAGCTTTTAATTTCACCACAAACTTGTCATGGAAGATTTTAAACACGTGTCTGCTGTTGATTTTGTATGATATAATGGTGTGTCATGACACATCGTATGTGATTTGCTAGACTAGCTCGGGTTGATGGGCGTCTGTAAAGTCTATCCAAGACAAAGTACAAAAGTGGGAGAGAGCCAGGACCACCCAGAGAGAAAGAGAAAGACAGAGAGACGGAAGAGAGAGGGGGAGGGGCAGACAGGGTGAAGCTGAGCAGGAACGAAAGCTTCAGTGGAAGTCGGAGAGTGCGAGGATGACAAGGGAAACAATAGAAAGTCAACGAGTCGATTGGAGAGAAAAGAGAGGGGAGAACGAGGAAATTAATGCGAACGACGGAGCGCAGGACGGTCGAGCCGAGCAGAGACGAGACAGAGCGTGCGCTTCGAACAACGGCGAAATTATCAAACCGAAAAAGGGCCGAGACTTGATTAAATTACAAAAGATTAAAATGTTTCCGGCGAAAATTATTTCAGATGGGATAATTCACCGTGCTCTGATGGAACAAAGACATCCTTCATTAATTGAATTGCACGATCCGATGAATGTTGTATCACGTTATGCAATAATTACTCTTTGAAGTTTTGATTCCTCACGTTAATTGCATTACAGAACTTGACTAATTACTACACAACTTTCAGCAGATTACGGCTGTGTACTCACTCAACAAAAGAATGTATTTTTTATGAGTAGCAATGCACTGAGGGTGCTTAATATAATTTGCGACTTTTGTAGTGTGAAATCTAATCCAGTTGCTAATCTGAATCAAATAAACCTCAGGAGATGACGTGAGGGGAGGGGGGGCAAGCGGTTTGAGGTGGAGGTGCGAGAGTAGGAGGGCGCGGAGGTTACGCGAGGTCTTTCACCCTCAAAGAATTATCCGCTCGTGTTTAATTATATAATTAATGCATCCGCGTAATTAGGGCGGGTTTATCGCGGCGCGCCGGCGTGTTTGGATTAGGCGAGGATGCGAGGCGGTTGCCACCCCTGCCGGCACCGCCCCCAAACCCCTCCAGCCACCACAGCCGACTCGCGAAACAAGCCCCCGCCGCCCAGCCCCGTCTCCAAACCATTCCCAGCCCCGCATCACCCTTTCTCCTCCCCGCCACATACTTATTTCCCTCACCCTTTCCCCGCCTCACAATCTCCCCGTTTTGCAGTTGAATGTAACCGGCCCGGCTGTCCTTTCACTGCCCCGCCTCAGCCTTCGCCCGCTTCGTCTACCTTGTCCCCGCTCCGCCCTCATTGGCCACCCGACTCTCCTTTGTCCCACCCTACCCTTTCTCCGAACTACAAACTCTTTACCCGCCTCGTCTACCCTTTCCCGGTTCACCCCACCTTTTCTCCAACCTACAAACCTTTTACCCGCCTCGTCAGCCCTTACCCCGCCCCACCCCACCCTTCTCCTACCAACAAACTCTTTACCCGCCTCGTCGACCCTTTCCCCGCTCCACCCCACCCCTTCTTCTACCTACAAACCCTTTACCTGCCTCGTCTATCATTTCCCCGTCCCACCCCACCCTTTCTCCCACCAACAAACCCTTTACCCGTCTCGTCTACCCTTTCCCGTCCCCGAACACCCTTTCCCCGACTCGCATACCCTTCCACTCCCCGCTCACCCTTTCTCCATCCCACTCCACCAACACAACACTCGACCCTACCACCCCATCCCTCCTCCTCACTTCGCTTCCCCTCCCTGACAATTCCAGTCAGTCCCGCGACCTTTCCTCTCCCCCTCACCAGTCCTGCCGAACCCCGCAACCCGCCCTCTCCCACTCACTGTGTCGTCCCCGACAGCCTCGCCACCGACACCGCCATTTCCGCCGTCCCCGTCGCCAACCCCCCACCCAAGGTCGCGGCCCCACCCCCGCCTCCGCCGGCGGCGGCGACGCCAGCGCAGCCCGCGCGGCGCGGCGGGAGATTGAATTCTAATTACTGGGCGTGACGTCGGCGCCGTCTCTCCCCACCTCCCCGCCCGCGCCAGCTACCCACGCTCACGCCCCGGGCGACGGTCGCGCGTCGCTCGCGTGTCTTCGCCCACGTCGCCCCTCAGGAGGGGGTGGAGGTGGATCGTCTAGTTATTGCATCGCCACCTTCCCAGAGAAAAACATGCACTACACTTACGGGACTAATGACCTGAGTTGTTGACGCGTCCGGAAACACGAATCAATCAATCAATCTAATGATTGCTCTGCGCCGAACATGCAACGCTCGCAGTCGATGAAAATTATGCCTGGGTATGTTTAATAGTAAGGTGTTTCATTATTTAAGGTCGCATGAACTAAAAGGTCATTAGCGATCACTATTGGATGTAACGTTATAGTATGAGGATGAAACGATATGGTAATGATAGGGGGTGAATGGCCGAACACATACAACCATGCCCGAGGCGGGATACGAACCCGCGACCCCACGGTCCGAGATCACTACGGCACTATTATCTTAGCGATCTCGGACATGGAGCCGACGGGAGGAAGGTTTGGCACTGTGCTTTGATCACATTTTTCACGTTGACATCTCTTCGTCCCTATCTCTCCTCTTCCTCATCTTCTTTTATATTTTCCCACGAAAATTATTTAATTGATGTTTCTTGTAGATTCATTGCTCTTTCATTTTTTCGTCTATTTTATTCTCGTTTTGATTTTCTTTAAGTATAGTTATTTATATTGATTCAATAGTCAACATTCCTTTTGTTCACAAAACACGATGTCTTGAAAAATGAATACGGTATCAGCACACAGTATTTTTTAGTTATTTTGATGGCTATACAATAACTTTATGATGTTAAATTAAATTGTTTCGTGAGCTATTTGAGTGAAGAAAAAAACATTATGCACATTTTACACTCTTAGATTGTCACGGGAGTGATTCTGCCTCCCAAACTTTCGAGTATTGAAGGTGTTCACAAGTGAGCGGCTACGTTTGTTGTAAGCAAAACTTTTAAAATTTGAGTGTGAAATATTTCAGAAAAGGCCAAGAAAGCTACGATTACTGACAATTCGTAGAACATATTTAGGAAAAGGCAAAGCTTCGAAAGGAATTCGAAACATCATATATTTCATTGTCCGAAAAGGCATCGTACATTCGTAAAAATAACCTGAAGTATAAAATTCATGGAGGAATTGCATATGTATTCCGAAGGATAACTTTTTGGAATGTACCTTCTTATTCTTTTGTTTTAAATACAATCATTATTTTTTTTAGAAAAATCGTTAGCATTTACTAATTAACAGAACTTTAGATTATGGCAGAAATTTCACAGATTCTTTTGTGTTTCCCATTGCAAAAGCCTCTAAACTAACAATGTAATATATAAAGACTTCTCTTTCCTTTCTTTGTATTTCTTGTAATTCTTTGTAATGTCTATACCAGAACTCCATTTGATGCTAATATTTAAAATATACCAATGACCTTGAAACTCTTACAGCAGGTTTTTATCGCTATATTTTACCAAAAAAAAAGATGTTGTGGTCGTCATTAAATAAGAAACGGGTATTCATAAAATACCAGCACAAAGGCGGATGCTTTATAATGAGTTCGTCACATAAGGACAGGACTGATTCCTCAGTGCCATTCAATTATTTCAAACTCACAAAAATATATTACAGGTTTGGATTTTTACCACACACATTGTATTTCGCTTTCATGATGATTGATATTTTCGAACACATTATGTGCTGTAATTATTAGTCCCATAGTGTTGTTAATGTTTATTTTAGGAAGTGAATGTGATTCATATCCTATTGAATGGTGAGATCCAACGCAGACCTACACCCAGCTTTTGTCCTCCAAATATCTCCCCCTAGCGAGGTACCTCTTCTGAATGGGCACGTACTAAGCTCTCGACATGTGTGATAGTTTAGTACATATTAGTGTATGTGTGAGTGTGTGTGTGTGTGTGTGTGAGGAGTGAGGATAGGACAAGTAAGGAAAGATCTCGCGCGGTCCGTTGCCAGTCTGTTTGGGTACTGCTCCGGTACTCGCCTAGTATCGATCGGAGGAGCAACGAAAATCTACCGATCAGAGCAGCCACCCGCTTGGATTCTTCTCCTCCAAACATCCGTTGAATTCGAACTAGCTATAAAACTGATATCGGATATCCACCACCGTTGGGACCGGAGTCCCTGCAGAGATAGCGCCAATGCAGACGCTGTGCTGAACTCGGCCGTATCAATCTACCACGAGCTCCATACGGACTCGTCGCGGCCAGAGTGATGAAGCCGTGCACCAAGATGAGTGACGATCCATCAGCGTCTGCTAGACAAAGTGCACGAAGGCGTCAGCGTCACTGTGGCAGGCTGCACAGGCAGAGATGCATAAGGGGACTCTGGCAGGTGCTCTCAATCACCTCACGCAGCGCGGTGCATTTCAGCTATCACTTACGATCCGAGAGCAGCGATAGATCGCTTCTCTGAAGGAAACGCTAGAGAAAGTTCCGTGTAGTAGGTGTTGCACTTGATGTTGATGGTGAGGTATTATTCCACGAAATCCAAGCGCTAGCCCTAACGCAAATTTCTCCACGGATATTCGAATCACATTCGTGGAAATACTAGAAGCGGCAGCTTCTAGTATTTGTACGAAGGTGCTTCTAACATCCGTGGAGAGTATTTGAATAATCTGCGTCCGTGCCCACGTCCGTGTCCGCCTGTCCCTGCGTCCGTCACTCACGGTTAGACCGCTTCCGTTCTATACCAATCGAGACAAACGGATTTTCATTCGATGCGTCGCGGTCTCCTGGTGGGGAACTGATGTTGTGTTTGCGAATCTATTCAGAAGATTCCAGGAAATTTCTCCACAAACGTGTATTTGTGCAGTTTTGAGGGGGAAAACTTATTTTGAGCGACTTAAACCATATTCAGAGATGATCAATAGCTTATTTTATTCCTTTTAATAAGACAAATGGACTGGCGTTGTTTTTAGCCAGATTCTTTCAGTATATCCTGAAAAAAAAATAGAAAAACATGATTTTGGGGTGTTTCATCACCTACACCAGCGAAACGCTGTGAATTGCTACATTTCCGGCATAATATAAATGTTACCATGATTCATAGCACTATATTTTTAATCAAAATTATTTGTGAAACGTACAATTTTCAATGAAGTGCTGTTGTCAATGGGGTATATACCTTGAAACATAATATATCTTGAAATATTTTTATACGCTAAATGAAGATTATTAGGACATCTCAATTACATAAACCAGCCCAAATGCAGCAATAAAATCTCTATTTGTTGTAAAATAAGTTCTTTACTTGGTTTAATAACTGTATATATTTTGTAAATCTTTCTACTATATTTCCTGAATTATTGTCGGCGTCGGCGGTGGTAATGAAGAAGGAGGTGGTGGTGGTGGTGATGGAGGTGGGAGTGGTGGTGGAGGTAATGGTGGCAATGGTGGTAGTGGTGGTGGTAATGAATGATTGTGCTGGTGCAGATGGGGGTGGTGGTGATGGTGGTGGTGTTGGTGGTGGTGTTGATGGTGGTGGTAGCAGTGGCAGTGAAGGGTGTCATCATGATTTTTATTATTGTGATGGTTGAGGTTGTGATGGTGGTGGTCGTGGATGTGGTGGAAGTATCGGCGGTGGTTAACATTGTCGAGGAGGTTGCGACGGCGGTAGGAGCGCGGCAGCGCAACCTCGCAGTTGTCTGGCCTCGCTCCAGCCAATTTTCCGGCAGGCCGCTCTTATCTCCGCAGCACCCCCCCACCCCCCACCCACGACGCTCCCCCACCCTGCCTCTCCTCGCTGCGCGGCCACACAGCTTCGCACTCCGGCGCCCGCCCGCCTTCCAACTTCCGTCGGCGGGACACGAATTTCTCACTGTAAACAACCCAACAAGTTATACGTCGTCCTTCGACCTTCTCGGTGCTTCGCGATGGTCACAGAGAACGTTCAACAAAATATTAGCTACGTCCCTCGCGTTATCGACGCTCCACATGTTTTGACGTAGATAAAACTCATCAAAGAGTAACAGAAGAGCTTAGAAAGTATTACAAAACATTGAAAATTGCGTTTAATATTCTACACAAAATTCATTTAGGATATTTCTAGTTCTCCTATTTTTCCTTTATATTTATTTCTTTGCTTATTCTATGCAATGGTAAACAATTTGTTTCCCCCCGGCATTTGACATTGGTGAATTCAATACATATTTTCATTGAATCACGAAATTGTGGCTCTGATGTGTGTTAGCTCACAACAGTGAGTGAGTGTGTGGTTTTGTCAAGAACAATAAATTTATCCTTTGTGAATTATATTGTTCCCTGCATTATGTTTTTATTGGAACGTATCGTAATCTATTTGGAATTCACCTGAACTCGTATGATTTAGTTCGACAGTGATGTCAAAGACCAATGAAAACCACGTTCTGTAGCATCACTGCGGTTATATTTACATTCAATATTGCACGGTGTAGCCAATTACGAGTTCGAATTTCTCTCTCAAATCATTTTTTAAATGGTATATTGAAAAAACAATAAAAACAGGTTATACATAGTAATTAGAATTTTCAAAATCATAACGCCCTTTGCACTGAATCAGGATATAGTTGTGGAACTTATGCCTACTGTACACGGTCATATTTTTTACCCTCGGAGAATTTTCGCTAGAAAAACTCTAATTACAGGGCCTTGGTAACAAAAAGTTGATAAATCCAGTTGCTAAATTAAAAAAATTCTTTATCACATGCTGTAGCTAGAATCCATATTTTGTGAGTCCTTGATGCCGAAAAATTGAATGATGGCAAAATGTCTGTTCTTCTGTGAACAACGCTAGGGGCTAAACTTTTCAGCCGATTTTCTCCAAAATTGATTTTCCCTAATAGATTTGGCTGATGTTGCGGCCTCTTGAATTTGAAAACCGACATTTTAATTTTGGGTCTACTTTACATGAAGTCCCTGGGGCATTTTCCAAATTTTCAAACAAAATGGTTCCATTGGATTTGCTTAAATTTTGTTGATGGATAGTGTGAAGGACGTATAAGAGAATGGTACAGGTTTCATGTCCGTTCAAAACCCTGAATTTTCGAAAATTGCAAAAGTTCAAATTCTTTCACAGTCTTCTTACAACTAAATTTATAAAGGTAGAGATATTTTTATTTTATGAAATCTGTTCCTTAAAGATGAAAATAAAGTCATGTACAATTTTTCGAAACTTTTAGTACCTTTACAGTAATTTTGCGTGAAAGTACGGGCGATGAAATATGCGTTATTTTAGCACCCCTCGTTATAAAAAGTTTTATGAACCGTAGAATACGTAAAATGTTACATAAAACATAATGTTGTACACGGTCAAATTTTTCGTAATACTGTTTGTCCCGCTATGAGCGAGGAATACTGTGTACTAACATTATTGTTTCGGCCTTTCGTTTTGTGTTACGATTAGAATAAGAAGGATCGTTGACAATACACAAGCTGGGGTACTTCTGATGTTCATCTCAAGGCGCGCTTTCCCCCACCACTGTCAACGCCTTTGGTTTCGATGCTCGTTTAGTTTATCATCTTTTGAAGAAACTAACATAGCCCACGTCCGGATAGAAATATGGTGCAGATTGTTGTGTTTGAGCTTCGCGGTTCTCTCACAAGTATCGCTTCTCTCAAAGGCATTCGAGATTGCTGATGGGTTGTTGCGTTAAATTATTAGATAAAAATGCATGTACTATTTTATAAAAAGCTTTGAATTTTATCGTGTGAAAACTACATTTTATAAAACGTTTTGTTTTAAGAATTGTTTACAAATAAATAATTTAGAAACACAATATGACAAAAATATCACCGTGTACAACATAAAAAGCAGAGCAAACTAAAGAAAACATGTAGCCTAACAGCTCTGTGATCTGTGAGGGTTGCCAAGGTACTTCCAGAAGAACACAACGTATCAGAGATGAAGATAAAATCCGAAGCCACCCACTTTTCCATAAGCAGATTACCCAATGGCACATCACGACCCCGAAAAATTATCTCGCCGACGGGAGCCCCTTATCATCGCACGGAGGGCGGAGGCGTAATAATTTTAAACACTCGAGCTACGCCCTTCCCGCCCGCCCTCCAAAGGGCTAAAACGACAAATCCTTAACATGCGCTCCAGTAGTCGCTATCTCCCCACGTCGGCGCGCCAGCCCTGCATGGCGATGCGGGGGTCGCCCTTATCGCCCTAATGGTAGTCGGAGGCCCGCAGGGCGCGGAGGGCGCGCAGATAGCCATCGAAGGGACGCGAAGGGCGCGCCCTTTGTCGCCCCCGGGGCTGCGCGGGCAGAAGGGAGCCCTTGGTCGTCTGCGATGTAAGGGATGTCGGGGAGAAACAGGGCAGGGGGAGGGCGGACGAGACGGAAGGGCGCTGGGTAGTTGCGTGGAGGGCTGTGGATCGCCCGAAGGGTCGAAGAACTGAAAGTTACCGAGACGGCGGTGGAGGGGGGGATTTGAATGGGAGTGGTGGTGAAAGCAGACAGGTGAGGCGGGCCAAGCGATGTAGCAGACTGATATAATCGTTTTGAATGGAAGTACATTTGTCAGTAAAAGAAATTAAGAGGGTGGCTTTCATTCGGCCAAATGGTTCAGAGGCGTGGGCATGTTCTTGGAAATGGGAGCAGGGGTGGGTTCAGAGACGTGAATTTAGACCTACGTACGCGTTACACCATTCTATGGTGTCAAATCTTGCATTATACTTGGGTTTTTATTTCTTGGCGCTTGGGGGCGTATCATCACTATGGAATATCTCACGGTATTTTGTGTTGTTCTCGGTTACGTCGCTAGGAGTTGCATGATCTCCAGCACTGCTCGATACAGCCGCGACCATGCGACTCGTAATGGCACGATTGAGAACGACGCAAAATACCGTGAAATGATACCATCGTGATGACACGCCTCCACGCGCCAAGAAATAAAAACCCAAGTATAGTCACTAGTGTTTTCTTTTGTGTTGTGGCATGGTGAGCATTCCCAGTACATCATGTATCACCAGTGAACGAGATTTCATCCCTATTTGGGGGGAGGGCGCACGGGCAGAAGGGGTCTCTTGGTCGTCGACGATGTAAGGCATGTCGGAGGAAAGCATGGGAGGGTGTGGAGAAGAAGACGGGAGGTCACTGGGTGGTTGGGGTGGGGATGGAGATCGCCGGAAGGGACGAGGAACTGAAAGTTACACAGGCATCGGTGGAGGGGGACTTTGAATGGGAGTGGTGGCGAGAGCAGACAGGTGAAACCGGCGACGCGGTGAAACTCTCTGATAAAATGTCTTTGAAAGTTCATTTGTCAGTAAAAATGTTACTGAAATTAGAGAGTACGTTTCATGCCGGCCATGTGCTGCAGGGGCATGGGTACACACTTCGGCAGGAACGCAGGGCTGGATTTTTACTCACGTAGGTTTAGGCTTAGGTACACATTACACCATGCTGTGGTTTCGAATCTTGGTAAGGCACTAGGCTTTCCGTTGTATTGGGTTACGGTGAGCATTCCTAGTATTCATGTATGACTACAGAGCGCGATGTCTTTTCTATTTCTATTCTCCACCTCTATAACTACTACACACAGTTGTTATACTAGGTATTCACGGCGTAAATACTTGGTATTCACGGCGCAACGGTTCATGCTGTAATCGAACTCTTGGGACAATGCAGACATTCTACTTCTAACTTACAGTCTCTTCTTCTAGCCGTCTCTATAGGTACTGATAGATTCATAAACCTGGGTGACTGAGAAAGAAAGTAATACGTCCAAAAGGCGATGTATGGGCTACACTGGCACAATTGTTTGGAGGGACACGCAAGAGTAACTAGGTTGTTGCGCCGGCAGTAGGATTAAAAATATATATACAACTTAAGTCAGAGGATCAAAAATTCCCGTAGCAACTTTTGGGACGACCTGCAATGAATTACTTCAGAAGTGAACAGATGAGGCGATGAAGACGGAAAGGATATTTCAAAAATAACTGTAAAGTACACTTGTGTTAAATGATGATAGTTGAAAATAGCAACCACCTTTAGTCTATTTAATGGCAAACTGATACCGGAAAGTATGTGAGGACCTAATATTAGCAAATGAACCACAACGTGGTGTTCCGCCTAGTGTCAACAGTCGTACAATAAATTGAATTCTTAACAGAAAATTTACCTCAAAAGGAAAATTCAGTTTAAAAGGCAATTTTGTTTCCATTTTTACATTTTATTCACTTCTTAGCACCATGATAAACTGATAATAGGATTATCAGCTTATCAACAACAATTTCATTGTTTTTTAATTTTGATTTTGTTGACCAACTCGTATTACTTTGCAAAGAGAATCAAAACTTTATTTATTATTCACTTTTTATTTGGTACAAAATATTTCCTAAAATAAAATATAATGATTACTGAAATTAAAATACTTTACTTTCATATGAGTAATAAAATTATCGATTTGTATCGGATATTCCTGTCCGGATATTCCTGTTGTAAATCCAAAACAAAACTAACAATTCGCTCAATTGGGGGAAATGCTTTAGTTCATTAACAATATTTGCAACATTTTTGTACAAGGCACTGTAATTCACAAGAGATTAAAACTTCAAATTGTACTTAATTATCAGTATAGTAAGGAAAGAAAATGATATGTTAAGTTCAAGTAATTGGCTTTCCAACGGCAATAAAGAGGTAATTCTTATCCAATATAACACAATCTCCTATTGTGTTCATTTAAAATGTAAATTAATAAATCTTCCCCATTTCACGAAATAAATATATTAAGTGGTTTAAAGTTTACAATGTAAATAAATTAGCTTCATATGTGTAAATTGTATTACCTTAATGAGAGAAAGTGAAAAAAAATTTAAAGTTTAACATACAGTTGAGTGCCCTAATATAACCATTGTACATTGAACACTCATTATCATTAATTAAAATCATTAAATCGTTTAGCAGAACTCAGTTTTAGGAAATTTTCAATGACGTTATATACAAATATGCACCTATTTTCGAAACTTTGTATAAATAATTGAATTACATTCATGGAACAATGCAATTATAGGAATGAACAATTATAAGCCCGTTGGACGGCGGCTGAAACGCATTTTAGGTGCAGAGAAGGGGCGCCTAGGTGCCCCCTTAAAATATACAGGAAACCGTGCACCCGATCTGGATTGCTCTACCTCTCTCCTCCGAACAGAGAATTGCTATAGGCATTCGGCCGCCGCCCCTCCGCCTACCTTCCTCTGCCCATCGTCCTCCATCCACTTCCTTCTGCCCTCTTACCACCGCCCTCCATCCTCCATCCTCCGACCCCCACTCTCTGACACCCACCCTCCACCCTTGGTTTTTTTTCCCGATGCCCTCTCCACCATCCGCCCAGCGCCCTCAGCCCTCTGCTCTCCACCCCTCTGCTTTCCACTCCTCTGCTCAACACCCCTCTGATCTCCACCCTCTTCTCGGCAACTTCTGCTCTGCAACCTCTGCTCTGCAACCTCTGCTCTCCACCCTCTGCTCGCCACCCTCTGCTCTCCACCCTCTGCTCGCCACCCTCAGCTCTTCATCCTCTGCTCTCCACCTTCTGCTCTCCACCCTCTGTTCGCCACCCTCTGCTCTCCATCCTCTGCTCTCCACCCTCTGCTCTCCACCCTCTGCTCTCCACCCTCTACTCGCCACCCTCTGCTCGCCACCCTCTGCTCGCCACCCTCTGCTCTCCACCCTCTGCTCTCCACCCTCTGCTCTCCACCCTCTGCTCGCCACCCTCTGCTCGCCACCCTCTGCTCGCCACCCTCTGCTCTCCACCCTCTGCTCTCTACACCTGTTAATGGACTCGTCTCTACATCCCACCTCTCACCGTACTCCACCAGTCGTGCTGTGCCCACATCAACCGCCTGCTCACAACTGCCGCCCAGCCGTGCCCCGCCAAACGCACGAGCGGCCGAGCGGCCGCAGAGGTTGAGCCTGTCGACAGAGGCAGGCGACGTGCGTCTACGCGAGGTAACTGTAGCGGCGGTCGGTGGCGGCTGCGAGATTACCGACAGAGGCGGAGGCGGTGAGGCAACGGAAACGACAGCGACGGGAGTGACGGAGACAGCGGAGGGGGCGGAAACGGCGGAGGCCATGAAGGTGGTGGTGGCGGAGACACGCGGGACTGCGGGGGCGGCGCGGATGGCGAGGGCGGCGGGGCGGCGAGGGCGGCGAGGGCGGCGGGGTGGCGGGGACGGCGAGGGCGGCGGGGTGGCGAGGGCGGCGAGGGCGGCTGGGCGGCGAGGGTGGCTGGGCAGCGGGGACGGCGAGGGCGGCGGGGACGGCGAGGGCGGCGGGGTGGCGAGGGCGGCGAGGGCGGCTGGGCGGCGGGGACGGCGAGGGCGGCGGGGCGGCGCGGGCGGCGGGGACGGCGGGGCGACGGAGGCGGTGGGGGGCGGGAGCGGCGGAGGTAGTGGGGGCAGCGGGGGTGGCGAGGGCGGCGGGCCAGTGGGGGTGGCGGAGGCGGTGGGGCAGCGGAAGCGGCGGGGGCAGCGAGGGCGGCGGGGAGGTGGAGGCAGCGGGAGCGGAGGGGGTGGCGGGAGCGGCGGGGGTGGCGGCGGCGGCTGGCAGCGGCGGGGGCAGCGAGGCGGTGGGGGTGGCGGGGGCGTCTGGGGCGGCGGTGCGGTGGGGGTGTTGGAGCGGCGGGGGCGGTGACGAACGCGGAGGCGGAAGCGGCTGCAGAGTCGGAGGCGGCGGCGCTCCATCCGTCATGCCGCGCGTATCTGGCGCCGACGCGACCCGACGCCGCGGCAGCCAGCGGCGCACGAAGCCGGGACGTTGACGAGGGCGGGGGGGGGCGGGGCCGGCTGCTCCTTGGGCGGGCGGCAGGCATTTGAGGCGAGGCCGGCGGAGGCGGCGGAGGCGGCGGAGGCGGCGGAGGCGGCGGAGGCGGCGGAGGCGGCTGGAGGTGACGGCTTGAAGAGGAAGGAGTTGGCGCGGGATAACAAACCGGCAGTACTGATGGGTGATGGGGTAAGGAGCGAATCTGGGAATTAAGAATTATGTATGATAGTAGGAATAACATGCATAGTTAACGAATTTTAAGCTTAAAGGGACGAGAAACGTATTACGTGGAAAGTCATAAAGGAAAGAAAAAAAGGTAAACCACACAATTGGGACATCAAGTACTGGACACGAAAAAGAAATATGAAAGTAGTAAATACTAGTATAGAAGTCTCAGGAAATGATGAGTGTAGGGTGCTTAGTATATTCAATTCAGTTATTTTTGTAATTTGCATATAGAATTATCCTATTACAAATTTCTGTGCGTACTCACAGCTCAATCATAAACAAGTTTCGATACAAATCATTTCAGATAGAACAGGTAGCGCAGTAATCAATAGATTTCTGTTGATATTAATTTTTACACTTTCTAACGTTGCTGCTTAGTATATTTGGAATGAACGTGTTTGAAGAAAACATGCTAATATTAATTTGAGCTGATTCCTGATTAAGTGAATCTAGTATGCAGTGACGTGATGAACGTTCGCCATACCACAACCAACTGAATACCTGTTTGGACCGTTTTTGAGCAACTGCTAACATACATTAATCTGTACATTTGAAAACACGCATTTCTCTCAGTGAAAAACTGAATTCTAGCCAGGGAATTACACGATCTACCTATTACAAGCGAGCTTCACATTCGCAATACATCTCCTGCAAATACCCCGTTGCCTGCCCAACATGCCTTCATCCAAATGCCTATTACGGCACATTCCGGGAGCGAAATAAGAAACGAGAGAATCAGGCGATAGATGTAGACCGAAGATCCCTCCTGCAAAGGCAAGGGAGAAAGGAGCGACAGCTACGTAAAGGAGAGCGCGAGGCAGTCCGAAGCTTTGGATGGATAGAATTACGAGGAGTCAACGGCGAACCCTAAATAGCTTAGTAAACATTCGATCCCGGAGGCTAGGAAGTACTTCCAGGTAAAAAGACAAATTTGAAACAGAGAATCGAAGTAAATTTAGATCCTAAGAGACAATGTTGGAGGGGGATATTGAGACACGCAAAAATAAGGAAGGGAAACTGTAAAAAGAATGACTGCGTGAGACCACTGACGGATCAAGGAGACGGTGCAATAGGGGCCAAGCCCCCCCCAAAGGCCTAGAGTTTTCGTTTACCTTCCTTTATTTGGAAAAATTGATATAAATGTTTATTTACGTTCGAATTGTCTAATTATTTGAACAATACTATTGTATAGTACCATATATACACTATATAAATAATATACAACATAATAACAAATATGGTTATTATTTAACAAAAATCTACAATGCGCCCGCCGCAAAGAAAAGATCGTCTAGATCCGCCCCTGTGTGACACAGAATATATCGATTGACTGGTTGATTTTATTTCATTTCCGGGTGCGGCAACATTTAAACTCAGTAGCCCCCTTAATATAGTGAATATTTGTATTCCGGGAGGTGGCGCTGTAGCTCTATTAACAGAACGTGAGATCCAATGCCGATCTACACGTTGTCATTCGGGATATTCCCTTGGTATCTCCAACAGTGGACCACCACCCAAACCGAGACAGTAATAAGCCCGCGTCTGATCTCCTTCGCTTATAGCAGTCCAGTAAATGTAGGTGTAAGAGAAGAGTAGGGGACAAAGATGACAAAAATGATAGAAAGCGGACAGTATTCCGTTTATTAAGGTAATGTTAGGGCAATTGTATTGAACGGAAAGATTGCCTATACCGATCACGTAGAGAGTTTACTATAAGAAGGTACCGCTTTGACACCTACTGCTGACAGGATAACTGCAAGTTACGTGCATTCCCTCAATTTTCCAATGCGTTTGTTTACAGTTAGCACATTTGTAAATGGCTTCATCGCTATATCTCGCTGTGTCCTCGCCCTCCATGACGTTTATTTATTTCCTATAAAAGGGGGCCCCTTTATAGAGTACTTCTTCTATAGTGCGATTTTTTCTAACTCTGACCCTCAAGTTCTTACGGCCACGATGAACTATCATACGGCATTTCGCGTCTTTCTCCGTTGTGCCGCTAGAAGCCGCATGATCGCAAGCACTATCGCATGATATGGTCGCTATCATGCGATACCTGACGGCACGACTGAGTACGTCGCAAAATACGATGACATATTCCGCCCTGAAGACAGGGCTTTAGAGGCAAAGTTAGAAAAATCGCAGTAAATAGCAGCCAGCCTCTTAGAATTCTTCTCCAGACAGGGCCTGAATTCAACCGAGCACGTCAGAGACGGAGGAAGCAGCAACAGACGCCTACAGAACTGGCGGGGGCCGGCCGACGCACCGGGGGATAGCATTGCGGGACGGCAGATCACCGGCGTCTGCCGAGCAGCTCTGCCTAGATCCAGAGGGGAGGGGAGGGAATGAGGGCGTGGCAACCGAACTCTGAAGGCTTCGCGCGCGCCCAACTGCGTGCCTGGGCGGCGCACAGGTCGACGGGCCGTTGGAAGGACAGACGGCGAATGCCGCCGGTCGCAACTATTTCATAAGTTGGCTGTCCTGCTGCCCGCCGCCGGGTGATCCGCTGGAGCGTCGGAGCGGCGTGCTGCTCGCAGCTCTCCGGCGGACATTGTGGAGGTCGACCCCTTGTCCTCGCCTGGGTTGGCACTCTGACAGATCTCTGGCGGAGAGACAGCAATTTGCGTGTGCTCGGTTGAGGCATGGGAGGAGAAATGTCCATAGAAACACTTGACGATTTTGGAAGTGAAAAACATTTTGAAACTTTACCGGAGTCCGTTTGCTAGCACACAAAGTGTATTGCATTACAGAATATTTGTGATTTGAATTATGTAGAAATGTTTGCCAAAACGAAAATTACTAGCACAAAAGAATGTTCACTAATTTGTGCTTTTAATAAGATATTAGTACAAGTGTTTGTTCAATGAAATTTCTGTGTGTTCAGTAAGAAAACTCAGTAATGGAAAGAAGCAGCCCCCTATATTCAGCTCTAAGCGGTGACTTAAATATATTTACTTTACTCTTAGCCCTTGTATGATACTGTTGGTGCGCAAGAAATTTCACACAAATATATTTAATAAGTAAATCACTTGTATTCGACGTGTATCTACAATAGAGAAAATTATGTACGTAGCTCCAAAAACTAAATCTCGAACATAGGATGGGAACATACTTTTTTGGGGCCCTTGGTACCGAAAAATACTTTTGAAAAGATGTTTTTCGTATTGCGTTGCATCAATAGTGCCCGATTAGTTCAGTGACCAATGCTTCATTATACTAATACGGCGAGTAGTCAAAACTTTTTCATTCATAAGTAGCTAGAGTGTGTGAATTCAAGGTTGTCTTACAAGTGGAATGTTTCACATTGATGGTGCATTAACCTTTCAAGACTTAACTGAACAGGAGGAACTGTTCTTAGGAGTTTATTGCTAAGCGTTTGCAATGAAAGCGAATTAACTTTTATTTGAACCAAATAAAGTATGTAACTGAACAATCTTATTTTTCGTCTCTTTCTAGAGTTGTAACCATCCATGTATTTGGCCGTAAATTTTCATTCATAATACTGTCGGAGTCATTTATAGACCCAGGAATATTTCTATATTGGGATGGAGAAACAGAACATCATTCGGCCAACAGAATGTGAATGGTGATAGGATCCGGAAGAAATAAACTTTTTTTTCCGAGGCCTGCTTGTTAATCCAACATTTGACTGAACTTGATCAGAGGAATCTCCAAAATCAAACAATGAGAACAGGCAGCCTGTACTATTTATTAATCATTCAGGCAGCAGTCGTTTTCACCCGAACTATTTAAATTCCCGGGGAAAGCGTACCGTTCTAACTCCATCCCATCTGGTCTCAACTGGTTTTAGAAAAATAATATTGGTGTATTTCCAGCACACCTCTTCTTCTTTCTGACCGGGAGGTATTAGGTTCGGGTCCCGACGGCGACAGGATTTTCGACACTAGCTTGTCAGCTAGGTCGAATTCAGCTAGGTCGAATTCAGCTAGGTCGAATTCATTCTGGAGGAGAATTCTAGCGGCCGGTTGCTCTGATCGGTAGTTTTCCGTGGTTTCTCCGGTCAACACCAGGCGAATGCCGGAGCAGTACCCTAACAAACGGGCCACGGACGGCGCGTAATATTTCCTTCCTCTTCCTTGTCCTATCCTCTCCTCTTACACACACACTTACACTAACATGCACTTTACTACCACACATGCCGGGAGACCGGTCGGGAGCTTACAGCATGTCCCGGCTGGGGCGGTGCCCCGCTGGTGGGAGATACCTGATTGAGAGGAAACCCCGCTAGTCGACGATACGTCGACGCCAGATCTCGCCATCCAGCGGGGAAAAGATCATCGCCACCTCACGAGAAAAATACACGCACTACACTTACGGGACTAATGACCAACGTCGTTGACGCGGCCGGAAACACGAATCAATCAATCTTCTTCTTTCAACTATGAGGTACCTTCTCAGCGTCCACCACCAGCCCGGAGCGTTACCTACCGTTCGCCCGCCCCGCCCGCGTGTCTATTACACCAACGCCGTCCTCGAGCCCCTTAATTACTGGACGGCGGCGGCGGCGTCCGCGCCGTGGGCGGGGACTGAAAGCCGAGGACGACGGCGACGACTGAATCCCCTTCCCCTTCCTCGTCCCCCGCAGGGAGTGACGCGTTCGCAAGCGAACGGGGGAGTAAACAAACGCAGCAAACAAACAAGTCGGTGCGCGCCCGCCCGGCCGCCCGGCCGTCGCCGCCGCCACTTGTCCGCCTGCGCGGAAGAGCGTCGAGTCGCATTGCGTCCCGTCGCCGCGGCAGTGGACGCCGTCGCTGGCCGCAGGCCGTTCTCCAAGAGGCCCAACCGGTTGGGTTTAGCTCAGAGTGTCGAATCTATCGGGAGGTCCTAGGGTTCTAAAGCGAATCGACCGGGAGGTCCTAGGGTTCTACAGAGAATATTACGGGAGGTCCTAGGGTTCTACAGCGAATCTACTCGGAGGTCCTAGGTTCCTACAGCGAATCTACCTGAAGGTCCTAGGGTTCTACAGCGAAATTCCTGAGGTTCTAGGGTTCTAAAGTGAATCTACCTGGAGGTCCTAGTGTTCTACAGTCAATTAACCTGGAGGTCCTAGGGTTCTACAGTTAATCTATCCGGAGGTCCTAGGGTCCTACAGCAAATCTACCCGGAGGTCCTAGAGGTCTACAGCGAATCTATCCGGAGGTTTCAGGGTTCTACAGCGAAATTCCTCGGAGGTCCTAGGGTCCTACAGCGAATCCACCCAGAGGTCCTAGGGTTATACAGCAAATCTACCGGGATGTTCTAGGATTTTACAGCGAATCCATTTAACGGGACGTCCTAGGGTTTGAGTTCAGATGACGTTGATTTTCCACACTAGCTACATCGCTAAGTCCAATCCAACCACTGACTGGAGGAAAAATTTTAGCCAACGACTGCTCTGAGTCTGCCGTGGTTTCTCTGATCAGTACTAGGCAAAATGCTGGATAATAGTACCCTAACGAGCCACGGACCGCGCGTTATCTTCCCTTCCTTGTCCTATCCTCTTCTCTTATAAACTCTTACTCATAAAATGCACTACCCTACAACACATGTCGGAAGAGCAGTCGGGGACTTCGAGGTTTTCTGGCTTCGGGTGGTGCCTGCGGGAGGAGATATCTGGAGGGGGGATATACCCAGCAAGCGAAAATGTACGCCTGCGGTGAATTTCACTTCTCTGCTGAGGAGGTACACCTCCACCACCAGCGAATATTCATGAACTACACTAAAGGGAAAATGGCCACAGTAGTGCTCGAAAACATCAATTAACGAATCGGAGAGGTTGCTCTCCATTCTTGCGCTACTTCTCTGAAAACGCTCTCTGAAAACTGTTGGGAGTCCCATTGGTATGAAATCTTTCAAATGCAAAATGATTTCAAATATCTGTGAACTTTACATTAATGGAATATTTTTTCAGAAATTCAACTGAAATCAAATTATTTACAATTAAATTCAAATAATTATGCAGCGACGAAGTACAGATAATACGAAATAGAAGATTGTGCCCTTTAAGGAGCAACAAAGTATGATGCTCTTAAAATTGGTACATAAATTGTACACCAATCATACCTTCATTTTATGAAATATAAGTGTAATAAGAGGCACAATACAAAGTAAAATAATACTTGCGGTAAAAAGGTGTGTGTCTCCCCTGTGTAATTTCCAAGGTGCATCGACAACGCTTCTTTCTACTCGTACGAGTTGTCGCTGAAACCCATGAATTATTGGAAATTCCCGTTAAAGACTACAGCGTTACAAACACGATTGAACAGTTTTTAACGAAATTTTTGAGAAAAAATAATCTTATTTAGTAGTAATTTTTTTATTTTGTTCTTTAGTTAAAAATCCTCCCTAATACAGATAATACTGTTTATAAAATATTATTATTATTATTATGATTATATTATTATTATTCCGAAAGTGCCAGCTTTAAAAATGAAAATATTTTTGTCGCGTTATTAACATACTTTAGTTTTATTTCGTCACTGTGTTACAGAATTATTCACCTAAAAATATTAAGGATCTGTTGAAAATAAAAATCAAACTTTAAAAATATTTTTTAAGTAACACCGTCAAACTTTTCAATGCTCTCCACTAACAATATTGGGTACGATATTATTCTGTAAAATATTTCAAGAAATGTCATTCAATTTTGAATTGCGAAGAACCTCAATGAAACAAGCTTACATTCAATAGACAAAAGACACAATGAAGCTGCCAACACAAAAAGCAAAGGCAACAAAACATGGCATAGAAATATCGTAAAAAATCCTGCTCAATATACAGAACAGGAATAAATACGATGAAAAGCGTCCTTCGGATTTTACGGCTGACGACGACGGTAATAAGAAAAACACTGAGAGCGTTTATGTATCCAATAAATCGGCACTTCTTTTATATAGCAAGATTCATATTTTATGCAAAACTCGGGCGGGGGTGGGCATATCCCGGAGACGGTGGCGGGTATTGACACGCCATCTTGCGACGGAGAAACCTCGCGAAAATAAACAAGTCGCCGAGGGAGGAGGCCTCAGCCAAGACCAAGTCTAGAAAACAAGAAGGGAAAACGAAAGGAGGAGGAGAGAGCGAGAAAGGAGGAAGAGAGCAAGGAAAGACGACGAGGAAAGAGGATAGCAAAGTAAAGTAAGTGGAGATATCAAAGAAGGGTAATGAAAGAGAGAACATGAGGAGGGCACGGAGAACAAACGTAAAGAAATACTTGAAGAACGACGATTAAAAAGTTTAAGGGTGGAGGACGCAGGAAAAGGAGATTAAGAGAGAAGCACTTATCGTGAGAAAAAGAATGAAGATAAGGAAGTAAAACCTGGGAGCAAGATGTCGACGGGAGGAGGGCAAGTGAGGACGCGGGAGAAGAAAACGAGGGGAAAAAAAGAGGCAAGAAAGAAAACGATGAATAAATATGACAAGAGAACAGCGACGGATACACACCGGTAAGAAATGAAGACGAAGAAGGTATAGAACAATAGAGATAGGCAATGGAGCACAACAGTCCTGGAGAGCAACGGTAAAATATGAGACACGATATGAGTACGAATTGAGCACAATCCCCTAGAAGGAAGTTCGAGGAGACACAACAGTTGAAGAAGGATGAAAGCACAGAGGATGGAGGAGGATAGCGAGAAGAAAACCGAAGGCGTTGGTCCAGAAGGCACAGGGAGGGAAGGACTGGGAGGTAGAAGGCATAAACATGAAGGACTGGAAGGAAGCAGAAAGGAGGCAGAGGGTGGAAGGACTGGGTGGGAGCGAGGGAGGGGAGGGAGAAGAGGGAGAAGATCGAGAGGCGGAAGCGCCGTTTTATATTTCACGCCGGGCGAGAGCAAACGCCTGTCCCGCTCTTCCGCCATTGAAATTCCGCCTCCGGCAGCGGCCGCGGCCGCCCCGCGCCATTGGGCCAGGAGCACTCTATTAAATAACGCGAGGCCACCCCGCCGCCTCCACCCCCACGCACACCCCCAGGGGGCTCCTTCGAGTGGGGCGCCACCGCCCCTCGTCGAGCCGCCCCCCGCGCCTCTCGCGCCGCCCCCGCGCCGCCCCCGCCGCCCCCCGCGCCGCCCCCGCGCCGCCACCCCCCCCTGCACCCCGCGCCGCCCCCGCCGCCCACCGCGCCATTCCCCGCGCCGCCCCCCGCGCCATCCCCGCGCCGCTCCCGCGCCGCCCCCGCGCCGCCCCCCGCGCCCACCCAGCGCCGCCCCCCGCGCCGGTGGGAAATGCGGGAGAGAGGCCGGCGCTTCGGCCGAGGAAGCCGATCGACGCGGAGAGGAGACCGATTGACAGCTGCCTCCTGCTAAAAGCGCCGGCCTAAAAAATAACCAACAAATGAATATAAGATCTCACAACGAATTCTCTAACGTTCGTTCACTTGGGCCCAAAATATTCAATGTTACCGTATAGGAAATGTTTTAGATACTAGGGATAAACAGAAGACTCTCTTCTGTTGTTAAAAAACCCTAGTGGTATTTGTTCTAATTAGTGTATTATTCGTTTTTTAAATGCTACAATGCACTTTCACTACAACTCTGTGATTACTACTGAGAACGATTACAACATCAAGTTATTGGGGGATTGCGACCTCTTGGGCTTCGGCGCGTGCGAGGCTTGTGAGAAGACCGACTGATAGCTGCGTCATGCTAAAAGCTCCGGCCTAAAAATAAATGAAAACAAGATTTCAGAATGAATTTTGGAACGTAACACACATCGGGCTTGGTATGTTGAATGTTTTAGTCGCTAGTAACAGACAGATGAGATTGTTTTATTATTACCACCCCAAGCCAAGCATTGTTTTAATTTGTGTCCTATTCGGGTTTTGAAATGATCTGATACAGTTTTACGAAAACTATGTAGTTGCTCGTGGAACGTGGATTCCTTTCAGCCGTGGTAAGGTTACACCCGACTGCTTCTCTGCGCACTTTGACTATTGTCTGACGGGTGTGAAACACACAACCCACAGTCTACGTTGCGTTCATCTGCTTCGAAAATGTAGTATCCCCCCAATCAGAAGAGAGCTTGGGGTTACGCTCCGCTAGTGAAGGGGCACCTCTCCCCTTCTCCTCACTCGGCGGGAAGCGATAAAAACCGAGCCCAGCAACGGAGCGACCCTATCGAGAATTAGCGCATCGGTCGCACCGATGTAGTATTTTGAAGATATTCGCCTCCTCGCTATTCAAAAGGCCTTATCATCTGGAGTAAATGAAATGTAATCCCATGATCCCCAAATCCATGAATAAGGAAACTGGAAAGTTGAAAATAAAAAAAAGGAGCGACCCTTCTCTTGATGTCAGTCACCTGCTGTCACCGATGCCACAGTTGGTAGCGTGACCAGCGGCCAGTCGGGTCGGGTACAGATACAAGAACGGACTAGGATAGTGTTGTCAAGGTCGGTACCACGAGCGGGAGTCAGTGGCACGAGCGCCATGACGAAATAGCCCCTCCACGCAGTTCATCACCTCGCCACCAGAGACAAAACCATCCCTATTGTAAAACGTCTGGGTTACTAATAGTTTCCTTTCCCGACGCTAGTTGCGCAGAGAAGCAATGGAATCGCACGGGGTGCCGCGAGGCGAGCCACTGCCACCAGTAGGAGACCTTGACACCACTGGACTAGGCCGTAACTCCGTCCTCCTGACCAGAGACTTGGGCACCGTGTGCGCTGCCCGCAGGCCACAGCCACCGAACCCTTCGGTAGCCAAGTTATCAGCGTTCAACGTAAGCTGCCACGGTCTGCACACCGGTCGCCGCACTGTGATAAGAGCAAGGTTACCAACAGCCAGCCTCTACCTGCGCGGACGGCGCTACGTCCGAATCTGGACATCGTGCGGCAACGCAGCCTCGACTAAAATTCCTTTGTTCGTTTATGTAATTTCTGTTGAGTTTATTTATATCGTTTGTGGCAAAATTAAACGAATTGATAACATCGCGGTGTTAGATCGAAACCTGGATATTGCGAATACAATACAAACAATATATTAGATGACAGTTCAAGGAAGAAGTTCCTCCCCTCCTAGCAAATAGCTCCATTAAAAAACGTTTCCTCTTTTGACCGCAGGAGCACTGACATATGGACAATCGAGACACGCAATTAGGAAACGCTCAGAGTTCCTCCTTAGAGCAATTTAGAATGAGTTAGATCGTTTTATCATGGCTTAAAACTGCGAGTAATTTAAAACTCTACCAAAATTTCCTTATTGTTATTAATAAAAAATCGTGGATTTTCCCTCAAACATCCAAGAATTTTTTAATTTAATAATTCCATTCAGAATAAATAGGATAAGTAGAGGAATTCACTACTAGTATTATTGCATAAAAACATGATTTGTTTCCAGGTATATCTTAAATACTTTTTATTTCAGAATAAGGTAATATTGTAAACAATATTCAACTGTCGAGTTGACTGATTATTAAATGCGATAATCATGATATCATTTCCGTTGTTACGTAGTCCAAATTTTTGTTTAATGTTGTTACAATGTATGCCCAAAGTCTCATAACTGTATGCAATTTTTTACAGGAATAAATGTTGCAATACCTAAGGATGCATAAGTGACAAATTACATAAATTTTACACTCCTTCGTGTTACCAATCAAGTGGAATGAAATGTTTTTACCACTTATGCGTATACAATTCCTTCTAATTTATAAATGTTTCTGCACACTCCTCAAATTCAAATTTTCCATACAGAAGTTAATTAGAAAACTGAATGTAGATAATTACACAGGCACTGATACATGTTGATATTCCTTCTATTTCGGCCGTGAAGAAATGCTGAGAAGTGTAAAGTATAAAGCTCTTGTTATTTATCTTTCCAACTTTACTCTCAACGGTGGTTTCCTGGAGCTAGTTTTTCAGCAACCTCTGCTCGGGTTTCGACACCTTTATTTCTTCAACTCGCGTACATTCGCAAGCGGATACGTTCTCGTACATTTAAAGCTAATGCAGAAAGTTGGTCACATAAAATTCCCATTTCTCATGTGCACCACCGAAACTCAAAATGGCTGACGGTCCGCGTTCAAAATGGCTGACATTAGGAGACTCATTTCCGCCATTTCTCTTTTTTGCCGCCCGCCGTCAGAGCGCGGGCAAAAAGCGAAGCATAGCGTTGCGTGGCGTCACACGCACCAGGAACCTGCCGCCACCACCGCCCCCGCACTCAACCGCGCCCCGCCCCGCCCCGCGCGGCCCTCCCGTGGAAATAAACATCGCGTTAAAGCTACGCCAGGCCTGCCAACGAGAGGGCCTCATTTATCCCGCCGCCGACGGCCATTTCCAAATTTCCGCAAGTCGCTTTACATAAACGAAGACCGCATGAATAATTCACATGCCTAATTACCAGACATAACCGCAAGAATATTAATGACGATTTTTTTACCTCCCCCCACCACCACCACTTTGGCTCTCTCTTCGGACCGTCCCGTCCGCTCCCCTCATCTTCCTCATCCGTCCGGCGAGGCAGTCGCATGTATGCTAATCCCGTACAATGATATTCAGATCGCACCGCGCAAAGCGCGGACTTTGAAAACAAGAGCGACTCGATTAGAAAACGCATTAAGGAAATTGAAGTGCCATCCTCGCTTTGGAGGCGCGCCGCCGCTTCGAGACTGAAAGAACTCGTCTCAGAATCCTCGTCAATTAATGACCCACCTGCGCTCATTAATATTAAGGGAGTTATTAAATTGAAAGTCTGTTTTCGGCGGAGTTGTGTCACAAGCTTTTAAGGGAAATTGTGTGCTCTTTTTTGGACGGAGCGAGCCGCCGCCAGTCGCTGTTGGATATTAAACTTTGGCAGAAAAGTGGGGAACGCATTAAGAAGCGCATCAGCCTATGCAAGGCTACCAGTCGAATACAGTCGCTGTCTGGTGGAGAATTCTAGCGGCCGGCTGCTCTGATCGGTAGTATTCCGTGGTTTCTCCTATCAACAGCAGGCGAATGCCGAAACAGTACCCCAACAAACGGGCCAAGCACCGCGCGTGATCTTTCCTTCCTTTCCTTGTTCTATCCTCTCTTACACACACACTTACACTCACATGCACTACACTATCACACATGCTGGGAGACCGGTCGGGAGTTTGCAGCTTGTCCCGGCTGGGGCGGTGCACAGTGTGTAATTTTGGTCAACTAGCTGGAAAAAATTCAATTTTCGACTGAATTGAAATAGCAAAATTGTTATATTTCTGTGTAGTAGGATGTCTGAACTATGTGGAAACGTTGTTAGTTTTCTCTTAAAAGTCACAAGGACCCCATGGTGCATGTCCAAAGACGTCCATCGCCACTCCGCCAGCGTTCAGCTCCGAATGGCCCTTTTCAGTCCGTAAAGTTCTCTTGGTAGGAATACACTACTCATCTCATTCTGTGATTTGTGGGTTTACTATTAGTAATCTACGTGCTTTTACGATTATTTTTATGTGGATAAAATTTAAGTATTTATTTTTGATGTGTCTAAAAACGTTAATGGAAAAGGTGAGCGATTTATATTGAATGTATTGCACGTTCTCTAAATTCAATTAGACTTTTAGTGTATTATACACCATTATACACCTTTCAGGCCATATACATTTTAAAACTAGTACTTTTGGGTTCTTAATCGTGAAAAGACTAGCTGCTTATACCTGCTTATCTGAATTATATATACATTTTTACAGAAAGGGTCATCAAGTTACCCGCAGGTTGTTATTTGATATATGAGTAACAAATTCAATTGATAAGAGATCTGAAGCTGTATTAAATGTTTTCTTACGTGAATTAGGAATTATAGAACCTCACAAAGCATTTTTGGACAAAATTAAGTCTTACGTTAGATGTATTTGTCCAAAAGTTGAAACCGCATTGCAAAACTCCGTAAGAAGTAAAGAGTCGTTCTTGAAATATAATTCGTCCTGGCTACAAGAAACTCTTACCCTTCCTGATTAAATGTTAAAGTCAGTCCAGGTCCCTCACAAATAACTGTAAAAATTAATAGAGCTAGAAGACGTTATGAGTCTTCAGGTACTGTGGGATTAAAGCTAAAATCATACAATTAAAACCTTTTGTAGACACTACTAGCTCAGAAAAGTTATCCATAGCTATTGAAATCAAACTAAGGAAGTATAACAAAAACATATGTGGCAGCTATATATAAGGAGCTCTGTGAAGCCTCTTCCAATAGGAGAATTACAATTAACAAAACTCGAAGTTCCATTCTTCAAAAGCCTGCATCATTGTCACTTGCTTTGATGATGGATATCCATATTTCAACCCGTCAGTATGTACACATACGCCAACAAAAAAATGATTTTGAGTGCATTTTGCACATTTCTTATCGTTCAGAAATACGAACACGGAAAGTGAGAGTAGAAGAAAATAAAGCGAAAGTGGCGAAAAAGAAATAGAAAAACGTCAAGAGCAAACGCAAATATTTATTTGCTCCACCGGCTGCTTATTAGCTTAGATCCATTCAAGTCGAGCATAAGCGCCAAAACTATAACTGCGCCCAAAAAAGTGAAACAAACTTTTCGTGTTATGAGAATGAAGGAATGAGGCAAAAAAGAGACGGCATATTGAGAAGAATCACCATCAGATGAATACGCGGGTAGTGTTTCAAACTAATTTGTAAATATTTGTTGTACATTCCTCTCACTTAATTTTTGTTTTCATTTTTCATTTTCGGCTTTATATTTTTGTATACTTTCATTTTATTTTTCTTGCATAGTGTGTTTTGTAAAATTCAAATATTATGTCCAATAGAGTTAAACAAATTCAGCGTTTGAAAAACGTATACTGTCATGAGGGCAAAGTATTCAAATTTCCTAAATATTTTACAAAATATTTTGTAAAAATTTAAGTTTTTCGAGAACATTTGTTTATTTGGACATTATTTAAACAACAGACCTCCAAAAACTACGAGAAATTCATTTCAAAGAGAGTTATTAATTTTTTCCTCCTAGATCGTCAAAATTACACACTGTGCGGTGCCTCGCTGGTGGGAGATACCTGGTTGAGGGCAAAACCCCGCTAGTCGACGGTAGGTCGGCGCCAGATCTCGCCATCCAGCGGGAAAAAGATCACCGCCATCACAGAGAAAAACACACTACACTTACGGGACTAATGACTTGAGTAGTTGACGCGCCGGAAAAACGAATCAATCAATCATGGCTACCACCCGCGCTGTATCGGCGGGAATGCATGGAAATGCGTCGGCGGGGAGGGGTGAGTATTTATTGATTCCGAATGAGTGACTCGGTGATCGAGTGAATGAGTATGTCGTGTTTCCGTGGCCGTCTACTACTAGGCCATTAGTTTTGTAAATGTGCTACATGTTACACGTCTGGAGGTAGACCTTCCGCCGGGGACGATAGATTCGGTGCCGTCCTTCACGCCGGCTTGCAGGTTTTCGCTCTGCAAGCGCTTTAATCTCTCAGCTTCAGCCCCAGCGGGGCACCGCCCCATTCGGGACACGCTGTAAGTTTCCGACTGATCTCCAGACGTGATTGTACAGTGGATATGTAACTTGAAGGATTGGAGAAGCACATAAAGTCGAACGCGGAAACGAGCAGATAGCGACCGGGTTTGTTTAGGGATATTGGAAAGATGATCGCAAATGAGGAGGTGATTTAGGAAAGGGTGTGTGAGCTTGGAGATCTGATGAAGCAATGATGCGGAAGAGGTACGGGAACGTGTTTGCAGACGTTGGTACAGACCGAGTAGTGACGCGAAATCGGAATCGTGACAAAGATGACGGCGTCGCTGAGGAGAGAATGTGAGACCCCAATGTAGCTGACTTGGTGACGAATCGAATAACTGGCAGAGGCGAGTACACAGTAGAAAGGAATGCTATCTTGATTGACTGGTGTTTCCCGGCGGCTCAACTACTAAGGTCCCGTAAGTGTAGTGCGTATATTTTTACCGCATAACAAAGCTGTGAACATCCCCCTTGTTTGGCAAGATTCGGCACTGACGTCAGCTTGCTGGATTTTCCCCCAATCAGGTATCTCCCAGGGCATTGCTCCAGCCGGAAGAAGCTTGAAGCTCCCAACTGGTCTTCACATGTGGAGTACTGAAGTGCAAGTAACAATGTGTGTACGAAAGACGGACGGATATAAGAAGGAAGAGGAAGAAAATATCGCTAAGTTCGGTCCGTGGCCCGTTTCTTTGGGTACTGCTCCGGCATTCTCCTACTATGGGAAAACTACCGATCAGAGCTGCCGGTCTCCTCCAGACAACGACCTAGCTATGTAACCAGTGTCGAAAATCCTGCCACCATCGGATTTCAAAACCCTAGATCAGTGTTGTCAAGGTCGATGCCACGAGCGGGAGTTCGTGACACGAGTGGCACGAAGAAATCATCCCTCCACGCAGTTCATCACCCCACCACCAGAGACAATGCCATCCCTATTGTAAAACGGCGGGGTTACTAATAGTTTCCTTTCCCGACGATAGTTGTGCAGAGAAGGTCATGGCATGCTATGGTGCCAGGACGCGTGCCACTGTCACCAGTAGAAGACCTTGACACCACTGCCCTAGATTATCCCGTTCAGGGGGATTTCAAGGCCATCAATTAATACCCTGAGCCACCTCAGCTGGCGGGACGCTGCAATGATAGGGGCGTGGATCGGGCTGAAACAGGTTTTGCACATGTATATTACTCATTCACTGTACATTTGCAGACGGAGCGCTGCGATCTGTTTACATCAGATCACCGCCGACTGAATGCGAAACGTGCGTCTGCAGTAGATACTGACCATTTAATGATATAGATGGGGGTGAGCAGCACACAAAACCCCGGCGGGGTAAGAACACAACCATTAAGCAGTAGATAAGTGCAAAGAAGAAATAAAAATATTGTACGGGAATGTTGTGAATAGCGTGTGGTGTGATTAATTTATTGTATATTACCTTAATTATTTAAGGGCGCGACTCCACCTTACTGTCAGAAAGGCATATACTGCGATTTTTCTAAGAGCGACCCTCAAGCCCACTCAAATCCCATCTTCGCGATGGAATATGTCACGGCATTTCGCGTCTTTTCTCGGTCTTGCCGGTGCTTGCGGGATCGCAAGCACTGCTTCATACGGTTGCGATCGTGCGAAATCTAGCGGAACGACTGTGAAAGACGCGAAATGCCGTGGCATATTCCAACGCGAAGATGGAATTTGAGGGGCCTTGAGGGTCGCTCTTAGAAAAATCGCAGTATAATTCGTCAGCTGTGTCCGTAGCGCTTCTTCTGCCTTCGGAGACAGGTGATTGGTCAGATGCTGATTGACATCGGGACCATTCGTGTTTTCTCGATTGTGTGTGTTCGGGCCTTCACTTTCAAAACAATATTAGTTCCCAATTCTGCCGTCTGCAAATGTAAAGTGAACGAGTAATATCTATACATGCATGCCGAATGGCACCCCTCGCACTTGTACTTTTTTGGGGGGCGAACCCCGGGGTGAGTCCCTAGGCGGTGGCCTTTACCTGCACCCCCCTCAGGGCTACAAGTACCTCCTCGCGCCAATATCCGGATGCCACCGGAACGTAGTTTACTCTCACGGTAACCTCCACACAAAGTGCCTGGGTCTAGGGCCGCTCTGCCAGCTCAGAGCTGCTAGCTATCCGGGCTAGTGCCGGAGTCAATGTCGCCTGTATGACAACAGGTTTTGTACAGGGAGTAGTTAGGAGTATTTAATATTTTTCATTTCTGTCTATATTACTTATATATATATATATATATATATATATATATATATATATATATATATAAGTTGGTTCATCATTGATAAGACAAAAATCTTTTAAATAACAGCTTTATATACAAATTTTCCACAACGTTTCGGAAACATTTGACTCCCATCATCAGGAGACAAATAATTATAATATTTAAAAACAATGAAAAGTGCCAAACAGAAGAATTACAACAAAAAAATAATATACACAAGTCAACAGAATGCACCTTGTTAAAAACTTTAGAAAAATTTAAGACATATTACAAACAGTATGAAAGAAATTAGAGAAAGAGAGAGAAATTGTAAATTCTGTATATAAAAGATTTTTGTCTTATCAATGATGCACCAACTTATGATATACATATAGTAGTTAAGAGTGCGGGCAGTGGAAGGGGCCGCTCATTGCCAACCCCGCGGCGAACGCAGTCGCAGACGCGAAGCGCGCCGCGCGGGCAGAAACTAATTTACTTTCTTTCTGTTCTAATTTACGTCCCTTTTCGGACACGTCTGCGCGCTCACCGCCGCGGCCGGCCGGTCCTCCTCCTTTTTTCCCTCGCGTTCCGCTTTTTCCCTCTCCTTCCCTGGGGACGCTACCGTACAGCAAGCGCACACGCATCTTCACGCACGCACAAAAAAAAGTGGGCGTGTGCGAGCGAGCGGGCGGGCGAGCGGAAGGCGAGAGAGTTGCGGGCGGGTGGGTGGGTGTTTGTGAGGGTGAGTAAGTGTGCGTGCGTGCATGCGTGTGGCGGGCAGGCGGTCGGTTGGCTGTGTGGGTGGGTTCTTTGGGCGGTTGAGCGGGCAGTTGGTGAAGCGGGTGGGCGAGTATGTGTGTGGGTAGATGGCTGGGCAAGTGGATGGGCGGGTGGGTGAGCGAGCGGGCGGGCGGGCGGGCGGGCGGGCGAGCGGGTGTTGGATTGGTGGGTTGTTTGGGCGGTTGGGTGGGCGGGTGGGCAGTTGGTTAAGCGGGTGGGTGTGTGGGCGAGTGGTTGGGCGTGTGGGAGGGCGGGTGGGTGTTTGGGCGAGTGGGTGGGCGTGTGGGAGGGCGTGTGGGAGAGCGAGCGGGTGGGCGGTTGGGTGAGTGGAATGTTCGGGCGGTTGCGTGGGCGGGTGGACACATGGTTAAGCAGGTGGGTGAGTAGGTATGTGGGTATGTGGGCGGGTGAGTGGGTGGGTGGATGGGTGAGCGGGCGATCGGGCGGGCGGGCGGGCGGACGGACGGGTGGTTGGGTGGGTGTTTTTTTTTTTGAGTGGATGAGAGGGTGGGCGAGTGGGTGGGCGAGCAAGGGGGCTGGTGAGTGAGCGTGCCAGGCGGCAAACAGCGCCGCGCCGGAAATGCGTAGCGACGACGGGAAGTGCGCGCGGCGCCGCGGCGCAGATGCAATCGCCACTTTTAATTTCCTCGCTCGTCGCGCGGCGCGCTGCGTGTGCTGCGGGCCGATCCGGCTGGATTCGTTGACGCGCGCCAGGTCTTTTGATCCGAGCTCGTCGCTGTACCTAGAGAGGCCCTGTCTGGTTGGAATTGCGTTTTGTATGTGTAAGCAAGCCTCCAAGTTAGGCGTAATTTGACGCGTGTGTGCGAGCTGTCTGAATATTTAAATATTATTAAAAACTTGCAATTTGAATAAAGCAGAAAATTTGAAGTTGAGTTAGGATAAGGTCTATTTTTAGCGTTAGTTCATGTAATACTATGGAGAAATTACCCAATTATATGATAGTCAAATTTTCATTATTGGTATGTGTATTGTATCAAAATGAAATATTCATTTACATTGTACATTTATTGTGCAGAAAAAATAATTCTGTAACAGAAATATTAAATTTTCGAAACTCCGAATTTTACGGTTTTTTATGAGACAGGGTTGTATTAACAGAGTTGTTTTATGAGAGTGTTGCATTCTGACAAGTTAGTAATGTGACAAGGTCGTCTCGTGAAAGTGACGGGCAGTGGTAAAACGGATGTTAACAATTCGCGAGTGAGGCAGGTTGGGTATATGGCAGAGCTGGTGTGTGTGTTGTTTATGTGGCAAGATTTGTATGGTGTTTGTAGGGTCGGGGTGACAAGTGCGGTTGTGTGGCAGCCGGGCTACTGACAGTGTCAAAGAATAC
This sequence comes from Acheta domesticus, assembly GCA_031308135.1. Classification (NCBI taxonomy): domain Eukaryota; kingdom Metazoa; phylum Arthropoda; class Insecta; order Orthoptera; family Gryllidae; genus Acheta; species Acheta domesticus. The sequence continues at coordinate 117,394,776 of JAHLJT010009355.1, forward strand.
AAAAAAAACTTTAACAATTTCACAAAACTCTTGCAATGTTGCGAAACACAAAATTAAAGGCACACACTGACCAAGCGATGCTACCTGACTAACACAGAAAGAAAAACCAAATGAATGTAACATTGAAAGGTTACGAGGCACACATGGCTGGGTGGTCGAACCACATCACTGTCACAGCACCACAGCTCCTACAAATTACCCAGCTGTCTAGTAGAGGGTCTCAAATGCAGAAAGCGTGAAAAATGCCCTTCACCGCCGTGGATGCTTCATGCTCCCAGTCCACCATAGCTCCTTCCGCTTGGCCCACACTCCACCAGCTTTGTCGCCCGCTGTCCACCCGTGTTCTGGCGCTGCCCCGGGTTCAGACCCCGGGCAGGGCGCATGGGGGCGGGCAGCCGGCTAGCTGGCGGCGGGGGGCGGACGCAGGCGGGGAGAGAGATAGGGGCGGCGACGGCGCGATGGTGTTGGTGGCGGCGATGACGGTGGCGATGTAGTGACGTCACCGGTGTCGGCGGCGAGGGTAGCTGATTGCAACCTGGCCGGGCGGCGGAAGAACTGTCACATGCTTCAAGGCGCGGGGAAACAATGATTCAATTAATGTTTTCATTCCATTTCATTGATTGATTGATGATGATTTTTTTAAGTGGGACGCGCGAACTTTGGAGTTGGCGCCCCCATAACACACTGGTGCAGCATGGAACTCCCATAATTTAGCGGGATTACCGCAAGGGGTGCCCAGGTGGGCGGAAGTCGCAGGAACTTGTCCGCACCGAGCGAAATGTGCCAACAGACAGAGCGAGTATATGTCAAGGCCAGATGGAGTGTAAGGCAGATCGTCTGTGTGGAAGAACGGCTGTGTAACAGGGGAAAGTGGCAAGGCGTTTGGGAGGGTGGTAAGAAGGGGTGCAGGGGAAGTGTGTAAGGGAGGCAGTTTGAGGGCGTGCGGATGGTGGCAGGGCGATGTGTGTGGCAGGGAAAGTGTGTGGCAGAGCGATTGTGTGTCACGGTGAGTGTATGGCATGGCGAGTGTGTGGCAGGGCTAGTTTATGGCAAGGAAAGTGTGTGACAGAGCGATTGTGTGTCACGGTTAGTGTATGGCATGGCGAGTGTGTGACAGGGCGAGTGTGTGGCAGGGCGAGTGTGTGGTAGGGCGAGTGTGTGGCAGGGCGAGTGTGTGGCAGGGCGAGTGTGTGGCTGGGCTGGCATGTGGGGAAGCAACGGTGTAGTAAGGCGGGCGTGTGGCAAATAGAGCTAGCAGCAACGATAGCGTTTGGGAAGGCGGTTGTACAGCAGGACGGGTGTGTCGCAGGTTTAGTTGTATCTGCACTATAACGCAGCAGAATGGGGATGTGCATGCAGGCCGGGGAGGGTCCGCGCTGAGGGGCGGGGCGCGGGGGTCGCGGCGGCTGATCGCGCAATCGGCGAGCACTCGGGTGACGCGGCCGTCGCTCACAGCGCGCCGGGGGGCGGGGCGGGGCGGGGAGGGGAGGGGACGGGCGGGCGGAAAGGGCGGGGTCGGCGCCCGGACGCCGCCGCGTCGCGCGCGGTCGCCCCGCGATTAATTCGGAAAACAAAAGCCGAACGCGCCGCGCCGCAAATCGGAACGCCCGGGCGACCGTCCACCCGCCCTCCCCACCCTTCTGCTCGTCGTTTTGCACGCCCCGTTCCTCTCAGTCACCATCGTCACCGCCACCGACGCCACCGACGCCGCCCCCGCCATCACCGTCCCCCCGCCGCCGCCCCCGCCACCACTGTCGCCTCCACCGTCATTACGGCCTCCATCCCCTCCACCGCTTCCAACACCGCCGCCACAGTCGCCATTGCCTCCATCGCCTCCATCGCCTCCACTGCCGCCACCACCACTGCTATCTCCGCCGCTACCCGCACCCTCACCGCGACCGATCGTCAGCCCGATGGGCGACCGGCCTGCCCGTCCGACTCGTCTAGCCACTGTGGCCCATTTCTGCTTCTGCCATCAGCCTTTCCCGCTGATGGCCCAACTGCTGCTTCTCCATCCGCCTCACTATTTCCCCTTTTCCTGCGGCGACCTTTGTGGTCTGCAGCTGTCTCCCATCCGCTATTGCGTAATGTTACTCTCTAATAAAGTTACAAATGTGTCTTCAATATATCTTTCACTATTTTCTTGCTACAATTATCTACTTAATAAACAGGGTCAAATAAATCCAATAACTAAAATATTCAGAACATTATATTGTCTTCGTTAATACCTACCAATTTTTTTCCTCTCCCTTTCTCATCACATCTACTGCCTACACTTGTCAAATGTTCGTAACTCCCGTTTATGGCGCACATTCATTAATTACTCATTAACTATTTCTCTGATCTACCAATTACCTATCACAATCAATATCTATTATTTCAACATACTTTCTAGTTGTTCCCCAGATGGAATTACAATCACGTATTTCATTCTCCCAATTATTAAATTGTTTTGTATCTATTAGACAGCAATTTTATATAATGACCATGGACACAAATAATGTGCAAATGGATACTTATTTAATTTTTTCTAAAACACTTAGTATATTAAAGTTGTAGAAAACAATGTCGAACGTTGAAATTTTTCAGAACTGAGAACGTTAGATGAATAAGCGAATCATAAACCTCAAATATTCCGAAATTTTAGACTGACTTACACATGACATTAGTATAATGAGTTTTCCACAAAACCTAATCTCATGACCTTTCTCCTATTTATTTTTTTCCACGATGAATTCTCTTCTCTCACATCAATAGTAACAACATGTCTTCGACCGACCTACTATTTTTTTTCTTTCCCCTTTCTATCGTTGTTTTTTCTTCCCCAGCGAATACACTTTAGAATTTCATCCTTCGTTTATTTTCTTCCGGTCATGAATTGTTTCTACAAGAGACAACAAAATATACTGGCTTACATTTTACTTCTTTTGCAGTTGAATATTTCAATTAATAAATATTCACCAAACACTGATCTCCGTATGTGATTCGTCAAAACAAAAAAAACAAACATGTATTTCTTTTAACGGCTCTGAAACTTTTCAACTGTTAAAATGAGCGCAGATTCATCATACATCATTTGAAATATGTAAATAAATGTATGTTTTTGCTTAAATATATAAACAGAGAACAAGTTTTATTCACTTTTATCAACTATTCTTTTCTTTACATTATTATAAAACAACTATTTACAATATTTCACTCTTACCTGTAAAAACAGAAACGACAATTCAAGCTTACTACTACCGCTTCTCTATTTACAGTACTTATTTTAATTACAATGTATCTTTCTTACAAACTTTCTCTCTGTACTCTCGTGGGTCTATCATTCTTCAAATGATCGTGCTTCTCACTCACTCTAGCGGTCATTAGTCAAAATACGCGCTAAGCTTGGGAAGCGCGGTACATTGAAATTGAAGAAAATATATTTTCTTTATATTAAATATATGTGTATAATTTACATATATATTAAATTAGTATTATATATGTATTTATTATTTATATATTAATATTATTTATATTATATATATTTATTTATTAGAAAAATCGCTTAATAATGCATAATCAATTGTTTTAATTGTCTCGTAATGTTCCCTTCTAGCACAAACAACACCGCAGCGTGCTCTCCCGTTCCCTCGCGCCACCATTCACGGCCGCAGCTGTCCAGCGGCGTCCGGTCTTCGCCATTCCCGACCTCTCGTCCATTCCTCTCCCGTCACCCGTTGTTTCCCCCTCCCCTCCCCTTCCCCCTCCCCAACCAACGATATCAGCGGCGCGCGTACGAGTGGCCGTCGCGACGCGTCGCGCTCCGCCGACCGGAAAACGCGGTCGCCGCCCCCTCCCCCTCTCCCGCCCGCCCCCGCCGCCACAGCACCCCGCCTTCGGCGCTCCCGACTCCCGCCCACCCCGTCGCCCCCTGCCATCGCACCCGCTGCCACCCACGCCGCAACCGAACCGCCACCCACGCCGACGTACATTCTCTCAAGGCGGCTCCACACACTCGCTACTCGGCGAACAGCGAGCAACCGCTCGCCGGATCCCGAGTAGTGTCGATGGGTCGCTTGCTATTTGCCGAGTGACGAACATTCGGCTCTCGCCCTACGCACTGCGTATCAAGGCGGCTCCACACAGTCGCTATTCGGCGAACAGCGAGCAACCGCTCGCCGGATCCCGAGTAGTGTCGATGGGTCGCTTGCTATTTGCCGAGTGACGAACATTCGGCTCTCGCCCTACGCACTGCGTATCAAGGCGGCTCCACACAGTCGCTATTCGGCGAACAGCGAGCAACCGCTCGCCGGATCCCGAGTAGTGTCGATGGGTCGCTTGCTATTTGCCGAGTGACGAACATTCGGCTCTCGCCCTACGCACTGCGTACCAAGGCGGCTCCACACAGTCGCTATTCGGCGAACAGCGAGCAACCGCTCGCCGAATCCCGAGTAGTGTGGATGGCTCCCTTGCCATTGGGCCGAGTGTCGAACATTCGGCGCTTGCCCTACCCACCACGTGTCGGTCTTTTGGACACATTAAAGGAAGCGAACATACGCGGAACACATCAGCTGTTGGGGGATCGGGCGAGCAGTAACTCGCTGCTCGGCGAATGCCGAATGTGTGGAGCTACCTTCACCCTCGCCGCCACTTCGTCTAGCCCAGTGTCAAGGTCGATGCCACGAGCATCGACTCGTATTAATATCGCATGTAAGTTAGTCTATAATTTCGATACATTCGAGCTTTATGAATCACTTATTCACCTAACATTCTCAGTTCTGAAAAATTCACACATTTGATAGTGTTTTCTACGACTTCAATACAAAAATGTATTTTATCAAAAATTAAATAAATATCCATTTGCACATTATTTGTCCCAATGGTAATTATATAAAATTGCTGTCTAATAGATACAAAAGTTTAATAATTGGTGGTATGAAATAAGCGATGGTGATTCCATCTGGGAAAGAACAAGAAAGTATGTTGAAATAATAGATATTGATTGTTATATGGTCCGTGGCACGAGTGCCATGACGAAATTACCCCTTCCACGCAGTTCATTTCCCCGCCACCAGATACAACGCCATCCCAACTGTAAAACGGAGGGGTTACTAATAGTTTCCTCTCCCAACGGTAGTGGCGCAGAGAAGCTCGTGGCATGCTAGGGTGCCAAGACGCGTGTCACTGCCACCAGTAGAAGACCGTGACACCACTTCTCTGCCACTTACACTCTAGCCCCTCTCTGTCACTTAGCCCTTCTCTACACTATAGCCCTTGTCTGCTACTTACACTCTAGCAACGGCGTTGCCGCCATCTCGGCGCCTCTCACGTTTTCTGTCCTAGCAACTGTGTTTCTGCTTTCCCAGAATCGATCTCGACGTCACCCTACCACCACAGGACCTGGAGAGGCGGCTCAGGGCATCAACTGATGTCACTGCAGTGCCTCTGAAGGGGAGGTCCTAGGTTCGACTCCCGACGGTGGCAGGATTTTCGACCGCTTGTCTGCTAGGTCGAATTCAGCCCCTGTTTGGAGGATAATTCTAGCGGCTGGCTGCTCTGATCGGTAGTTTTCCGTGATTTCTCCGATCAATAGCAGGCGAATGCCGGAGCAGGACTCAAACAAAAGGGCTACGAACCGCGCGCGATCTTTCCTTTCCCTATCCTTACTCCTTACTTACACACATTAACACTTCCACGCTGTACACTACCACACATGCCGGGAGAAAGATCGGGAACTTACTGCTGGTCCCGGATGGGGCGCTGGTGGGAGATACCTGGTTGAGGTGAAGCCCGCTAGCCAATAGAGAGGTCGGCGCCGGATCTCGCTATCCAGTGGAAGAAGACCACCGCAACCTCCAGATGAAAATAAAATATGCAGCGCACTTACGGTACTAATAAGAGCGGTTGACGCGCCCGGAATCTCCCTTCATTGCAATCAATCCATCTACCACCACAGTCGACGCCATGATCTTGCCCGCTCCGCACATCACAAACGTCCCTTCCTCCTATTTCCCACCGTGCCTCTCTGAGCGTCTCTGTGCACGCTCTGCTAGGCTGGTGATCGGGGCAGTGACGAGGCGGTGACTGTGGAAGCTTCTGGAGCAGTGACCGTGGAGGTGGCTGAAGCGGTGACTGTGGCGGTGGCTAGGGCGGTGACACGTGGAAGCTAAATGCCTTCTGGTCGGCGCTGAAGGAGGTGCCATTGGCGGCGGTGAAAATGGCAATGGCGGCGGTGATTGTGACAGAAATGGTAATGGAGGGGGTGGATGGGGCAGTGGCGGGGATGACAACAGAGTTCATGGGCAGGAAAGGCGGCGGAAGCGAAGGCAGAGGCAGGGGCGGAAGAACAGCGGGAAGAGGCGACGGTGTCATGTAACAAGATGGTGTCGAGACCGGCGTTTGGGGCGATGACTGTTCTGGTGATTGGGGCAGTGTCGCGGCGGTAACTGTGGAGGTGACTGAAGCGGAGACTGAGTGACTTGGATGGTGACGGAGGTGGTGACTGGGCGGTGACTGTGGGCGGTGGCTGTTTGCGGTGACTTGGGCGGTGACGGTGGGCGGTGACTGGGGGCGATGTCTGCGGGAGGAAACTCGAGGCGGGGACTGAGGGCTGAGACGGGGCGAGGAATGGGGCTGGGTTTACCCATGGTCTGGCGCAGGGACGGGAGGGGAGTAGAACGGGGATTGGACATGGTCTAGAGCGGGGACTGGGGCACGGACGGGAGGGCACTAGAACGGGGACTGTAGCGACAACGGCGACGGAAGCGCCATCGCCAGTAGGGCGGACGGCTCGGGAGCAGCGCGGTCGGTGGCAGGGGGCAACGGGGGCCGGTGGCAGGGGGCCGCAACGGGAAGGGGCGACCTCGCCGCCGCCGCCGCGCACCGGCTGTCGCGTTGGCTGCGGCCGCCGCCAGAGGTCAGCGCGGCTGCGATGGCATTAAACGAGAGCGACTCTGCGGTGGGCCGGCGGAGCGGCCGACGCGGGGTTGGTTGGGCTCAACAGTGTGAACGGGACGCGACTCCCAAAAGGAATGAGGGCGATGTGATGAGTGGAAAGTTCCCTAAAATGGAAACAACTGCACGAAATTGAATGGTGGAGGTGAAATTGCAAGGAAGGAATGCTGCTACTGATGATAATAATAATGATGAAACATTCCAAGATAAAGCAATGTTCAATTAGAATGATGGTGATAATGATGGCGACGATTTCAACACTCTCGCACCTCAGGAAAATTTCAACACTATTGTAATACAACTGTGCTAATAACCAAAAAACAGTTTTGGGAAATTTTCAAGTAATCGTGGGGGAAAGCGAGAAATTTTAACTTTTTATTTTCGAGGAAAATGTCGAGAATTTCATTCTACATAACAACATTTCAGTTCCGCAAAGCTTTCTCAATTTTGGGCGTCTGCAACAAAGTGTTGACATTTATTTTGATTCTGGGCATCCAGAGCAATTACAGCGTTGTGAAAACGACGTCTTGTGGGCACTACCGGTGCTAGACACTTTTGAATCCGGGGCAATGCTAAAATGTAGAACCCAAATGTGAAAGTTGTATCAAGAAAATATGTCAGTTATTTTGTTTCAATAAATAATAAAATGTAATTTTACGCTAGAAAAATGTTTGAGAATATATTTTAAATAATAGTTTTAGTGATCTAATAATACAATATCCACGGTAGGCATAAAACGCAAAAAATTTTATGTTTAATAAAATCACTTGTTGTTAAATATATGAAATAAATAAGAATTTCAGTAAAACCTATTTTAATATTAGCGTCATTCGATTACACACATTTTTCTACTTCATAGATACTCGCATATAGTAAATATAAATCTCATTATCTGAAACATACATATGTGGGTATGAGTCATACATTATAAGTAATGACTATAATGAACTATTTACTGTAAAAAATTAATTGAGGATTTTATGAAATATCAGACCACTGAACCGCAATTTATAAAATTAAGAAAACGATTATCTCGAGTACTCATTTCTATTTCAATTTTTTACTATATTCCCCCCATTAGTCCCGTCATCCCATCATTGGGCTCTTGACTTGCGGCCCAGCGCGATCACTGGATCTGCCCATGACTAGCACCGGCTCTGCTCGTAGGCAACAGGATTTTCGACACTAGCTTGTCAGCTTGGACGAATTCAGTGGCTGTCTCGAGGAGAATTCTAGCGGACGGATGCTCTGATCGGTAGTTTTCCGTGGTTTCTCCGATCAACACCAGGGGAATGCCGGAGCAGTACCCTAACAAACGGGCCACGGACCGCGCACGATCTTTCCTTCCTCTTCCTTGTCCTATCCTCTCCTCTTACACACACACACTTATACTAACATGCACTACACTACCAGACATGCCGGGAGACCGTTCGGGAGCTTACAGCTTGTCCCGGCTGGGGCGGTGCCCCGCTGGTGGGAGATACCTGGTTGAGGGGAAACCCCGCTAGTCGACGGTAGGTCGGCGCTAGATCTCGCCATCCAGCGGGGAAAAAATCATCGCCACCTCCCGAGAAAAACACACACTATCCTTACGGGACTAATGACCTACGTAGTTGAAGCGCTCGCAAATACGAATCAATCAATCGTAGGCAACGCAGATCGTTCTCTCAGGATGTTTCGAAACGCCTGATACCATTCCAGCACAACCGGAGCTGGTAATCGGTACCGTTCCCCCTCGAACCGCTCTACTCCCCGCTGCTTCTTGCCCTTTCCCTGCGCAACAGGAGCCGCTCCAGCTCCTTGCCTCACCCCTCCTTTTCCAGTCAACACCCCGCGTCTCAACTGAACTCAACCACTCCGTCGCGACGATTCTTACACCACCTCCTCTTTGTTTGCCCGACTTACCTCACATGTTTCACTTTATTTCTTTCCGCCCTACGCTTTCTTGTTTCATTCACCCAAATCATTCCTTCTGTCTCTTACAGTCCACTCATTCCTGTTTACTCATCCCGCCCCACTTTATCCGCCCCAGTCATCCCGTCTCAAGTTATCGCGCCTCAGTCATTCCGCCTCAGTCATCCCTCTCAGTCATTCCGCCTCAGTCATCCCTCTCAGTCATCCCGCCTCAGTTATCCCTCTCAGTCATCCCGCCTCAGTTATCCCTCTCAGTCATCCCGCCTCAGTTATCCCGTTATTCTCACCCGCCTCACTCTGTCCACACTCCCCCTGTCTTACGCACCCCGCTTCACATTCCCTTTCACTACTCACTTTCAGCACTCCCACCTTCTCCGGTTCATCCATCTACCACAGCCAAATTCCCGGACTTTGTACCCCGCTTCGCTTTTCACATTAGTTCTCCTAACTTAATTTCTCCCCTCCTCACTCCTGCCACCGTCTTTCTTCGAGGGTTTCCTTCTTCATTCGGCGAGCCACACATTCTCGCCTGGCCTCTATTTGCCTCCTCCTTTCATCGCACTCCCCTTCATTTCACCTCCCCCTTCTTAACCCGGTGTCGTCTCAAACCAATCCACAACCAACTCACCTCACCTCACAACTCCACCTCACCCTAGAACCCACGGTTTCCTTCCTCGGTCGGTTCATCCCCTCCCCTGCCGGTCCCCGCCATCGCCTCCGACGCGCGCCCTTGGACCGGTTCCGCGAAGGCGGCCGCGCTTTTTCCACTCTTTCCAATTTCGGGGCGTTCGTTTATTCTGGAGGCCACTCGGCCGCTGAAAGGGGCTCATTACGGCTCCTCGCCAGTATACATCTGCGCTGTCTATACGTCCGCCCCCGCCCCTCCCCGCCCCCGCTCCCATCCCTGCACGCCCCGCATTTCCTCCCGCCCCTCCAATCGCTTCCCCACCACGCCCCACCCCTCCCGTCCCCGCCTCTCCCCTCTCCTCCCCTCCCATCTCCGCCTCTCCCCTCCCCTCCCCGTCCCCTGCTCGGTTTACCCCGTTCCGTTCAGCCCCTTTCTCTTCTTCAGTGTACGCCTGGCTTCGACCCCGCCCAGCCCACGCCCCCGTCCTGCCCGTACCCCGTCCCCACCCCATTTCCCGTCCCCCCACCACGCCCTATTTCTGTCCCGCTTCCGCTGCCAATACTGTGCCGCCATGACCTCGGTATTAAAGGTCTGTGAACTGCTTTTGTAATGTCGAAACCTGAAGGCCGTAAGGAGAGTTGGCACTGTCGATATTCTCATAAAACATACCAACATCCGTTTTTTTCATTCTTGGAATAGTCCTTTAAATCATTTTAGTTAACATATGTTGTGTGAAATCGTTTAAATGTGTATACCGTTTTATTAGTATTTCCTATATACATTTCTATCACTATTTGTATTCACTACATGTATCACTAGTTCTTGTACATTTTTAATATTTCATGTCTATTAAACTCACATTCCATGCATCAATGTTGTACATTTACAAATATTCTGATGATCATCTAATGAGAAAAAACTATTTAAAACAATTTCCTTTCGTAATATCTAATGAGAATCAAAATCGAAGTATATTAGATGTAAAAATCTATACTTAAAACAACCGGTTTTATTACTTTATATAAAAATATTCTTGTATTTCTTATAAAAAGGCGCAAGTATAAGTTTTGTTAAATTCTCTGAAATTTCAAAAATTCCAAAAGTTCAAATTTTTTCAGCGTCTTTCTTTAATTACAATAAGTAAGATAGATTTTTTAAATACATTTTTCTCTTCATAATTCGTTCACTAATTAAAGTCAAATATATATTTTTTAAATATTAGTTTTTTGCGCAATTGAGTGGAATGTTGACAGAATTAAAACAAGATTTTCTCAAAACCTCTCTAAATGTTTCAAAGTAAATTCGCATGGAGTACCACATTATTAAACTCAAATTTGAATTCTAATATTAGAGGACCGAATAATTGAGAAAACGGGAAAAATGTCTTTTAGGCGCCGATAGGCATTAGCTGGAAAGAGGGTGGGCCAAAATTGAAAAATAAACCCAGAATAGTTTAGGAAACTAACTAGTACGAGAAAGTATGCGGCATTCTTAAACACCACAACTTTCAAAAAATAAAAATAAGTTCCAAGTAAATGAGAACACTAATTCCGCTAAGGCGAGGCTGTTACGCGCGAGAAAATGTTAGTCACAACATTTTTTTTTTTCAACGAGCGCACAGAAAATTGAACTATTTATTTATATATTTAACGCGGATCAAAAAGAAAAAGGATATTACGGAACTTCACACGACCCCACCAACCGACGTGCGAGCACCCACAGTCGTCGCTTTTCCTCGAAACAGGTATTTCACTAATATTTTAACGAGTGATGTTATATTCAAATAAAATTTTAATTAGAATTCCATGTAACATTTTCATAGAGCAGTTAATTTGAGCTGGACGGCCGCCCCGTGCAGAGCCGCGCGCTCGAACAATTCCGTTCGTAATAAAGCAGTTAAATATTTAATGCGACGCCCGCGGACTGCGCGTGAGGCGAGAAGACGACCCAGTACCTCCCTATTCGGACGCTGCGCGGCGCCACCGTCAGCATTGCTCTTGGATGATCTTGGCCAGGGCACAGTACAACCACCATGTTCACTTGCTCCAAAATCTAGTTTTGCGCTGGGTAGACCCTGGGCCATGTTCGTGGTTGTCAGCCAATAGAATTTCAGCAGATACATTCGGATATCAACACCGTGTGATATAAGAACTGAGTGTATGTGTTTAATTTGTTTCAGAGGACGTGGAATTTGAATAAAATGAATAGAATAATAAAATGAATATAACTTGCGAATAAAATAAATGTAAGAAAATCATTTTAAATGTAATAATTATGTATTTCGCGCGCTGTGTGTTATACCAAGAACATGGCGGACGTCACGTGATCGAAAAAAACTTTTTCAATGGGATTTGCCGCGAGTGAACATACTGGTTATACTGTGTCCAAGGCCCTTCAACTCCCATATAACGTGGTGGAGACCACTACAGTGGCGCCCTCTTCAGCAGCACCTTCTTACAGGAACTAAAATACGAACCACTGCCAACGATACTTCAAACGTGTGTGGCTGCTACGTAGGTTCGCATTACGTTCAAGCAGGCGCGTAATGCTACAAAAGATAGCGTCGATGTTTGCGCTTTCTTCAGCGGTTTCTTATATGTATGTATTTTGAATAATTGAACATTTAGAAGAAACTTTTCGTATATCCTACAATTTTTAGGTTCCGATGTTGGCGAGCCTGTTCCCGGCGACACTAGCGCTTCCTACAGTAGCACCCTTGAGCTTTGTCCCCGGTTTTGATGGAGAGTTGCAGGGCCCTTATCTTGGGTGTCCGGATGACGCCGCGTCGAAGGCTGTGTTGCCGACGTTTCGACCACTTTATCGTGGTCTTCCTCAGGGCCGGATTGCCTTTTTTCCCTCGTCCTCAGGGCTGGATGGCCACGATAAGATGGTAAGATGTTAAAAATGGTAAGATGGTACAATTGTTAAAGTCATAAAATAAAATGTTTGTAATAATCATGTGAATGATCTTCAAGGATATTCTTTACATTCGCTTGAAACCCTACAAACGTTTATAAAATATTGCTTCCGTTACCAAACAAAAGAACAAGACTGGAATAAGAGTAAAAATTAACACAAATTAGCTGTAAAGACTCTTTAAGTCAGAAGTAGCTAAATTTCTCTTTTCTGAATGAGATCTAATTGTACACTTGGATTGCACATAATATTTTATTTTTAATCATGATAAAAGTTCGAATTTAACCAACGCATATGCAAACGTACTATTTATTTCCCGAGAAATAAAAACTACTGCCCAGAGTAAACAGAAATGCACTTCCGAGCTATATTTTTGTGAAGTCCGAGAAATGCTACATTTGCCTTAATTCCATTACGAGTGGAGCGGCAACGGTATCGTCTACACGTGCGACGCTTGCGTAAACGAGAAATAATTTTATTGCACCAGATGGTTAGTGATTCAGGACGCGCCAAGTGCTAATGTCATTAGTCTCGTAAGTGTAGTGCGTGTTTTTTCTCGGGAAGTGGCGGTGATCTTCCCCCGCTGGATGGCGAGATCCGGCGCAGACCTGCTGACGATTAGCGGGTCTTTCCCCTCAACAAGGTATCTCCCACCAGCTGGGCACCACCCCAGCCGGGACAAGTTGTGAGTTCCCGAGCGGTCTCTCGGCATGTGTGGTAGTGCAGTGCGTGTTAGTGTAAGTGTGTGTGTAAGAGGAGAGGAGAGGACAAGAAAGAGGAAGGAAAGATCGCACGCGCTCTTTTGTTAGAGTACTGCTGTGTCATTCCCCTGGTGTTGATAGGAGAAACCACGGAAAACTACCGATCAGAGCATCCGGCCGCTAGAATTATTCTTCAACAGCGACTGAATTCAACTTAGCTGACAAGCTAGTGACGGAAATCCTAACACCATCGAACCTACGATCTTCCGGTCGGAGGCACTGAAGTGACATCAGTAGATGCTCTAAGCCACCTTTCGCGGCCATTACACTAGAAAACTATGTAAAGAGACAGATACTAGATGTTTACAATGAACAAGCAAAATTAGTAATTGTATGTTTTCTTTGCATGCAGTGTATTGAAACCATCTTTCTCCCTTTAAGCCGATTTAAAAACACTTTCATGTCAAAACTACCAAGAAGTTCATTGAACAAGGTCATATATGGATTAAGACGATAACAGAGATTTTAAGACGATAACAATATTCTTAAAAATGGTATGCCTACTTACAACACAGATATAAAAAGATTTCTGAATATGAATGCCAAAAATACTAGTTAATTTGGCTTCCAGTTATATGATAGTTTGTTTTTTTACGGCAGTATTATTGTAAAATATGAATTCATGTTTTCAATATATCCAATGAAATCATTTCACTTTCAATGAAATGAATAAAACATTGTTATAAAACATTGTGTGGCTTAAAAATTAAATAATGATCGACAAGAAAATATTCTAATCACTTAAATACATCTTTATTGATTATTAACGCCTCTTTGGATGATTCAAATTGACTGTATACTGTATTTAAAACAATATCCGGACTCCCCGTAAACACTGAAAATCTGGTTCCGTAATAAATTTCAAAGTTCATTTGCAAATTTTAAAAATAATTTTAAAAAGTATTATTATTATGTTATTAGTATTATTTGTTCAGAGTTTGTCCAATAAAAAACTGTAATTGTAAATAACGTCTCTACAGTTTAAAATGTGTATGTTAAGGCATTTCATCGTCTGCAATTCACAGTAATGTATAAAAAGTTAGTTATTTTTTGTAATTTATTAAATCTTAATTATATATTTAAAACTGTATGGCGGCTCAACTCCCCGTTTGGATATCTCCGGGACACTGGCTTTCAAAAGGTGTCAGCTTTCCCTGTAACGTTCATATTTTCGCAGCGCGGTGTGGTGTAGCGCATACAGAGAAAAAGGTTGACAGGCAGAGTGCAAAAATCTGCCGTAAATGTCCAGGACACATGCCTGTAAATGTTGTGAGAGAAAACACAACCGCTGTGTTTTATTGTCTTTAAATATTAAAAACAATCTGTCCGAATCAGCGTCAAACAAACCTTGGAGAAATGTAGGTAGAAGCGCTATAGTTTTTTTATTATTTAGGATTTTCCTATGCATTGGCACATGTCTATCTCAGATTCCCATTTTTTAAAAACAATCATATTTCACTATTTACATAATTTTTACGAGATAATATGACTATGATAAAATTTGAATTATTTTTTAAAACTCTTTTTGTCTTGTACACGCAAGAGATCATGCATGAATTATTTCATACGGTGTATTAATTTGGGGTATTAACTAAATCATCTATTGAAAATATATCTAAAAAAATATTCAAAAATATTAATTTAAAAACTAGATTAAATAAAACTTAATTAAAAAATAGATTCATGTTGTTGCTGCAATAATTGTGTAGCAAAATTATTAGTTTTCAATTGCATCTTGCCAGAAAATCTATAACATTTTTTATGGAAAGAAAATAAATTTAAGTACGTCAACTCCATATGATCGTTTCAAAAATACACTCAAAATACACACAAAAAATACACATAAAATAGCTTCAATTTCCACAAAATAAATAAAACAAAATTAATGTACGCAATATCATACGTCAAAAGAAATGTAAATTTTACTATTTAATTTGTTACACTGTTGTAAAGAAACAAAACAAAAAGAAAACCGTCTACAGGGACATCAAAGTGTTCCACTTCATGTATTTTTTTTACTTAAATAATAATTATCTTCACTTACATTAAACTGCAAGAACACGACGAACAAGGTTAATGGCTCAGGTTTTCTTTTCATTTGCTCTCACCTAAAACAGAGAGGAAATGACAGGAATTATTAGGAGAACAGAAAGAACCACATTTCACAACATAGTAATTCACTAGTAATATCTTTATCCACAGTAATAATACTATCCACAATAATATCTTTCTATACACTTTGACAACTTCATTACAATACCTTTAAGCACTTTTTTACTCAGCAACATGTGAAGTAAAATTACCATTATTATTAATGTTCATTATTACTCTCTAAATTAGAAATTTAATTCGCCCATGCTTTACACGTGTGCTATCCTTTTGTTATTGAGTTTACACGAAGTGCTTCACAACTATTATTTCAGTTCGATGGACATGTATTATCCGAGCGTGCTTCACAATTTTATGAAAATGCGTGAAAACCACTTTTGGCGTTTTACCAATGCTCTCAAAGTATCTTATGATAATGTTATTATCATATCCACTCTTCATATTAATAATAAATATGTAAAAAAACTAATTAAACTAATTACTTCCAGTTTTACTAATATTAATTAGAAAGGATGTTTACCAGTTTTTAAAATAAAATATGCTAAACTGTTACAATGTATTTTCGCTAAATAAAAAAAAATAGCGATATAAACAGTAGACTTAAAATTGTAAAATGAACTTATAAACACAGGAAAAGATAAGAGATGTCGTTAACCAGCTCAAAAATATCTATATTTCTATTACTTATCCTCTAATATTCAGTCAATTTAATAAGACACGTCCCAACATTTTCACCTCAATTGTTACTCCCCAGAAAACGACTTTATGTCCACATAAATTTTGAAAGTTAAATCTATTTCGAAGAGAAGCACATCTTGGACATTACTAAAAGTACCGTGTGCCCTTCTTGAGTCGATTACTCATGCGTAAAGGCACGACATCTTCGAGAGGAACATTCGCAGAATTTCGGCCAACTTCCAGTTCCCTTCCCGAGTGCGCACATCCTCCACCAGGGGCGCTTCCGTCGCTCCTTGCCTCGACTGTCCGCCGCCGCTCGCCTGTGACCTGTTTGGCCACTGCTCGCCGGGACAGGCGACGGGGCCCACCCATGTCTAGCTTTCCGCCAGCCATATCCAGCTCCTTCCCCATTGCCCACCCACTCTCACCCTCCACCTCCATATCTCGCCCTCCACCATCACATCACGCCCTCCACCTTCAGCCCGCCCCCACTCACCCACCCCTCTCGGCACTCTATCACGCTCATCCCCTCTGGCCCACCCCCTCTTGCCTAAACCCCCTCGACCAACTCCTCTCGTCCACCCCCTCTCGCCCACTCCCTCTAGCCCATCCCCTCTCGCCCACCCCCTCTCGACCACCCCCTCTCGCCAACCCCCTCTCGCCAACCCCCTCTCGCTCACCCTCTCTCGCCCACCCCCTCTCGCCCATCCCCTCTCGCCCACCCCCTCTCGCCCACCCCCTCTCGCCCACCCCCTCTCGCCCACCCCCTCTCGCCCACCCCCTCTCACCCACCCCTCTCGCCCACTCCGTCTCACCCATCCCCTCTCGCCCACCCCCTCTCGCTCGCCACTCTCACCGACCCCCTCTCTCCATCCACCTCAAGTGCCCCTTCTCGCCCATTTCCTCTCGTCCATTCCCTCTCGCCCACCCCCTCTCGCCCACCCCCTCTCGCTCACCCCCTCTCGCCCACCCCCTCTCGCCCACCCCCTCTCGCCCACCCTCTCTCGCCCACCCGATCTCGCCCACCCGCTCTCACCCACCTCATCTCGTCGATCCCATCTCGCTCACCCCCTCTCGCATGTCCCATCACGCCTGACTTCCTCTCGCCCACACACTATCACCCGTCCTCACCCACCTCCCTCCAATCCTCTCGCCCACCTTCTCACGCACATTCTCTCGCCTTTCCCCTCCCTCCATCGCTTCCCACCCACATTCCACCTCCCGCGACCCATCTTCCGCCCCCCACCCTCCCACCCACCGCGTTCACTCTGCAAAGAGCGGGGCGGCGGGCGGCGCCGAGCGGAGCGGAGCGGCGGCCCCGAAATCTCGCGAAATTCCTTCCACCTCAGCGGATGAAATATACGAAAAGTTGCAGCGCGAGTGACCGGCCGTTGGGCTCGCGAAACGGCGCAATTTTACGGGCGCCATTATGGAGACGAAAAGCGCGGGCGGGCGCGCGCGCCATCGGCCCTTTGAATCTGCATGCGGATATAAAAATAAACCGTCTCCGGCGGATAAAGATTGAAGAAGGCGCTCGCGAAGGAAAGACAATTTTGTCCGAGTTATGGACCATTTGGCCACTACAGCGCATAAAGGACGAGGGGCCCCTGCGAGTGGCTGCCGCATAAAAAGAGCGGGAGCGCGGCGCGCGGCGGGAGGGGCGGGGGTGGGTGAGGGGCGGGGGGAGAAGTGGAGGGGGGAGGGAAGGCCGCGAGGAGGCGCGCTCTTGGGCCCTGGGAGACGGGACGGGGCGAAGGGGCGTGGCCGATCTGAAGAGAGAGAGAGAGAGAGAGGCTTTCAGTTGCTGGGAGAGGGAAAAGGAGAGAGGAGACAGGCAGGGGAGTGTAAGGGTGGTGCGAGAGAAAGCCAGGGCGTCCCAGGGTGAGATGGTCTGGGTTCGGAAGAACCGAGCGGGGCATGTCTGGGAGGAGTGAAGCAGAGGGTGGCGTAGGGGAAAGCGAGAGGGTGAGAAACCAGAGAGGAGTGGGTTGGAGTTGTGAGAGGTGAGGTAGCACTGGCTGCTTGAAGCGGCACAATACAGAAGGATTCAGGTGGGCGTAGTGAGATGGAGTGTGGCGGGGTGAATCAAGACGGGGGTACAACGAGAAGAGGAGAAAGGGCAAGGCGGGGCGAACCGCATTGTGTAGGAGTGGTGTGCGTCGGGGATGGTCCGGATTGTGGGTGGAAAAAGGAAGGGAGGGGGAAGGGAAGGGCGGGGGAAAGGGAAGGGCGGGGAAAGAGAAGGGCGGGGAATGGAAGAACGAGGAAAAAAGAAGGACGGGGAAGGGAAGGGTCGGGGAAGGGGAAGGGCGGGCTAAAGGGAAGGGCGAGGGAAAGGGAAGGGCGGGGAAAGGGAAGGGCGGGGAAAGGGAAGGGCGGGGAAAGGGAAGGGCGGGAGGAACGGGAAGGGTCGGGAAAAGGGAAGGGCGAGGGAAAAGAGAAGGGCGGGAAGCATATGGCTGGCGGCAGGTGAGTGGAGTGGGCGGAAGAAGCTACGGTTCCCGGGCGAAAGCAGGAGGGCCAAAGGATGCCTTCTTTGGTGCACAGAGGCGCTGCGAAGATGGGAGGGAGCTTGCTCCATACGACGGAGCAGGGACTGAGTGCGCAGGTCGATATAATGTTGGAAGACAGCTTGAAAAAGCCATACGGGGACCTACAACGCCTTTATTGGTCTCCAATGAGGGAAGAGAAACATGAGAGGCATTATTGTCATCGTCAGTTGAGGCTATTCTTTTAACTGATAGTGCAAGGAACGATACCACTATGAGAAAATGACATTTTTATTGAACGAATCATATAGATTCAGAAAGACACTTAAAAACAACACAAAAACGGTAGAGTGATTAGATATTTTTGGAGACAATTGAATGATATTATACTCTTGTTTGGTGTGGTGAATAACAATTTGAATACAAGAAAAATTGTGAAAGGAAAAATTGAGTCAAGAAAATGAAACAAATGAGTTCAAGAAATCTGAAAATGAATATTCGTCGGTGGGAATTAATAACAATAAAAATTAGCCTAAAAACAGAAATAAAGCAAAAAGTAAAATAAATCACATAAAGACTGTGAAGTAAGTATTGTAGCGCTAATGAGAAAGTCCATTGCAGGAATGTCAAATGAGGAAGTTTACATGCAAAGCGCTTGATGAGAATTGTGGCACTATTACTATTACTATTATTATTATTATTATTATTATTATTATCGCTCCATATCACTACTACAGACGTTAGGAGTCGGCTGAGTATAAAATCTACTCCAGGTTGCAACCAGCTACCTAAGGAGCAGATCTAGGGACTGTCGGTGCCTCTACAATACTTTGCGCAAAATGTGAGCTGTGTCAAATAAAGCGATTTCTTGCACCTCCCAGTCCTTTGAATGACCTGGAAGTTTAGCCAAGTACTTACACAAATTTTGCGGAACAAATCCCAGGGCTCCGATAACTATCGGTACGACCTGTGCTTTTACGCCCCACATTCTGCTGATCTCGATTTCCAAACTCTTGCATTTTAGACCTTTCTCTGCCTCCTTGGTTACGACATTTTGATCGCAAGGCAAAGTAACATCTACAAGTAGACACGATTTTTTCTCAAAATCCCGGATAACAATATCCGGTTTGTTTGCTGCTATCGTGCGATCAGTTTGAATTTGTTGGTCGTAGAATATTGAACACAATCCAACCGATGTCACCGGTTTTGGTGAGTATTCGTACCACTTGGGGCATGTGTTTGGAACTTCGAGGGCGGTACAGATCTGCCAGTGGAGGTAACTACATCCCCTGTCGTGTCGTTAAGTATTCGGTCTTTGCTAGAATTGGACAAGCTGAGACAATATGATCAATGGTTTCTACTTGCTCCTGGCAAATTCGGCAAATTATTATTATTATCATTATCATCATTATTATTATTATCATTATTATTAAACAACTGGTAATACTTTTTATTCGAGACTTTTCAGAGAATAGCTAATTTTTGTACTGTTTTCGGTAAAAAAACACGTTCATTATGGGACGATTTTGATAAACGAGTTCTTTAATGAATTATGTTCTTGGCTGTCCGGGAAGGCCACAGCAAGATGGCTGAAACGTCAGCGAAACCGACTGAGACGCGGCTCATCCCGGACAGCCAAGAACATAATGACTCCGGCCGCGGAAGCCTACGAATCTACCCGAGCTCTTTAATGAATTTTCTTTGACTGCACTGTCACCAACGTATCACCATGTAACTGCTGCTCACGAAGAACCAAAGAGTCTGGCACTTAATTAAAGGTTCATGATTTAATGTTGGCTAACCTGTTATACAAGTCGTTTGTCAACGCATACAGTGCTTTTACTTGTGGTACAAGCCACGTCTTTACCTAGTTAAGAAACAAACTACTATCAGCAAGCTACATAGCAAACGCTACATGTCAAAATATATTGAATTAGCTTTCAATACATTCAAAACATGCTCTTATCGCTTGATATTTAATTTTGGACTGTTAACACGAAATGTAATTGAATAATGTATTAAAGAGCTGTTTGACGGTGCTTTCCACTCATTTCTGAAAACAACGGGAGAAGCACGATTTATGTGAAACTACTTACCCCTCTTGCACCTCACCACTTGCAAAATTCCCTATATTACTTCACATATCTATCTTTTGATTTTAACGGAAACTTGTCTACAGTCGCGGCTCTTGCTTCTAATATATCGAGGGGAGTTCCAATTACTTCCAATTATCCTCCATTTCAAGATACATTACATCGATAGAACCTGACATTCTCGTTACCAATGAATAACCACACAAGAGAAACGATCAACAAGTATGTGGCCATGCTAGCAGAACAAATGATACAGTAATAACTACTCCAGATTTCATGTCAGTGATATTATTTAATTACAGGAAAACATGTATATACTAGTGGTGCTATAACAGCACGTACTTTATCGCCCGAATTTTCACGCAGAAATTACTCGAAAAGTATTCAAATATTCGAAAAATTGTATATTACCTTAATTCAAAATCTACCTTTAAGGAACAAATTTTCATTAGAGGGAAAAAATCTCTATTTTTAATATTTCAGGTGCATGAACACTCCCAAACAAATTTGAACATTTGCAATTTTCGAAAAATCAGTGTTTTAAACAAACATGTGACCTGCACTATTCTCTCAAACATTCTTCGCACTATCGAACAAAAAAAAACAACAACAACAACGAGGGACACATTCTTTGGAAATTTAGAAAGTGTTCCATGGGCTTGATATAAAGTACCGCCCAAACCTAAAATATCGGTTTGAAATTCAAGAGGCCACGACATGAAATATTGTATATCACACTGCAAAAGACGCTTTTCATGACTCAACAGGGTTTTCTCGCCTCGGCCTACCGACTTCGGCGGGTGAACTTTCCAGTCTCATCGTGAAAAGGTCGACTTTCTGGCCTTATGTATTAAATTACTATTCTTAGAGCAAATGGCCAGATGAAGTACATTCCTTAACAAGCGTCACCATATTTGTTTTTGTGGTAAAGGAAACAATTATTTAATACAAATTAATTAGAAGAAATGAATCAATGGTTAGGAAATTAAAAAGCTTACATTTTAAGGTAAGCATAAAAAAATTCAGGGCAATGAAGCACATGTGTATAAAACGGGAATCGTTGATTTAATATGAGAGAGAGAAAAGGAGGGAAGGGGGGGAGGGGAGAAGAAGAGGAGAGAGAAGAGAGAAAGAGGATGAAAGAAGAGAGAGGAACGGAGAGGAAAAAGGGAAGAGCAGAAAAGAAGAGGTAGAGAATGGAGTCGAAAAGGAAGAGAGATGGATATGAAGAGAAAGGATTAAGGAAGGAGAAGAAGAGAGGCGGAAGGGAGGAGAGGTGAAGAACACGAGAGAAGGAGATGACGAAGAGAGACGGAGAGGAGAAGTGGCAAAGAGGTGGAAGGCGAAAAGTAGAAGAGTGCAGGTGGTGGGAGGTAGAAAAAGAGAGATGAGGACAAAGAGGATAAGAACGAGCGAGACAGAGACGAGGAAAGAAAGAGGAGAGGAAAGAAAGCGGCCATCAAAACCCAGAAAGAACTCTCCAAATGCGAAAGAAAACGGCGTGTCAAACAGGGTTTAAACGAAAACGGCATCGCCTCACGAACGAGTCTCGTAGCGGCGTGAGCGAAGGGCAGATGCGCCACTCAGATTTCGGTGCGCGGGGCGGGCGCAGGGGCGGGGCGCGGGGGCGGGGCACAGGGCGGGACACAGGGCGGGACACGGGACGGGGCGGGGCGGGGCGCAGGGCGGGGTGGGGCGGGGCGGGGCGCGGGGCGGGGTGGGGCGGAGGCGGGGCGCGCGGCGGGGTGGGGCGGGGCGGGCGCGGGGGCGGGGCGCGGCACAGGGCGGGACACGTGGCGGAGCTTGGAGGGGGGCGGGGTGCGAGGCGGGGCGGGGAGCGGTGCGAGGGCGGGGCGGGGAACGGGGCGGGGACGGGGCGGGGCGGGGCGGGGCGGGTCGCGTGGCGGGGCGCGGGGTGGGGCGCGTGGCGGGGCGGGATGCGTGACGGCGATAAATCGAAGCGCGAGTAGCAGAGTCGAGTGGATTGCTCGTAAAAGCAGCGCTGTCATCTTTATTTCATGGCACTTACGGGCATTGCACTTCGCCAACTGCTTTCACTACCCAGCTGCGATGTCTCGGGCTCTCCGGGATTCAGACATGCGCCGACTGCTAAAGACGCGGCACGCATCCTCATTTTCTTTCGCTGCTCCCGGGGAAGATTATTTTGTTCTGAGCAATGCGCATGATCACATACCAGAAAAGGTACAAGGTCATTGAGTATTTGAGGGAAATAAACATGTCATGTCAATTGGATAAGTAGAAGTTTAAATATTTGCAAAATGAGATATTCTTTATTGAGTATTGTAATTTCTGCTTTCTAGACGAAATACGGAATTTGATTATTTATACACTTTTTTACGCTGAATTCAAGACAAAAAATATTACTCAATTGTACTTGTCACCTTTCTTTACCTCAGACAGTCAAGGTCAGATTACACGACAATTCAGCAAGCATAAGCTGCGTATACGCCTGGAGTTCTTGAAGGAACAGCCTCCTTACAGATATTAAAAATCCCATTGCCAAAACTTTTATATTTCCTTCTAACCCAATATTCCTTGTGTCTATTTAAGTGAAACACTTGGCATGAATAAAAATCAGTATATCAGTTATAGAGTTGGCGTTTCCTCTATTCAACAAGTAGTAACTTCCATAATAATAGACGAGTAATTGAAAAAAATGTAGAAGAGAGGGTAAAATACGCCGCAATCGGCCAGTAAAAGGTATCGCGGGCATTTTCGCCTCCGCCGCAAAGCTTCGTGCGCAATGTTTCACCTCGCGTATTTCCAGCGCGTGGCGCGTCGCCTGACGTTCCACATCCGGCGGCTCCCCCGGGGCCCCCTTCCGGAAATCCCGGAGGCCTCCTCCGGGAGGGGGAGGGGGGAGGGGGGAGGCGTCGGCGGAGACGACAAAGCGACACCGCGCGCCAACAAGTGTCCGTTACGAGCGGCGGCGGCGGCGGAAACGCGGCGGCGGGGCAGGCGGCGGCTGCAGCGTTGAGGCGGTGGCGGAGGCGGTGGTAACTGTCTGGAAGCGGAGACTGGGTCCGTGTAGGCGGGAACGGAGAAGGGGAAGGCGGCGTGGTCAACGGAAGTGGTGAGGGCAGAGTAGACCTGGATGATGGCGGAGAAGACAAAAGGATGGGATGGCCGCTACGGGGGGGGGTGGAGGAGGTGGCGAGCAAGGTCGGTGGGCGACGGAGGCAGCGAGGTGGAGGGGGGGGAGGCGCGAGGGGTGGGGTCGACTGAGAGAGCGAGAGCGGCGACGGCAGTGAGGTGGCGGAGGGGGCGGTGGCGTTGGTGATGGCGGGGCGGTGTTGGCGGGGGCGGTGGGGGGCTGTGGGAGGTGGTGGGTCGGCGGGGGTGGTGGAACGATGGGGTGATGGAGCGGCGGGGGTGGCGGGGAGGCGGATGATCCGGGGGAAGCGGGCAGTGGCGTTCGTGGGACGGTGCGGGAGGTGTGGCGGTGAGTGTGGCTAGGACGTTGGGGGCGGTTTGTGGGCGGGCGGCGGGGATGGCGGGGCGATGTGTCAGCAGAGGTGTGGGTGGCGGGTTGTCGAGTGCAGACTGATGACTATCGGGGCGGGGCGGGGGCGAAGTCAGAGGTGGGGCGGGGGCGGAGCGGGGGCGAGTCGGGAGTGGGTCGGGAGCGGGTCGGGGGCGGGACGGGGGGTGCATCGGGTGCGGGTCGCGGGAGGATCGGGGGCGGGGCGGGGGCGGGGCGGGGGGCGGGGGGGGGGGCGGGGCGGGGGCGGGGCGGGGGCGGGGCGGGGGGCGGGGCGGGGGCGGGGCGGAGGCGGCAGAGGTGGGGGAGGGGTGTTGACAGAGGAGCTGGGGGTGGCGGGGCCGACAGTGCGGCGGGGGTGCGAGTGTGGGTTGTGGGGAGGGGGCGGTGTCGGCGGCGACCCGCGCGAGACTACCCAAATATTGTGAAACCATTTTGCACCGGAAATACACAAGCGACGCCGAGACCGGGGGGTGGGGGGAGGCGGTGGGAAAGGAAGTCGGAGAGCCCGAAGGCCGCGAGGCTACAGTGTGTTTGCGCTGACACAGTGGTCTGAAAATTCCTGCTTACCATTGTTACTGTATTTTACATGCAATGATGCCACACATGTACTAAAATCAAACATGAGTATTGAGAAATGAAATGAATAAGTGGCGTCGCCTTCATTTTTTCCAATTTTTTGTTTCTCCTTTGCTCACATTTTAATTGTGTAGAATGATTATGATTCCTCTTCTTGAAATATTTGCCAATTTTTGGCGAAAGCGTAATATTCGAAAATTTAATTTTCTCTTCAGATTTTTCTGTACATACCTTTATTGTATTCTTGCGTTGCACTTTCACCGTTAAAATTCTAAAAAATTTAAATAACGATCTGATGTTTATTATACAATAAATCAGAGCCAAAATAGACATCACATGCGGAAAATAAGCGTGATAGTTTTGGGCGTCATGACAAATACACGGAAGATTTACTAATTTCATTTAAGTTCACCAGTGATACTTTCAGAGGTGAACTTCACAAAAGAAGTTGCCTAGTGGTAAGTTCAAAGCAGATTCTTAGAGAAGCCGGCAGTGGACTCAGAAGACTTGAAAACGCTGAATATTAACTAATAAATAGTTTAAAAACACAGGATACGAATTCATTACGTTTCAACCGCCATATCCTCTACGCTGTCAGCCGGGAGAGATGGCTCAGGGCATCAACTGATGTCACTGCAGTGCCTCCGACCGGGGATTCGAGTCCCGACAGCAGCAGACTTTTCGACACTAGCTTTTCAGCTAGGTAGAATTCAGTCGCTGTCTGGAGGAGAATTCTAGCGGCCGGCTGCTCTGATCGGTAGTTTTCCGTGGTTCCTCTGTTCAACACCAGGCGAATTCCGAGGCAATACCCTAACGGGCCGCGCGCGATCTTTCTTTCCTCTTTCTTGTCCTATCCTCAACCCTTTCACTCACACACTAATATGCACTACACTACCACACATGCCGGGAGATCGGTCGGGAGCTTACAGCTTGTCCCGGCTGGGGTGGTGCCCCGTTGGTGGGAGATACCTGGTTGAGGGGAAACCCCGCTAGTCGACGGTAGGTCGGCGCCGGACCTCGCCATCAAGCGGGGAAAAGATCGCCGCCCCCTCCCGAGGGAAAACATGGACTAACTAACTGGACTAAAGACACTCTCGAATCACGAACAATCAATCAATCAATCAATCTACGCTGAGAGGTCATTTTTGAGAACTAAATGTAAAAACACGTTATCTTGTGGGAGTAGAATTCACAAACCTTCAAGCGAAACCACTACTTTCCCATTTCAACTATCTTGATTAAATAGGTCAGCTCATTTCTTATTAAAAATTATGACTTCTGCAAATATTTGTCACTTCCCTCTTTCATCTGATTTCCGACCAGAGTGTCCCGCAGGGCCTGCGTCAGCGGAGGTGGAAGGACGGAGAAAGAAAGACACAAACAAAACAAAAAAGTGTGTGTGTGTCGAGGTAACGGCAGAGTTCTCCGTCGTTGCGATGTCGATCACAAACAGAGAGCCGCAGTTTACCCCGCGATGTTTTTCCGTTCGGCGGCGGCTCCGAGGAGAGGATCCCCGAGGCAGCGCGAGGGAGGGAAGCCCTGCTCCTGGGCTGAGGAGCAGCCTGCGGAGGCCCAAACACGCTGACACGCAGACCGGGGTGGTGAGGGGAAGGCAAAGGTGTCACAGTGGCTCAATATAGAAAAAAAATTCGCGCACCATTACACAACTTTCTCCTCTTAGAAGTTTAGTCCTAAGCGCGAAAAAGTAAGAATGGGATAGGAGAGCGGAAACTTACATTGTTGTTGATCAATCATTATAGAAATATGTTAGTTTATAATTGTATATGAATTATTGAAATTAATAATAAAGAACTGCAATGAAACAATGAAATTCACACTAAATATTATTCAACTTAGGGTTAAATGGCAACTTTCATTATTAGATAAAAGAAATGTTTCAATATTTTCGAGTTATCATTTATTTTGAAAGTTTTAGGGCTGAGGAGTAGCGTGTGGAGACCCAAACACGCTGTCACGGAGACCGGGGTGGTGAGGGGAAGGCAAAGGCGTAACAGTGGCTCAATAGAGGAAAAAAATTCGCGCACCATTACATAACTTTCTCTTCTTGTAAGTTCCTTCGTAAGCGCGAAAAAGTAACAATGGGATAGGAGGGCGGAAACGTACATTATTGTTTATCATTGTTGTTGACAAAGATTATAGAAATATGTTAGTTTATAATTGTATAAGAATTATTGAAATTAAAAATAAAGAACGCGGTATTGAATCAGATAAATTCGAACTAAATATATTCACGTTGGCGTTAAATGTGAACGTGAATTATTGGAGAAAAGAAATGTTCCCAGATTTTCAGGTTTTCATTTATTTTGAAGGTTATTGGGCTGAGGAGGAATGATGTAGAGGCCACACACGCTGACACGGAGACGCGGTTGTGAGGGGAAGGCAAAGGTGTAACAGTGGCTCAATACAGAAAAAAATATCGCCGTTTTTTTTGCGAAGCATTACATAACGTTCTCTTCTTGGAAGTTCCTTCTTAAGCGCAAGAAAGTAAGAATGGGATAGGAGACCGTAAACTGATATTATTGTTGAATAATCATTATAGTCTATAATTGTGTAGGTGTTATTGAAATAAATAATAAACAACCCTGTATTCAATCAGTGAAATTCTAACTAAATATATTCAACTTGGCGTTAAATGTGAACATGAATTATTAGAAAAAATGAATCTTCCGATATTTTCAGGTTATCATTTATTTTGAAGGTTACAATGACCGTTGGCTGATATGGTATATTGTTTCGTACCTACTTAAGCTCGTAACATTTATATGTCAACGGGTCAAGAATAATTGAATACATCCTAGCTTTTAGTTCCTTCACGGAAATACACTAGTAGATGATCCAATGACAAAGAAAGAAACTATTTATAATAAAAATATATTTAATTCAATATTAATATTTTTGGTTACAATTGGTTGAAAGTAAGATATTAATCATGCTGGTGAACACTTTGAAGGAATGCGGAAAAACAACATAGGTGAACATTTAGGCGAAATTAACTTAAGGTGATTGTCAATAAAGAGTTTGGGCCTTACCTTCATGTTCAGTGACTAATTCAATTTAAATGACAATCCGTACCTTAAGAAATATATTTTGAAAATAATTGCCAAAAGAATCACGAGGTGGCTTAAAGAACGAGTGTAACACAAGGTTAAATCTTCATATAGTTGATATTGATTGATTGAAATACATTCGGAGGCTCTTTTCAAGACTACACAACGTTGTTGCTGCATTACAACGTTGCCGCAACTGTGACCAAGGTAAACAACATATTAAACACTGGATGAATACTATGTACGTCACTACATACTCCAATGGAATAAAAACGTGAATACAGTGTGAAACCTACAACACAGTTTGACTTAGGAAGAAGAATTCCCGTTAAAAGTTTATTCATATTATAAATTACAAATGTATAAAGTATTTCTGAAGAAGAAGGAAACCAAGCTTCGAAACGTTAAAAGCAAGCTGGTTGTCAATAAAAAGTTTTGACCTTACCCTCATGTTCAATGACAATCTGCGAAATCTTACGAAATATACAGGATGTCCGGGAAGGAAACGAGAAAGAAAAATTAAACGAGAAATAAAAAAGCACTCAATTTACACAATTCGAATGTTTTTTTATTTCTCGCTTAATTTTTATGTGTGAGCAAATATATTCATTTCTTTTGTAAATAATAAACCAATTTTATGTTTCTGGAGTGTTTCTATGCTTCCATAATGCATATTTTTGCCTAAAAATAATTTTTTCAAACCAACTTTTGAGTGCTAATAACGGCTCAACCATTCGGAACATCTACATAGTTTACTAGAGAAAATATGCTTAGAATTGTCTTAAGGGCTTATTTTCAAAGTTTCGACGTTTCCTCCCCGGACACCCTGTACACGGAAGACAGGGGATTCCCCGTGCGACCCGGATCCGAACGCCAACGCTCACGGCGTCTCCGCGTCTCCACGCGGGCTCGCTGCGTTTTTCCGCGCCACCTTCCCCCTCCACCGTGACAACGCGCGGTCGCCATTACAACGCCAGTGTTTTGTTTCTCCCCTTCCCCTTCCCCGCCGCCTCGCCGAGGCCGCGCTCCGCTGGCTGCGCGCTCCGAAACGACTTCGGGAGCCCCATACAAAATGGATTTAGATGCACTTGGGCGAGCGCGCGGGGTCGGGGTGGGTGGGGTGGGATGAGATGGGGTGGGGGTGGGATGGCTGGGTGTAGTGTGCGTGTGGGTCCATGCGGGTGCCGCCACTGTTGGGGGACGAGAGGTTGCCTTCTGGCGCCGTCTAGCCCAGCCGTCTCTCCTAGGCGCACACTTGGCCTTCCATCTAGGACAGGCCTCATCACGTTTTCGCTCCTTAGCGCCAATACCGATTGCTCCTGGCTCTCAGCGGGCGGCCGGGGCCGAACGGGAGCACTATGATACATTCAAGTGTCAAACGCCAGGGTGTTAGGACATTTATCGGTCAGTGCACGCTGCCGTTTCTCGCTCTGAGAACAGCTGGTTTCGTCTTCCATTTCAACAGATTTTGCAACGACGCCTGGTGTGAAACTGAGCCGTCTGCCTTATCGCTTCTACCTCTCATCTCCCTACCTCTACCCTCCCCAGGCTTTGCTTGCTCCCGGTGCAGCTCCCTCCACCCGTTCCGGCCGCTGTCGATGGCTCTTTGCTCCTGAATCGACTTTCGGATGAGCCCTAATTTAGGCTTTCCAGCCCGTCTTACTTGGCCGGTGGTTCACTACCCAGCCTAAATCTCGTCCAGCTACCAACAACTCCTTTTCGCGCCTTGCTTGATTTTTACTACCGATTTCGATCCCTACTTGGCCTAGCTCTTCACCTACAGCGTTCCTATCCCAGTCCGAATGTACAGCTCTTCCATTACAACTAACATCCGGCCACGCCCACATTTCTATTACAGTATCGCTACACAATCTGTTTCCTAACCCGCCGCCAAGATCACCCGTGTGTCCCGTTTGTAACCCACTTAAGTTCCATCCATCCCTTCCAGCTTCGCCGTGATCGATCCTCTCTCCGCTCCTCATCCTCAATGCAATCATCTCGATCATCTTTTCTATCCCGTTCCATTCAAAACTACACAAACATACGCCCATGTCTCTACCTCAATATCGCTATTCAGCCTGTTCGCTGCCTCTCTGCCAAGATCTTCCTCAGTGTTACTCTCGGATGACTCACTATCCGCCCTATTTCTTTCTCCCTATCATTCTAATCTTCATTCTTGATCCCTCAGCTACCATTGTCGGGGTAGCTTTAAAATTCACCTCAATACTGAGCCTCCTGCCTTTCTTCACTCAACCCCAGCTTCTACTACAACCCAGGTCTGTAGATTGAGAGATGCCTGTAAACGCGGTTTGAAAAACATGTCAATACACAATTGTTCCTCATTATAAGGCTCAAATCGATTCCATTATCCGTGCCATCCGATTCCACTTCTGATATCTTCGGTATCCGTTCAAGTCTCCTGTACAATCTCTGACTCGATCTCGTCTCCAATCCAAGTTCCGATTCCCACTACACTCTATTCCCAACCTCATCATAACCAGGCATCCACTATTCCCATTACTTGCCTGATTTCCTTCAATCGCACGTTCACTCCCCGACAGTGATCGCCCTCCGTTACCAATCTCAAACCGATCCCGCTCCGACCACTGCCATCTTTGGACCGATTCCTACCCCATACCATCACTACGCATTCCATTTTCTATTTTCATTCCTGACCCACTCTCATATCAGATTACTCCACGACGATCATTCGCGCGTTGCTGCACTCCATTTCCCATCACCGCATCCTTACCCACCCCCCACCCACCCACCCGCCACCTCCTCGCCGCTCCTTCTCTCTTGGCGGTTCGCTCGAGCTCCCGCGGCTCAGTTCGCCTTGCTTCGCCGCGCGGAACTCTTGAATAAATCACAAATGTTAAGCGTGTAAAAGTCCGCCGGCAGTAGTGCGTGCTCCGCCACTCGTAAAATGCACTGTAATATCTAAGTGCCTCTTTCGCGATGTTACATTATTAAAGTGCGCGCTTGAATGGGTGTTACATGCGGCGGACACGCTTAAAAATACACGCGCTCGAAATGAAGCCCCGTCGGGAGTCGAAGAGGGGGCAGGAGGGGGCATGGAATGGGGCGGGAGGGTCCAACGCGAAGTGGGGTGGGACGGAGCGGGGCGTGGTGGAGCAGGACAGGGCGTGGCGGAGCGGAGCGTGATGGGGCGTGACGGACGTGACGTGTCCGGACGGGACGGGGCGTGACGGGGCGGGACGGGGCGGAATGGAGCGGGACGGGGACGGACGGGGGGACGGGGGGACGGGGGGACGGGGCGGGACGGGGCGAGACGGGGCTGGACGGGACGGGGCGGGACGGGGCGGGACGGGGCGGGACGGGGCGGAACGGGGCGGGGCGGGATGGGACGGGGCGGGACGGAACAGGTCGGGAGTGGTCGGAACGGAACAAGATGGATCCCAACGCGGTAGGAGGGGACACAGGGACGCTTTGGCATGCAACCTATTGAACATATGGAACGGTCAGCACGGAACGGAAAGAATGGAACAATATAAATAATAGTACCAACGCCTTTTTTACAAAAAAAATGCGAGAGAACCTGTTATATTGTGAGCAGTTATTTTAGGCGGTTATAGGCACAGGGATGTCGAAAATGGAATAACCTAACGCTGGTAGTTTTTAATAACCCTCTTATCTAATATTTAAAAAAATGTTTACTTGAATGTAAAATTATTCTAACCCCTGGTGTTCTACACAATATTATAGATCTCATCTTCAGAAAATTTTAACTTAAAAACAAGAGAATCAATACGTATCTAATATTAGTACATACATTTTATAAAAACAAAATGTTTATATTGTTTGATTTAAACATATATTTGGTTTAAATGATGGTTTTCTGAAGAGACAAAGTATTGAATATTGTCTCATTCTGCGACGAGATGATATTCAATACGCTTGAAATAAAAAGGCCAGGGTATAGTTCTCGGGAAATGCTGATAGGAAAACACACCACTTCTGAGAACATACTGCAAACAAGTAAGAGTGGCACTTAAATATTTATGCTATCTCATGAATAAATAGAGAGTACTTTTCCATTCTTGATTCTGCCCCATTATCCAGTTTCTAAAACGACAGTTCCTTAACTCCTCCATGTCTTCACGCACTACACTATGGATGTTCCTTCATAAATAATCAGCACTACGGATAGTATACTATGCTTTGTTTGTTATGCTACGTGTTTCTGAATGAATGAAACGATGCCACCGAATTAACATAGGGATTTATTGTTTATAAGTAGGATTCTTGGACAAGCGAACACTCATGGGGGAATAAAGCGAAGAAAGAAAAATAAGGTAGTGCAATCAGATCAAGTAGTCTCTTCATTTCGTGACCTAGAAATGTGCAATCGATGGTTAGTTTAGTAAGAGTAAATTGTGCTTGGATTTTTCCCAAATGGACCACGCGAACGTGCATATATGCACGTAAGACATTGTTTGGGGGGATCAGCTTTTCTGCTGAGTCCATTTTTACACCCCAGGGTTGTTATCCGTGGGGGTATGGAAGATGAATTTATGATAATTATGAGGGGTGGGAAGACGACAAGGAGAGGTGAGTGGGAGCGGAACGGGACGGGACGGGACGGGATGGGACGAGACAGGACGGGAAGAGACAGGACGGGATGGGACGGGAGCGGACAGGACGGGACGGGATGGGCCGCGACGGGATGGGACGGGGCGGAACGGAGCTGAACGCGGTGGGACGGGACGGGGCGGGGCGGGGAGGGGTGGGACGGGACGTAACGGGATGGGAAGGGACGAGACGCGACGGGATGGGACGGGGCGGAAAGGAGCTGAACGGGGTGGGACGGGACGGGGAGAGGAGGGGTGGGACGGGACGGGACGGGCGCAGAGCGACCGTGGCGGGTGGGGGAGCGGGTAGGGCGGGCGGAGTGGAGGGGGCGTGTGCGCTGTTATCTGGGCATGGAGCCCGCCGGGCGGTCGGGGTGCATCCCCACCCTCCCGAGACGAATGGGCGAATTATACCGCGCCCGGAACCTCCCCCGTCCCCTCCCCCCACCGCCCAACCCACTCCCCTCTTTCTTAGCGATGCAGCATGTATGCGCATGTACTACTTCAAATTCTGCCCGAAAACTCCTTGGACATGACAAAGAGTAAACGATCACAAGAATTATCATCTCAGTAAGACGAAAGGAACAAAATTGTGAAGAAGGTACAGTAAATAGAGTTTCATTGAACAGAAAACAACATTTTCGGAATTTCTTATAGATTAACAGATAATTTTCAATGGTGTGTTAAAATAATGTGAAAATGAATAGAACTTATCAATTTGGATAACATTTTTCTTTGGTAAAGTAATACATGTGCATTTTCTGTTTTCGATTTTCGGAATATTAAAAATTACTAGTAATTGAGTCGAATGGAAGTAATGAATCAATACGTCAAATATTTATTTTCAGATATTATGGGCTTGGCCAAAAAGGCTTTGATTCATGGAAATTGAGGAGCATAATATAATGTTCCGAGCTTTGAAGCAAATGTTATTTTATTGGTGTTTTTTTAACATTTAATTTATTTTACGTTAATTTATATTAGTGAATATTTAGATAATTGATTTTCATTACATACAGTACATTGAAACATATTTTGTGTAATTAATTTTTTATAAAATAAATATTTATATTTTATGTCAAGCAAGTAGAACATATACGAATTATACAAATCTAACAACCTGACATTAAAACGAAAGTATTTTGTTGAAAGTACGATAATCGTGCTGCCCAACTATGCAGAGGTAAAGCTACGTAAATATATCTCTAAATTACATTTTACTACCTGTAAATAAATCTTTTTCATTTTCTCTCAACTTCAAAAAAACAACTCTTAATTGTATGGACGCAAAATAATCAGAGCTCAAAAGCAAGTTACCTGCGAGCAAAAAGTGTTTTTCACTTAAATGAAAGTTTCATATATCCCTTTCACAAAAAACAATTTGACAATTAATGAAGCCACAATTTGATGCAACGTTTAAAGAAAGCACAAACGAGTATAAATATTCTGACATTAAAACAACGTCCTTAAAAATAGAGTAAATGTAAAAAACGTCCGACGGTAATACAGAAGCACAAAAGAATTCCTTTTTGGAAATAAAATAAGAGCGGCGAAAACGTCAATTATCGTCTACACTATCATTAACGCAAAGCAAACGAAACGCAAACTTCCACACACAACTACGCGGCAAATCCTCAGACCCGCTCAACGTTTTGCCAGGGCACGGCGAGCCGAAGGAAAATTTGCCTTCACTGACAACGTAAAATAATGGTTCATCTCTTTCCCTCATCTATCACTCGTTTTAACACAACGTCCGCACCCCCTGAAAGGGGGTAGGAGTAGGGTGGAGGGGGTGAAACGCAAGAGCGTCTCACCCCGAGCTCACCTCCACACCCCGTCCGCTGCCCGCGACGGGGTGCGCGCGACCTTGCTGGTGTTATTCTTTCATTAACTAAGTAATTGGCTGCAATATTTCTCGGACGCCTTTCACGGCGGCCGACGTTCCATACATATTAATAAGCTGCGGCAGACATGCGAGGCCGGCCGCGCGCAAGCAACCCTGCACGGACGCTGAGTCGCGAAGCCGCGTGTTTCGGAACACGCCGAGCGAAAGAGTAAGCCTAACTGGATTAATGTGCGGATTTGCACCACGGGTTTTAAATACTGAATAGTGACTTAAACCGTTTGAAATTTGCTATGAATTAGAGGCTTAGCAAATTTAGACTTACAATCACTTAGACTTCTAATCACGTAGACTTATAATCACTTAGACTTACAATCACTTACTCTTATAATCACTTAGACTTATAATCTCTTAGACTTATAATCACTTAGACTTATAACCACTTAAACTTATAATCACTTAGATTTACAAACACTTACTCTTATAATCACTTAGACTTATAATCTCTTAGACTTATAATCACTTAGACTTACAACCACTTAGACTTATAATCACTTAGATTTACAATCTCTTACTCTTATAATCACTTAGACTTATAATCACTTAGATTTATAATCACTTAGACTTATAATTACTTAGCAATTGTTTGATAACCGAGATGTAGAAAAGATAATGTCCATGGAAAGACTGCAGTGGTTCAGACAAATCTTCAGACCAAATGGATCTCTCTTTTACCAAATAACAAGAGACTCTTAAAGGGAAAGGACACGCTCTGAAAACGTGGGGGTGAGATGATGTGATGACTTATTTGGAACAGGTTGAGCCGTTAGTTTACCCTAGAGTAGTTATGATAGCGAACGATCTGTTTCAAAAATGGGCACCATTTTTAAAAACATTACATCTACATGCTTTCCATTTTTTGCTTTTCGGGGGTTTTAACATTACAAGATAAAATAACATTTACGTTTTCATTCTCATCAAA
The DNA here is from genome assembly GCA_031308135.1 of Acheta domesticus. Lineage (NCBI taxonomy): Eukaryota > Metazoa > Arthropoda > Insecta > Orthoptera > Gryllidae > Acheta > Acheta domesticus. The sequence continues at coordinate 117,429,866 of JAHLJT010009355.1, forward strand.
CTATCCCTGTAGCTAAGAATTTAAAGTAGGAATCTAGTGTTACATGCGTTAGGGGATAATGTTAGGCAATGGTATGAAAATTTATAATGCAACCCCTAATATTCCTACTTCTTTGAGTGGTAGTAAAATTAACGTTTAAGAAGCTCTTACCCCAGTAAAGGATTAGGTATGTAAAAGCAATACAACTGAACTGTAACAAAAATGTTTTAGAATTATTATGTGCTGTTTTCTTGGAGGATAAGTTCTATTGAATTTAAGAGGATCAAGTCGAAGTGATCCATGTAATTTAGTTCTTTCCACGCTCTTTTTTCGTTCATTTGCTGCATGCATGCAATTTATCTCGCAGACGATGCGTACGTGAGAGAGCAACGGCAAAAGAGTCTTAGCAATATAGGGCACCAGACACAAAAAGGGCGACCGCTGTCCATCCACAGGCTGTGCCGCGATTCTCTGTGCAAACGATTTACATGCAATACCACGGAGACGAGTTTGCACACTGCGGAGAATTAGAGAACGTAGTTAAATGTGCACGTAAGAAATTTGAAAATATACAATAATATTTTAAAATGCGATACGTTCATGAATCTCGTCAATTTCCTACAGGTTCAACCCCTCGTAATACATCTAATAATAATGGCAATAAGGAGGAATAAAGTCACTTTACACCTTTTGCTCTAGAGTAATTGCCGACGACACGCCCAGATGCTAGGTTTCTCATAGGGGCCACGAGCAGTACTTCAGGATGAATAATTCAATGTATCAGAATTAATGTTATAAACGTCTAGGATCCGTGGGGAGTAGAAGAAAATCACTTGTATCTGGATTAACTGACAAAGACTATGTGTAGGAAATATTTTTACGAAGTTATACGAAGGTCATTTTTCTGGATATGTACGTAACTCACTTTGAGCACATGTTTGTCAGTACACAAAATCTCTCTTCTGTACCTGTGTACCTGATGGCGAATTATCCGTAACAGGATTCCGTATTAGTAAGGGCCAATATTACATGTATTCCGTATGTGAGGGCACCCATCACTTGATCATTGGCAAAAAAATATCTTCGACATTCCTACATGTCCTAGAAGCTTGAAGCCTACCCTAAGAATAGTTGGCATACGAATTCAGCCTCGTTCCCAAACTAACAAAGTTCTGGCGTCAGAGCGGAATCGAACAATCCGTTAAGAGACGCACAGTGGAAATGAGATATTTTACATCGGTTGGTTTCGATATTGGTAGTGTAAATATTAGTCCTGGATGTTTCAAGTAAAGGTACATTGTAATAAAAATATTTCCTGATTTTCAGCAATGTCTGAATGTTTATCAAAATATATGAGTTTTATACTATTTGTTTCTCAGAAATTACTAATTTTACATCTTCGTCTACATGCCAAAAGAAAAACATTTTAATACCGATGATTACGCCGTCCAACGTTTGTGTTGTAATGGAAGAATACGTTTAAACTATTAGACTGAAAAAGAGCAATTTTGTTGTCATGGAGCGATCTAAGTTCATAAAAGAATCACAACTGAAATATTATTAAAGCTTTAAATGAGAATTACACCGTATTTTATATGATGTATTCTAGACATTTTGCAAATTGAAGAGAAATAGACATATAAAAATAAAATTCCGTGTATAACTGAGTACTAAAATATCTCATCCATTTTAAGAGAAAATATCTGTTAAATTTAACACTCATGCAACGAAAAAAAATCATAGAAGTACTTTCATTAATACACGTAACATTAACCTTATACCTCCATTTAGAGTTCACGCTTTCACTTGCATTTCATTTTACGAGAACAATAAAGGCAAAGAAATTTGCGTACAGTCGTGCCTAAAGAAACTTGCTCTATAAAATCTGTAGAGATTCTTATTTTTTAATCAACCTACTGTTACTTGCTTCTGCTGGTGCATAAACATGATAGGGAAGATTAAACCCACTTCCTACGCTACAATGTACTAGGCGATTAACTACACGAAAAGCAAAAAAAAAAATCAACAAAAAAACTAAAACGCATTTGCTGATGCTTCCGCGCAGAAAAATAGGTTGTGCGGAGGAAAAGGAACAAAATGGGCGAGGCGCGAAGAGTTGGAAAAATAAAACAAGGGAAGTTGCCGCAAGCACAACTCCTAGAAATTCACCACACCGCCTTCTCCAACTTCTGCGCCCACACCGTCCCCGCCCCCGCCGCCGCCCGCGCCATCACCTCTCCGCCGCCCGCGTCGCGCCCACGCCGAAAAATAAAAATCCTTTCTTTACATGGGCCCTAAAGTCGCGAGCAGCAACGGTGCGGAAAGTTGCACTCGCTACCACCTCGACTGCAGCGCTAAGGGTGGCGTGCTCGGGAACCATAGACAAAATATGGACCGAAAAATTGTATTAGTTAAAGTACGACCAGTTGACCTTGCAGCGAAGCGAAAGGGTTGTGAGGCGGCGGGGAAAATGTATTCGATAAAGAAGATTATTTATGATCTTTGATCGGAGAGAAATTTCAGCTCAGCAAGTCAATATAACAATATAGCCCGGAAGAAAATGTTGATTTCAGCAAGTCAATGTTAACATACAAAAAATAGTCGGACTCTCTAAGAAACATTCTGCACATTGTAAAGCATTTCGTAGGAGAAAATTGCGTTATTCTGAAATCCAACTCTGAACGGACAGGCCCTCATATGTACGTTACGAAAAAAAGGCTCCGGATCGTCAGTCTGTAAAACTTTTAATACTCCTATTATCTTATAACAGCTTTTATTAACAGAGAGACATATACCCGTGCCGTTAAATTACGTAGCATATAAAAGTCAATTTAATTTCACGTATATTCCGAAATTATGCACATTTCTGACGTACCACGGACAAGGAGAAGTAGAGCTGAAAATCCAAGAGTAAGTAATAGAAATGTCAAAAAAGTTCCATTTCGTAAAATACAAACATAACCCAGGCTTTCCGCAGGTCCGAAAATCAGGTTTTAAGGTTCTAGGGCATTTCTTTATGGAGTCTTGCAGCATGTTAAGAAGCGTTGTAAAAAAAGACGTAATCATATTACATTTACCCAACTGACGTTTTCTACCAAATTCTAAATTTTTGCCTCACATTGTTTAATTTTTCCTAACATAATCCATAATCTCTGAGTGGATGTTTAGTGCGCTTACACGTGTCGATTCCGTCTTAAAAATCGATGAACATTGTCAACGTGCCTTGTCAAATTGCCAACTTGCTTCCAGTTTTATAAAAGAAGTGAATGAATGTGTTTCCCACCTGAAGCTCTAAAGTGTGAAGACCTGAAGCTCTTGCTCTCAAATTTTGAACAAGTTTGATGCCAACGAACAACAAGAGGTTCGTGATCCCAGAATATTGACACAAATTTTGTTACACCATAACAGTGGTTACTAGAAATGCTGTAGCTCACAATGCACCTAGACGGCATTTTGCTGGCGGAACGGGAAAAGGTGTCAGAGCGAGCAGCGAATGCCATTTGTAGACAGCAGAAGTATGTACGGCTGCTTATTAGATCATTGTAATAAATAAATATTCGGAACACGCTTGGTAATCAACTATTCAATACTACATACTTGTAATTTGAGCTTCATGATATAAAATCTATAGCGCATTCACAGGAAACGGTTAAATGGAATACACGTGTATTAAGATTTGATTTGTGATACGCGAATTTATTTTTAAATCCCAAAGAAATTGTACTGACATGGCATTGGGTCTAAAATGCACGAAATGATTATTTTAAAACGTCCTGATAAAATTGGATCTCAACTCGTCATGAATGACTCTTCAGAACCGTATGCGTAAAATTTGTTTTCTATATTCATTACGACAAGACATTTACAGAATTTAGAGACAGCAACTAGATGAATGTATACAAAAAAATCTAGGTCAACACCACACAACTTCAACTATCCAGTCGGTCTATGGAATACATGAGCATCTTCCCATTTAGTCCATTGGCATCTATCAGCAAATCTAACAAGGAAATCGTGTTTCCAGAGGTGTAGTTGGAATCAATCGCATCACATTTCATTTCTCTCAACACTGTACCTCACGTTCCATTAACACTTGAATGATTAGACTTGAAATTTTTATGAATATTTTGTTTATATTTATTACTATTATAGGGAAGTAAAGGAACATATAATTATTAGAAACCTAAGCTGTGAGTAAATGTATCAATCATGAAAAAAGTAATACTTTTTCCCAAGTAATACTTTTTAGTCCTTCCCATCAAAGAGAGAGAAGTTACATGTTTCATTAAGGCTATTCTCAAAATTGTCCTTTTTTGTTTGACTAACCTGAGGTCAGAAATATAATCAATATAGTAAAATAAGACATAATAAATAAAAGTAAAAGAAAATTAGAGCCGACGGTTCGATAACTCTTCATGAAGTCAAACAGCAACACGACTAACTTTGGTGTACGTAATTGGGTCATCCACGGCTAACTAGAAATTGTCGGAGTTATGAAACGTATCTGCGGGAACACAGCGTACGCAAAGAAACGAAAAACAATGGCCGTCAGAGCGAATCCCTCGCGTATTCCGAAGCGGAGAGCGCCGCGATGACATGACTCCCTCGCAGCAAACCCTCTTCGTTCCCCACCGGCGCTCGTTGCTGCGTCCTATTTACGGGGCCCCTGGGCAACAATGAAATCCCAGCGGCGCCGCTGTAATTACGCACATCTTTTACCAGCGGCGCGCGCGCGCGCGGCGCGGCCGCACAGTTGCTCGAAACATGAGACAAGCGGGCAAAATTATTTGTTTTCAAAAACGTCTGATTTCGGATAACATGACCGGAAGAGGTGGCTCAGTGAATAAACTGATGTCACTCCGGTGCCTCTGGCCGGGAGGTCGTAGGTTCGAGTCCCGATAGTGGCAGAGGTTCTTCATGGGTCGTATCGGGAGAGGTAGCTCAGTGCATCAACTGATGTCACTGCAGTGACCCGGACCGGGAGGTCCTACGTTTGAGTCCCGACGGCACCAGAATTTTTCGACACTGGCTTGTCAACTAGGTTGAATTCATTTGCTGTCTGGAAGAGAATTCTAGGAACCGGTTGCTCTGATCGGAAGTTTTCCGTGGTTTCTCCGATCAATATCCAGCGAATGCCAGAGCAGTACCCTAACAAACGGGTCACAGACCGCGCGCGAACTTTCCTTCGTCTTCCTTGTCCTATCCTCTCCCTTTACACACACACACTTACACTAACATGCACTACACTACCACACATGCCGAGAGACCGGTCGGGAGCTTACAGCTTGTCCCGGCTGGGGCTGTGCCCCGCTGGTGGGAGATACCTGGTTGAGGAAAAAGCTCGCTTGTAGACGATAGATCGGCGCCGCATTTCGCCATCCAGCAGGGAATCACCACCCCCTCCTGACGAAAAAGCATGGACTACGCCTACGGTACTAATGACCTCAGTAGTTGACGCGCCTGGAGATACTAACAGTCTATCAATCTATCGAATAAGGAAGTCTACTTTGATAATAAAACGTTATCATTGTCGCCAGCATCATGCATTTTTGCATCTATAGTAGGTAGATTCAAATTCCGGGAGAAAAACTTTGAATTTGGGTCGGAGAAAGTGGGTTTGTGCCGGATTTCTTTGGACTGTTGGTTTCCACAGTTTTTCATTCTACCTTTGCTCCATCGTCAGCCATATAATAAGATTGTAATCATCTGTCCATATTTTAACGACACTGATCTGTCCAGGTAGGACCACAAGTCACCAAACATTTATTAAGAATGGGGGAGGGGAGCAGTTTCAGTTCATAAATACTTTTGAAATGCAATACTTTATTGTTAACTAGGAATTTAAAAAAAGTATATTCGTAATGGGAATACTCTTTTGATTATGACGAGACCAACATGTGGTAATCGTTTTAATGAAATTAAGTAAAAATCAAAATGATATTGTCTGCAGGGCCCCTGGATATATCACTATAAAGCACAGTACAAGAGACATGATAAAGAAAAATAATTCAAGCAAGTCTGAAAGAAAAGTAGCCGATGTTTTACGAGTCTTACTTGCTTTTGTCCATTATTGTAAAAATGACCTGCAAACACGAAACATTTTAAAAGGAGACACGGTAGTAAATTAATAGTATCATTTCTATCCGTATTTATTAGTATCAATATTGCTATATTACATTAATTCTTGCGTTAATCCACATCATTTTTACATTTTATAAAATAACATTTTTTTAACATTCTTATATTCAGTAGACATTTTAAGTGTCGTTTTACAGAAGCAACAGTGCATGCAGCCTGCATAGTTCTCATCCCGGTAGGGACCGGTTTGACCACCGCTTGAACGGTGTCGAAACTCTGTCACTGTCAAGTCAGAATCGTAGGAACTCCCAATATACAATTCTTTTTATTTATTATTTTCAGTTCAAGGGTATAAAACAGAGAGTATTTATCGCATAGATTCACCGCAGCTTAAAATAGTCTGCACTGTACTGTACATGTTTTGGACTACTAAATGAAACTCCATTATCGACAGCGACCTCATTTTGAGGATACACAATTCTTTTAGCCACACAAGTTGCAAACAGATGACCACAGATAGCTCCAACAATTTCAATCCCCACAGGGACGCGGCGACAATAGGCGTAAACTATGTGCGTCAAATTAATTTACCAGTTAATGACTTGTAGCGAATTTCATTTAAACAAAGGGAGATATTTAAAGACATCGGTACAATAACATGCTATGCAACAATACGTAAGTTCTGAGAAAAAGGAGAGTAAAGGTTTAGACATTGCATTTTACACATTGAAATAAAGAACATTAATTTGTGGATTACACTCATATCTCGCGGCGAATCTTTACAATAAAAACCCAACATGTAGATACAGTCGACCCCGGTTATTGCGAACTTCGGGAGACTAATATTTTTGGTTCATTATATCCGATGTCAAAATTAAATAGAATGTCTTCCTAGCGATTGATTTTATTAATATAGATACAGCAAAATACATTAACAGCACGAACTGAAAAGTTCAGTATATTTATTCTTAAACAATCAATAATATTCAATTGTTTACTTCGTACTTTTTCATTAGTAATTTCTCTAGATCCTTCTCCAGATTGCGTGCTCTCTCCCTATTTGATTCTGCATTGTCCTCCGTGTTTAAGAATCGTAATGCACTCTTGACACCCTTCAATGCCTCTTGCACTGTTGAAACAGCGTCCAACATTCCGGAGTCCCCTTTTACGCGTCTAATAACATGCAATATGGTTAATTTCCAGGGCGTCACATTTCCTGCGTTCACTATAGCCGAGGTTCAGTATAACCGAATCTTCTTATGCTTATTTGTAATGTGAGAGAATCGGGACCAGTGACTTAAATTCACTATAACCGAGTGTTCACTACATCCAAGTTCACTATAACCGGAGTCGACTGTACATCAATGGGCGTCGAAAAACACTAATATTTCAATTTCATAAGAAATGTGGCACAGCCTGATATTGCCCCAAGGTTTTCATTTGTGTCCGCTTTTCCCCGCGTCCATTCTATTGCCTCTGCCGTTGCTCCTCGTTCCCTACACCTGACTTTCTGTGTATCCAGCCGCCGCCATCTTTGTCGTGTCACGTTCAGGGGAATTCTCGGACCCGGGAACTCTGTGTAAAGGATCCCTTCGTGAGTGAAACTCTACACTTTACTCTCTCGGCAAGACGAAGGTATTTTGCACTTTGAGTCTTTTAAAGTTTGAAGAAAATGAGTTCGTTTTGCGACATTTCGAAGACTTTTCTTAAATCAACAGATATTTAATACAGTTTCATGTCCGGTGACAGGGTTTAATCGCAGTGAGGAAGGAAATATTTACTTCCCTTCATATTCAATAACTGACCCACTAGTTTTGATGTTCAATGAAAAGGTTTCTTAAGGAGTTACCGCGGGCGCAAGGTGATGCTGATCTCAATGGAAGTGTGCCTCAGATCTAGGGTGTAGTCTTTTTGAGTTCTACAGTCATGAATACGGTATCTTTGGAGTCGGTTATTTTCCTGTACATTATTTCCTGTCAGTTATTTTCCTAGCATTTAATGGGAATAGATATACAATATTAGCTTTTTCCAGATCATATCTATTGGTATGAGAAATATTTAATTTCTTTTTATTTTACTCCCAAAGCTTTACAATCACCTATTTAACTGAAAAATGAAAGTATTAGAACATGCAATAGTTAGGCTAAAAAACATCTTTTGTCAAATAGTGAATATAAACTATACAAAATTCTTCAAACTTCTAGGTGATGCAGTGAGCTGTAACAAAAATCCACGTCTGTCCAACATTCCCTGAGCGTAGCTTAAATAAAAATTCCCCTTTTGTCCAAAATGAAATATAATCTTATTATTCGCCACCAAATACACCTTTCCGTTCAAAGAGCAAAAATGCGGTTCCGCGGACAATACACTAAATCCCAGTTTCCGCATGAGGAAATCCGCGTCAGTTGCATTGGACGGCGCGCCTAGTCCGCGGCAGGCTCAAGGGGGGGAGGGGCAGGGGGGGACGGGAGCTCACTGTACGCCAATCTCGCCCCAGGGGCTGGCGCGAGATCTCGGGGCTTGTTTTCAGGCGTACCCCAGGGCTGCGTTCCGGGCGCGGGTGAAGGGGGACAGCGCAGTCGGACAAGTTTCCGCTCGCAGGCGACCGTCGGGGGGGGGGAGACTCGGGATTTGGAAGTTCATTTGTCGCCGAGCGGGCCTGTCTCCCCCGCCGCCGCCCACCCACCCACCCCACTCCCCCGCAGTCCTCTCCACCATGCTCCTTCGTCGACACCTCCGCCCGCTGCCTGCCTGGCCGTTCGCAGGTTGGCAAGTCCGGTTGCGGCGCGAGATCCGGGTTTTCAGCAACGGCGGGGAAGGGAGTGCGGAAACCACGAATGCCCAACGATGAATATTGATTTTCTCCGTTTATAAAAAAAAGTTGGTGACATCGAAGAATATTACTCGCTCAGGTAAAACTTTTTAACCATTATAATTATTTTCCATGAAGAATATTAATTAAGCTGCAGTACTTTTAATTTTGTAAATTATTTTTGTGCTAATTCTGCCAATATTCCCATTTGTATTGTTCCAATTTACTTTTTTCATAATAACAATTATTACGATTTTCGTCTTTCGCTTGCAACAATTATAATTATGTTTAACAATGACTACAAATTCCAACACTATAATAAATATTTAAAATATATTTATACCAGAATTAATGAAAATAAAAAAAAACATTTAATTGAAAAGCTTTTATTTTAAAGCAATTACTTGAAAAGATGTTTGGTTCTCGACATTCATTTATATGTTTGTATTACTGCAAAGAAAGTTTTCCATATAACTCTGGCGATAATTCATGAGAAATACGTATTTATTGGAAGCTTAGCTCCGAAAACAATTTACTAGAGCGAGAGCTGAGATTTGAGCCTAGCACCGTATGGGATGCAGAGGAGCCCAAGGGTCATGAACTCGGATTAATTCAGCGGGTAAGGCCAGCATGCCGGAAGAGACGGCGTGACACAAGATGTGGTAGCAGAGGCGATGGAACAGAAATAATCCAACGAGAATTCCATGGAGAAATATTGGTGTGGGGAAGAGAGAGAGTCCTGATGAGAAGCGACTGGAAGAAAGAGAGAGCAGTGGAGAATAGTCGGTGAGCAGAAAGAGACATCAGAGGAAGAGACAGTAAGGAATCGGACAAGAGGCAATCTTTGGGAAGGGGTATGCGTGGTAAACGTGAAAGGTTGGAAAGGTTGCGAAGAAATGTCGCAAGAGTGTTGAAGTTTGACACTGATAACCGCGGACAATTGATACTGGCGTGATGCTTGCAGGCAAGCAATTCGACAGCGGGGGACACAGCTGTTTTGTCTGGAATGATGACCTGGTTCGCAAAGACGTCAATGCAGGAAACGGAGGCAGTAGGTTCGGCAACAGAGGGGAGAGGAGCAACGTGGACAGCGGCGGTAGTGACGACGGCAGAGACATTGGTGTCAGGGACGGCGGCAGCGGCTGGGACGACGGCGGCGGCGCAACAGGAACAGAAATTTGGGTGTGAGGGACAGCGGCGGCGAGGGTAACGTCAGGAACGTTGGTGCCAGAACCGGTGGCGGCAGGAACGTTGGTCTCAGGACTAGCGACGGCAGAGACGTTGGTGTCAGGACCGACGGCGGCAGGGACGTTGGTGCTAGGACCGGCGGCGGCAGGGACGTTGGTGCTAGGACCGGCGACGGCAGGGACGTTGGTGCCAGGACCGGCGGCGGCAGGGACGTTGGTGCCAGGACCGGCGGCGGCAGGGACGTTGGTGCCAGGACCGGAGGCGGCAGGGACGTTGGTGTCAGGACCGGCGGCGGCGGCAGGAACGTTGGTCTCAGGACCGGCGGCGGCAGGGACGTTGGTGCCAGGACCGACGGCGGCAGGGACGTTGGTGCCAGGACCGGCGGCGGCAGGACGTTGGTGCTAGGACCGGCGGTGGCAGGGACGTTGGTGCTAGGACCGGCGGCGGCAGGGACGTTGGTGCCAGGACCGGCGGCGGCAGGGACGTAGGTGCCAGGACCGACGGCGGCAGGGACGTTGGTGCCAGGACCGGCGGCGGCGGCAGGAACGTTGGTCTCAGGACCGGCGGCGGCAGGGACGTTGGTGCCAAGACCGACGGCGGCAGGGACGTTGGTGCCAAGACCGGCGGCGGCAGGACGTTGGTGTCAGGGTCGGCGGCGGCAGGGACGTTGATCTCAGGACGGGCGGTGGCAGGGACGTTGGTGCCAGGACCGGCGGCAGCAAGGACGTTGGTGTCACGCCCGGCGGCCGTAAGGACCTTGGTGTCAGGACCGGCTACGGCAGGGCCACTGGTGTCAGGACCGGCTGCGCTAGGGACGTTGGTTTCAGGACCGGCGGCGGCAGGGACGTTGGTGTCAGGACCGGCTGCGCTAGGGACGTTGGTGTCAGGACCGGCGGCGGCACGGTCGTTGGTGCCAGGGTCATGTCGGGGCAGCATCATGAACACTGATGTCGGAACTGAGGCCACAGGGACATTGGTGACAGGATCGTGTCGGGGCAGCGGCAGACACATTGGTGCGAGGGACGGCGTCGGCGGCGACGGGTATTGTGAGGGCTATGGCGGCAGCGGGGATGGTAGCGGACGCAGTAGCGTTGGGGAGGGCGGATGGGGGTCGGTAGCAACGGGGAGGCCGGCGGCGGGGACGCTAGCGACGGGATGGGCGGTGACGAGGACGACGTCGACGGGAACGGCAGCGGCGACGGCAGTGGCGTCGGTAACGGAGTCAGCAGCGGGGATAGAGTCTCCGGCCAGGGCTACGCGAGGGGAGGGCGCGAGTGTGACCGAGCGCCCAGTCAAGCGACCGAGCACACACCAGCGTGTGCGGGCGACGGGAGCGGAGGGGGAGGGGCGGCGAACGCTAAATTACGCATTCTGCAGGAACGCGCTTAATGAGTTTCGCTCCAAATGAAGACCGGCGCTGCGCGGCGCGGCGCGCAGGCTCTGTGCGTACGCAGCGCGTGCGCTCCATGCGGCCGCAACCGGAAGCGGACGCGCACCTCCACCCCCCCTCTCCACTCCTCTGCCCACCGCACGGGGGAAGGTCACTGGCTCATCAGGCAGCAGCTTCCGCTCGCCACCAATTATTCAAGCGCAATAACGGCCGGGACTTAAGTACGGAGCGCGGGTGCAGGCGTGAGGGAAAACGCAAGTTCGGTCAGTCGAGGTAAATTTAATATTAAAATTATAAGATTTATGAATTCTCCTTGTAAGTGCGTTGAATAACCGAATAGTTGGAATTTGCACCTTTCGAAACGATATTTTCGATAATAGAAATACACAATTTTGTTAATAGAAATTTCCTCGTTTGATTTTAAATAACAATATCTGCACATTCAGGAAAATGGGTTTTGAATAACATTTTTCAATTATGTATACGTTTTTATATTAATTACTAAAAAATCATAACAAATCTGTTGAAACAAGGGAAGCGTGTTTTCAAAAAAGTATCTCTTGTTTTACTGATACGTACCTTTACTGTTTTTAAGAATGTGGTTTCGTTTTGTAATGAAATAAAAACTGTACATAATTAAGCAGCATAAATGTAATATTTTTGACTAAAACTTTTAGCTCAGATGTCACATTTTCTTAAATATAAAAAATTATCATGCATAACCTTTATAAACTGATAACAGTATTGACACAATGCACTTCGGGTTAATAATTTATAATTTTTCTCTCACAATATATAACTTCAATGAAAACAACAAATTCTTTCACGTACCAAAATGATCATTTTTACTATCAATTTTCACCACTCATACTCCCCCCTCTAATTCCCTTCCTAATTAAATTCATTTTACCCCTTCTGCAACTTGCTACCTTTGCTCATCTGCCTCAGCTCTAGGCAGCGTCTTTTTGGCCACTGCTCCCCCAGTGCAAGGGAGGGTGCCCCAGCAACTGGCAAAGACATCGCACTCCCCTGCTCCCGAAGTTCTCTGCAGCACTCCCCCTTACACCCTCTCCCACCCCTTCTGTCCTTCCTCCTTCCAAACAGGTGGAGCCCCTCTTCCTAGTCTCTTCATCAAGGCACTTTGGCGTGAGGGCGCCCGCAGAACGGAGTGAGGAAGACCTGTGTCCTCAACCGAAGATCATGAGCGACCTCGAACTTTTGATTAACGTTTTGATTCTTTCTGGTGTCCCAATGGTTCTGTCTCCGTGTTGCGTGTTTTTGAAATAAATATCTCCAATGTTAATAAATCAGAGTGCTTATGGTCAGTAACTTTAACACACACCAAGATTTTGTGACATAATAACCGAGGTTTCATTAAGTGGCATTTTTCGAGAAACATCTAGTAGTTCACGTTTTGCTCATATTTCCTTCATATTCCTAAAATATTCGAGAAAATGAATTGCGCCAAAAAGTAATCCGGTTTCTCTTTCCCGATTTTTTGTGATTGTAATACACTCCACCAATATTCCCGTGAGACCTTGCCTCAGAAATAGAAAACTAAACACACTTACGTTTCACGTGATATAATTCTTCAAGGCACTAAATCAATTCCGAAGCCTATTTTCAAGAATTGTATAGCAACGAGATCTAACTACAGTCGTAAAACCTTTTCATATCCTTGTTCTTTAGTGGCGGTTAATAAAGTACAATGATGTACAAGAGTTCGTGTATAAATCTATTAATATGAACATTGAAAAAATCTTAATATAATTTTAAAATATTAGAAATTAAATTTATTTTAAATTATTATTTCTTTACCGTCATGAAACAATACCAAAAGAATCAGAACTATGTATTTTCTATCCAACATACGCATTTTTCATTGCAATGGATTTTCGTCGCATACATGCAATTTAAAAGCGAACGTTATCTCATCTGCACGATAACGCCCCTGTCTCTCCCTTTTGTAAGAAGGCACAGTTCTCTTCTTGGTCGCAAGCGAGAGGAGAGGAGGTCAGAGCGGAGCAGCAGACGACCGCTGCGGGGCACCTCCGGAGCTCCATTCCGCCGGCCCCGCCAAGCGCCGTTAAAATGCACAGCGGCTAATTCATTATTTGGACGACGCGACGCGACAAGACGGCTCCGCCCTCTCGCCGTCCACCGCCTCCTTCCGCGGCGTCGCGTCTTGTCTCGTCTCGTTTCGGTTTCGTCTCGTCTCGCTTTATCTCTTTTAGTTTCCTGTGGTCTCGTTTAGTCTCGTTTCGTTTAGTGTTGTCTTGTTTCGTCTCGTTGCGGTTTCGACTCGTCTCGCTTTATCTCGTTTCGTTTTGGTTTCCTGATATCTCGTTTAGTCTCGTTTCGTTTAGTCTTGTCTTGTTTCGTCTCGTCTCGTTCAGTTTCATGTCGTTCGTTTCGTTTCTTTTAGTCTCGTCTCGCTTCATCTCATTTTGTTTTGGTTTCCTGTGGTCTCGTTTTGTTTAGTCTTGTCTCGTTTCGTCTCGTCTCATTCGGTCTCATCTCGTTTCGTTGCGTTTCTTCTTGTCTCGCTTCATCTCGTTTCGTTTTGGTTTCCTCTGGTCACGTTTAGTCTTGTTTTGTTTAGTCTCATCTCGTCTCGTTTCTTCTCGTTTAGTCTCGTTTCTCGCGAACCGCCTTTTTCGGCAAGGCATCCTGTACATGTCACCGAACAAAGACGAAGACGCCAGAATTCGTGTGTGTAAACGACACGGATAAATTAAAACTATTTCGATTATAACACCAAGTACTCACATTGTAATACTGGAAGAATATGCATTTACCTCTACATTTAGGATCGCTGTGTGTAATCTTGGCACATGGCTTTCATTGAAATTTCAAATTTTCGTTGAACTCTTCAATTGACTTTCAACGAGTGTTCTGTGTTTGCTAATTTGACAGCTGGATTACAGAAATTTAAAACTTTTGTACATTTTATGTTTATAATTGATTGAAATGAAAACAGTTTGTGAAATGTCAGTAGGAGGCATTAGATTGTAACTGTTGATAATCCTACATCAGATATCTCCGGGTATAAATTGAAACATACGTACTTCATGAGAGACATATAACTGGTAGATTTTTTAAATAAAAGCATATTTTGCATTTCACTACTGAAAAACAAATCAAACCAGTAGAAGGTAAAATAAAATAATCATATTACCCCTACTTTACTGACATTTCGCGTAAACTTTCTGTTTACAAGAATCAAGTCCAACGGGCGAAACACATTTCCCTTCTAGAATTTCATGATATCCAAGACCCAAAAATTCACTGGCACTGCAACAGACGAACGGTGAATTTTACGGCCTTATTCCGTTCCGCTTCAGTGGCCCAGAACAATGTCGCCACGGGCAGAAGGCAAGGGCACTTCGGTCGAAGGGCCCGCGTCTAGGGCGAACGAAGACCGGAGGCACGTAAGGGCGTGGAGGAGGGAGCAGGGCAACCGACGCTGGAAACAAGCGAGCAGCGGCGCGCGCAGCGGCCGGAACACAAATGCTCCTCCACTCCCCCTTCTTTTTTTTTCTTGTTGGGATACTTTAAATCTTAATTAGCGAAGTAAAAGTTATTTTTTAACGAGTGTACACGCCAAGAACAGTGAGTCGCCGGCGAAGGAGAAGGGCAAGCGGAGTTGGAATGGGGAGGCGAATCCGGAAGGAGGCGATCTTCTTTTGTTTATTTTTTCGGTACCATCTTCCGAGCACGATGTTCGTTTGTTTTACGAGTTGTGTGTTCCCTCCCCTTCGTCGTCGTTTCAAGAACAATTGGCTTCAGTGAAAATCTCTTATACCTCTGCTCGAAACTCAACAAAATAGACGTAATCAGCTTAAAATTCTCGAAAGCGTGTAAGCTGGTTCTTCGTTACACTTTCAAATAACATCTACTTGAGACAATGAAATAAAGTGTCTTCAGGAGGAACTAATTAGATATCTAAATGTAAAACAGCCATGAATACCAATACAACAATTGTAAAGAACATGTTCAATTTCAATTTGTAGTTTTGAGTATTACCTTTTAAAAATAAACAAATCATTAAAGTGTCATATTATTTTTTTTCGTGACTTCATTATTAACAAAGATAATCATTTAGTTTTCCTTCATTGAGCTAGAGTTTTGTAATTGGTGTTCTTCGAACGTAAAAATGATGGTGAATAATAACCTCCCCTCTTTAGGTGAGAGCAACTAAGAGATGACTTCATAATGAACTATTTTCTGGTCAATTCCTGAAAGTAAATGGTTTCGTTCTTATTTGCGTGATGAATATAGTCACACGAATAACTATGAATTAAAGAAGGATATTTGGGTGAATTCTGGTTTTAATACGTCAGAGAGTCACATACGTGTTTGTGACTCTCTAGTTTTGAAGCTGATGTCAATTGTGATATGAAACATTAAGAAAGATTTTTGAAATACGCAAGTATTTGTTTACCTCTGATTTGTAGAGAAAATGGTAATAACTTAGTTAATATTAACCTATTGTAAATAACTAATGATGTTTTATTACGTGCAATAGTCTATAATCTGCTTACTGTATTCTGGTGAAAGCAAAACAAAAGCTCGAAATTTACCAATTTTGATCAGTATTTACATGTCAAAAATTGTTTTATAGAATATCAAAATTCACGCTTCTTTAATTAAATTTTGAAAACCATCAGCTTTTGATGAAATTTGTTCAACTTTTAATGCTGCAAGAACAAAATCATAAAAATATTCATGATACATCAATCGGCGAAATATACCCGCACAACCATAATAAAATGAGAAAAAAACTAGTTTTATCGCTTATTAAATTATTAAATTTAATTATAAAATAGCTAAAAAAATCAAAAAAGATACGACTCTCTTCCTTTTTTGTTTTCGTGATTTTTATTAAGCAGATTATATAATAACTTTATTCTTGAATTAACCGTATTATTTACATAATTGATTCAAGGTTATGTTCTCCAATTCATCCAATTTTCAGGCAGTAACCAGTCGTAATAGAACCCTGTCCCAGAACTTCATTTACATCACAGATACGAAATGTGTCATTCACTTGCGTATTCCCGAGTAATATTTAATAACATTCAATATCATCAGTCAACAAGAGAATAATTGTGAATTAACATGTTGGATATTAATTAACACGTAGAAGTACACCCTACTGATGAGAAAGTGGATTAAATATTCCACCATCGATTAGATCGTGGGCAACCAGTCGATCGATGGCAGTAGATACAGATCGTCACATTCAATTCTGCCAACGCCATGGCATTGGGAGCCACCGGAGCGAGTGCAGAAATTTGTACGCTTTGATGGTGGTTGGCTGAATCGTTAATTCGAAAGGGGTTGAATACCACTGACAGAGTTCGTGATCCCTGAACTTGTATGTCACAACATATGGGCCTGCAAATATTTTTCAGTCCGTCATATTAATCTTTGTATTAAGAATTTGAGAAAAAGAACTGAGTATTCTACTGAGTAAAGAACTGAGTATTCGCCACTAATAAAGACAATTTTATTATTATTATTATTATTATTATTATTATTTATTATTATTATTATTTTTTCACGGACAATGAATCAATATTTACGTTGTTAACGAATGAACGTCTATGCTAAGGATGCGACAATCCACAATTATAGTGATGGGGCACAGTGATGGTATTCGCACCAGACTCCATAGACTAGTGGATTACAAAAATGTAGACAAAGTTGAAGCACTTGTGGCGTGTAAACAAGCTAAGACGAAATTGCATTCCCTTAAATACAACCCTGCATCATTAGCCACGGCTCTCTATTTAATTGGATTTTTGACTCTGTAGAAATTCCTAGAAGTGAATGTGGGAGATCAAATCATGCGTTATATTTCAATACAATATCAATGGACTGTTAATTAAAATTGGTTCAATCATTCATCATCCTGGCTGAATGGTTGTGTGCACTTCATGTTTTTATTGCTTTTTATTATTTTTGTGTTTTTATGTCAAAATTTGATGCGCATCTCTAAAATTAAAATTTTTATAATAATTTTCTCTGTCGGTGTCGCGTTTATTGTCTCTTGTATTGCTTTTAAATATTGCATTTTGTTCCACAATGCTAAATAGCTGGCACACTGTTTTCTCTGTTATTCCCCGGCCGCATAAAGCAAATGCTGGAACAATATTTTTGCTGTTGTGAGCACAGAGGCAAGAAGTGTTTATGTTATCTTTTATAATATTTCGAAAACTAGTGATGTACAACAGCACCTAATTTCTTACATTTTTCTAACATTTGCAAGTTTCGAAAATTCAGAATGTGCAACGAAAATGAGACCTACATCATATTTGTAAACTTATTTTGCTTTATCAGTGGAAAAAGTTAAAGAAAAAATGTCGAGCGTAATGATTTTTCATACATTGCATTTAATTGCCTTGCAAACTGTAATTATGCAAAAACTACATTTTTTAAAAAAAGTATACGATAATTTTTATAGATCTTTTTTTTTACAGAAGATTTCATTTCAGACAAAAAAATTTTGTTTTCAATGTTGTACTTTAAAAATAAAAGTCTCTCTTATAGAAGTAAGAAGATGCCGAATAATTTTAACCATATCCAATTGTCTAAAAATTGGAATTCAACGAAAATGTGTCTCGTGCCATTTTTTACTTATAAACTAAGGATAAACGTTTAATAAAAAGTGGAGCCATTATTGAGACAATTTTGAAAAATTGAACACTTTGAAATTCTTGTAACGTACTCACAAAAATCAAAATATCCGTATCAAACTCATAGGCCTTTTGAGTTAGTTCAAATCGATCTGTGAATATCAATTTTGGAGATAATAGGCTGTTTAGGCGCCAGTATTCATCACAGGCATACAGACAGACGGGCTGACGGACAGTAGGACGTTCGGACGGACGGATGGACGGACACATAGGGTGTTAGAGGATGTAACTTACTTTTTGTAGTTTCAAGATTTGTCTGTGGAAAAAACCATCGATTTCTGGCATACGATTACAAGTTTTTTTTCTTACAAACCAAGGGTGGAATTTAAAATGCATTAGAATTTTCTTGTTTCGATTTTATGTTCATAAATTTTGTATTATGTGGTAGGATGAATTCCGCTGCTAACATGCCGAATCTCGTCACATTAATAAAGTCACTGTTATTATTATTTATAAGCTAGTCACATTCACAGAGCTGCAGCAATGCATCCTTGCACCAGTCTGGACTGAGGCGTGGATTATCACGAGCAGGCCTTTCCAAAGCAAGGGGCTAAAAGTATCTTCTGCTCTTTTCATTTGTCCAAACTAAATTAATACGAACTATTCCACTCGTGAAATTGAAATCAATAGTGTTTAACTATACATACAAACTGCCCCAATCAGAGCGGTGTATCTCAAAAAGTTTATCACTTTTTCTATCCGATTTTTCTTTTCGCTTCTCCCTACTGGCCAATCACAAACTGCGCCTCGTCTATCTTAGGAGGCGGTATACATCGATAGCTAAGTTGATGTCCAATAAACCGCCTATGTACTGTAACACAACCTCTTTAATTTTGACATAGCGTTCAGTTATTTTCAATATTTGGCGTATTTTGGAATTCTGTTGAACGTAATTTCACTCGTTGTATAGTTCTTTTAAATGCCATTCGCTTCGCGAGTCGAAGATCGATTATCGATAATTTCCGAAGCACTCGTGGTATTACCTATGATAATGTATTAAAGAAATATGATATATTTATTTTCTTACAAAGCAATATTGTTGATGACGGAGATGACTTAGTTAAATAAGGTGAAGAAGAAAATTATGAGTAAAAAATATCAATAATATTAATAAAAAACAATAATGAAGATGAATAAAATGATGACGATGATGAACAGAAGACGACCCCGGCCCCGAAGAGGCAGACAGATGCTCTCTTCAGAAGACGTCGCGTGTGCAAGGACGCATTAATAAGAGGCGGTTAGGTTTCTCGGGGTCTCGTGTCATGTCGCCACTTGCCACCTGCCACGGCCAAGTCTCCCCCGGGGCACACACAACTCCGGCGCTCAGAATTAGTGCACACGTGCGCCCCAGACGCGATAGCACGCGTGCGTCCGGCTCCTCTGGGCGCCGACGCGCGTGAGTGAATACGCGCCTTATCTTGAACGATCAAGGATGTTCAAAACCGCACAGCTTTACTACCGTATGTGATTCATATTCGTATTAATTAACCCTCGTACCATATCTGCAGTTTACAATCAAGTACTGTACCTTAGGGTATTTTTGGACCCCAAGTTTTACTTGACAATTGGAAGTGATAAACATGAATGTACACGGTGTAATGCTTCCTATCCCTCTCACAGATTTATATAACACTTTAAATTCGCCCCGAATTATGGATGCAATAATTTGGGTGGCTAGCTGAGTAATGCGTCCACAGACGTTCTCGTGATATTACCATACTTACTCTCCCGGTTCTCTTTCTGGTACCGTGGGCTGAAAAATACCGCTTATACAAGATTCCGGTTGATAATTTTTATATTTACAAGGATATATAAAATGAAAAGGAAGAAAAGTATTATGAACTATTCCAATACCAATTAATAACAACAGTAGTATTCCTCTGTAACATCAGAGACATGAAGTGTCGACTGCGTTCTTTATTTAATAATCTCCTTTCAAAATTGCTTAATTCAGTTTTTCCTTTTTCCAAAATTCACATTTTAGTAAATCTTTTGAGAAGGCCATCAACTAATTTGGATGACAATTTCTTTCTAACCTTAAATTTACAACATTCTTGTACCTTGATCAACGATATCTGTGACGGATTTAATGTTCTTATTTCCTCGCGATTATACGAGTACTTTCCTGTTGACAGGCTGTGCTGCACTCTTGACCGTCGTCCTCATGACCATTCACCATAAATTACCATTTTCGTGTAGGCTGCAAAATCCCTGCTCCATTCACACATAAAAATTACGTAATTTAGATATTCCCATTAACCGTTCATGACGCGTCTGAACATGGTTACTTTCTATCTCCTCAGCTCAACATCTCACGTCAAAGCAGTTTCATGTAAAGAAAAAAATTAGTAAGTCTCTAATAAAATTTGGAAAGTATGTGAAAATGGCTTGGTAGCTGCTTAATAATCGCATGAAGGCATATCTAGACGACTGAAATTATCCTGCAAATATTGAGCAAAATATTAACAAATAAATTATGATGGGATCCAAAAAGACTCTAGATATGGTACGAGGGTTATCTGCTGCTTGCCTGGATGCTTTATAATATTGCCTTGATATTTGAAATACTATGGTTCATATGTAAGTAGGCAGGTGCGTTTTTGCAGCAAATATTAGTCTCTTTAATCGTTATTAAATTTTAATGACTCCTATAATTTTACCTTATATTGGGGTGACATGAAGCGGTGTAGAAAAGCGCGTTTACATTATTACCAAATCAATAGTCTCATCATGAGCGTATATTGAAGCAAAAAGCTATTGGCAATTGTTCCGATATTTGAGACTTTTCATTTAAAAAGTTAAATTTGGTTATAAAATTGACTTTTATAATTAGTTTGTTTTTTGTATTCAAAACTTAACGCAAAGAAAATGCCTGAAGTTGCATTATTTTGCCCTTCATTTTCCAAAATTGACCCCGGATCCCCTCCCCCATTTCAGGTGGTTGGACCTGAGTCCCGATTTCTTCTAGACAAAAGTTGATAACCCTGATTAACACTCTCCTCCCTCTTTCGAGTTACTTAATTTAAGGATGACCCCCAATTTGCCCAACAGGGCTCGCCCTCACATTCGGCCGCGCGCTTCAATCCTACATCCTGAGGCGGTGAAGCTGGGGCGCGTGAGTAAGCAGTGCTGCCTTCACGTTCGCCCGTGCGCTTCATTTCCACGTCCTGAGGCGGTGAAGAGGGGGTGTATGAACAAGGAGCGCTCGCGAGAGATGTGGGTCGTGGTGGGGTGCCGCAAGGGTGCGGATCGCTGCAGATGCTATTTTCAACCCACCCCACACACCGTATCATCCATTATACATATAGTCTTTTTTCAGGTTTTTAAAGATATTACATATCAAGAAAAGTTCTTCTCTATTTGTATAATTGAGAGAGAAATTGTAAATTTTGGCAAGTGGAAGATGCATAAAAATATGTACAACCACACGATAAACTAAAGTACAAACAAAATATTGAACAAATATCAAAGTTCTTTTAATGTAACTAAGTTCCATCAGTACGGATATTTCTTTTTAAGGCCGAAAGGGTTTTTCTTATGGCATGTTGGTAAACGACGCAATACAGCACAGGGAAATATAAGATAATACTTAATTTCAGGATGACCCCCAATTCGCTCAGCAGGGCTCGCCCTCACATTCGTCCGCGCGCTTGAATTCTACATCCTGAGTCGGTGAATCTGGGACGCGTGAGTAAGCAGTGCTGCCCTCACGTTCGCCCGCGCGCTTCATTTCCACGTCCTGAGGCGGTGAAGCGGGGGTGTATGAGTAAGGAGCGCTCGCGAGAGATGTGGGTCGTGTTGGGGTGCCGCAAGGGTGCGGATCGCTGCAGATTCTATTTTCAACTCACCCCACACACCGTATCACCCATTTTATATATTGTCTTTTTTCAGGTTTTCAAAGATATTACATATCAAGAAAAGTTCTTCTCTATTTGTATCACTGAGAGAGAAATTGTAAATTTTGGCAAGTGGAAGATGCATAAAAATATGTACAACCACAGGATAAACTAAAGTACAAAAAAAACATTGGGGAAATATCAGAGTTCTTTTACAGTTAATAAGTTCCATCAGAACGGATATTTCTTTTTAAGGCCGAAGGGGTTTATCTTATAGCATGTTGGTAAACGACGCAATACTGCACAGGGCAATACAACATAATACTTAATTTCAGGATGACCCCCAATTCGCTCAGCAGGGCTCGCTCTTACGTTCGGCCGCGCGCTTCAATCCTACATCCTGAGGCGGTGAAGCGGGGGCGTGTGAGTAAGCAGCGCTCGCGAGAGCTGTGGGTCGCGGCGGGGTTCCGCAAGGGCGCGGATCGCGGCGGATTCTATTTCCACCTCCGCGTCGCCGCCGCCGGTGCCCTCTCGTGACGCGTCGCGGCGCCGCGATGCACGACGCCACGTGCCTTATCGCCCGAGCAACGCCGCGCCGCCCCGCTGTCGCCCCCCCGCCGCCGCCCACGTCGCCGCCGCCGCCGCCCGCCCGCCGGGAAAAATGCGGCGCGGTCACGAGCTTCGTTCCAAGGCGGCGGGGGAGCAAGAAGAGAACGGAGAGCACGCGCTTTCAATGCGGGGCAGGTTCTCTCAGTGTTTTACGATTGCTCGCAGTTGACTGTGCGATGTTGTTGACCGAGAGGTACTAGGTTTGAGACCCGACGGTGGTGGATTAAGGACAGTATCTACTTAACGAGTAGAATTCAACAACTGCAGGCAGGAAAATTCAAAAGGCCGGCTGAGAGGTACTAGGTGCGACACACGACGGTGGTGGACTAAGGACAGTATTTACTTAACGAGTTAAATTCAACAATTACTTGCAGGAAAATTCAAGAGGCCTGCTGTTTTGTAATGTTTTGTAATGTATTCGATCGATACGAGGTGAATGCCGAAGCAGTAGCGTAACAAGCAGGACCCGGACTGCACGCCGAGACCTGATTCTTTCCTCGTTCCTTTCCCCTTCCACACGCTTTGACTGCCTATCACAACTATCGGAAGACTAATCGGGATCTTAGAGCTTCTTGCGGTTGGGGTGGTGACCCGTTGGGGGAGAGACAAGGAGGAAGGATCCCCGCAAGCCGACGTGTAGGTGCCTGCCGAATTTCACGTTCACCGGTAGAATACATTCTTGATGTTTTACACATACGGGACTAATAAATTAAGTACTTGACGCGCCCGGCATTAGGGATACTCGAAGTCTCTCACCCCGTCTCTCATTCTTTCTTACTCTCCCTCTCATTCTTTCTTTCTCTCTCTCATTATTCCTCTCTCTTATTCTCACTCACCCTCTCTCACTCTCATTATCTCTTTCTTCCTCTCATTCTCTCTTTCTCTCTCATACACACACACGCCACACAAACATACACAGTGTATTTAAAGTCGTGTGTGGATAACGGTAAAAGTGTCAAGATGAAATTATGTGGAGAGTTTTAACCCAAAGAAGCCAGACCTCGAATATTACATTCAGCATTTGCCTATTGACCCAGCAGCGAATTAGGTAAATGTAAAAAAATGCCATTTTTAGTTAAATGAAAAAAATTATGTTTAGAAAATACTCGTAGAATACGTTAACAAGTCAGTATTTACAAGAATGCTGATATACAGAATAAAACACCTAACATTTGGCCGCAAAATAAACAGCTCCGTCGAGAACCTCTGCAGAATCACAATACTTCAGATATTTAATTTTTTTTGGGCATCAACAATATAACCAGGTCCCTATTGTGGTATTGTTTCTCAAATATTAATCTATTTTAAATTTTTTTTGAAATAGTGTTTATTTTACTTCATGCAGTATGGAATTAAATGTCAGTGTATACATTGTAATCACATGCTGTTAATTATTAAATCTTTATTAGTTTTTATTTATTAGCTATTATTTATTATTAACCATTCGTTATTTACTATTGTTATGCATTGTAATAATTAAAGATGATTGAACGTTTCCCAATTCATTACTATTGGATAGTTAATACGTTAATTTCGTCAGCAAAACGATAGCTTACTACTTGAGCACTCCCCTACCGAGTACAATTGTAAGAAGTATACGAAATATAGTACGATATAATACGACATAAAGTAGGATTTGCGATCACCAAGGGGAAACATATAATCCTGTTTCGACATCCATTCATTCATTGTGAATAAAATGCGCAATACATAGTGCATAATTTCATATAAAAATCATATCATTTTATCATCATTTTATTATGAATATTGAACAATAACAGGAGTAACACAATACAGCATTACTGTTCTAAGCACCCGAATTAGTCTAATCTTGCCACAATTGCTCAATCCGTCAATGGAAACAACCGTTCTCTGAATAGCGGCATTGCGTCTGTCGCAGGGTTTCAATGAGCGGACTTACCATCTGCACCCGCACCGGTCGGGGTAGAGACACGTTCTGAACGCGCTCCGCTCGGTTGTATCGACGAATCGAAGCGCGCGTTCGATTACTCGCCAATCTGTTCGCGCGCCCACCGTGACTCTGCTACGGACGATCCATCTCTATCTCTCGGCACAAACGCAGACGTGCGACCACACAGACTGCGACCCGCAACACACGATGCTCCATTAGGTGTTGCATCCATTCCCACAGCAGGACCAATTGGGATTTTCACTACAAAGGATTATAATGCAGTCGTATGGCATACCATTTTTAATCAGAAGTTACAAAAATATTTGTCGTGAAAGTTTCAATGATCAGCACGTTATTTTGAAAAATTGTAAAACTTTTCACGTATAACTATGAAATTGGCAGTGAACAAGTGTTTCCTTTATTCAATATTTTATTTTAAAATGTATAATTCAATTCACAGTTATCAGTTGAACTAATTATCGGTTTATGAATGTAAATTATATATATGCAATTTTAAATAGACTTGGTCTCATTATGTAATCTATGGTATGTTATAACGTCTAATAAATATGGAAAATAAAATTGATCCTGAACAAATAATATTACAGTACTATTAAATATTGAAAATTATTATGATTTTTTAGAATTTCTTGTGGTTAAATTCCCAGAAACGTCACTACAGTATAGGCAGCGTATTTGCGACTCTGACAGTTCGAAGCCTTGTTGCCACACATTAATAAGCTCATAGCACCACTTCCAGGGCAGATAAATTGAATCTAAAAACATTAACAGTTACTGACAGGCGACGACACGTCTTTATTTCATGTTCATAACCTGCGCCACAGTCCAACCTTATCACCTCCGCGATTCGTGAGTCAGATGAAGTAATGGAAAGCATGTTTTTGAGTTGCAAAGACCTAGCTAAATAGATTCTTAGATATTCTATTAAAAATATATGATGACTATCAACAGCATCGGTGACGAAAAATACGAATAACCGAAATAAAATGAATCGAAAGGTTGGATTAAGTAAATAAGGGTGCTTAAGAAGTGTAAATGTGAAATGTTAAAAATATTTAGAAAATAGCTTTGAAGAAGCTCGTTACAGAAGTATACGAAAACAGTAGCAGTGCAGACGGTAGGCGTAGTGAGAAAGTAGTGTCTGGGAAGAGGGTGGGGTGGAAGTGAGACGTCACGACCGATGGGGCCAGGAGTGTACAGCTTTGAGAATCCCTCATGAGCGGAGATTCAATTGAGAAACAGAGACTTTTCAACGATTTGGCAAGAATGGCGGGAATAAAAAGGAAGATGTATCACCCATTTTATATACAGTATTTTTTCAGATTTTCTATGATTTTAAATATCAAGGAGTGTTCTTTTCTATTTGTATCACTGAAAGAGCAATTGATAATTTTGACAAGTAGAAGACATGTTAAAATATGTATGACCATATGATAAATTAAAGCACAAACAAAATTTTGAACAAATATCAAAGTTCTTTTACAGTTACTAAGTTCAATCAGTACGCATTTTTATTTTTAAGGCAGAAAGGGTTTTTATCATGGCATGTTGGTAAACGACGCATTACAACACAGAACAATACTACAGAATGCAACGCAACATAGCCCGATGTGACATAGAGTACATTACAACTCAGGGCAACACAAACGAGGGCAATACCACCCAGTGAAGTACAATACAGTACAGTCCATGCCAACGCAACACAACTCAGAACTATATACACAACAGAGCACGGCATAGCATAGCACAGCACTGTACAGGGAAAAGGTTCAATTACTGACACGGTTTCCTTTCCACAAATGTACGCTTTGATGACAACGATACCAAAACCGACCTGAAGCGAGACCTCGGCATAACACAGACGTAACCAATCCACAGCGAAGGAGAGCAGAACCCGCTGTGGCAATTAGAGTAAGCAGCCACAAATGTGATGCGATATCTTCCGCCAAGAGCGAGAACCTCTGGGCAGTGGCTCGGGCTGCGCACTGCCCGCCTCCGCCGCCGCAACGTCAATTAATACATAATTACGGGTAATTACCCGGAACATCCGACGAGCACGCAGCGCGCCGCCGTGCGCAGCCTGGTGCCGGGCGCGCGTCGCTCGGGGCGAGTGGAATGGTGGGAGGGGCGACAGGGGGGGTAAGGCGCGAGAGAAGGGCAGGATGAACGGCAACCTACAGGGGATGGCCCTTAATTCGGCAAAGGCAACATTTCTTTGATATCTCGAAAAAAAAAAATGGTTTAAGAAATGAAGAAAAGGAGGCAATTTAAATTGGATACGTGCCAACAAAGGGTTGAATTTTTTAATTAAATAAGGGGTTTCACCACTTAAGGGCATTTTTTGTTATTTTGTCATGAATGAGGAGCCAAAATGATTCAAATTTGGCTACTTCCGAGAGAATCAAATATTTATAACATCATTGGCATTAATTACCAGCTCCGAATATATATTTTAAACGTCACGCGTGGGAGATTGAGTATTTTTCCCCAAATTCCGCGCGTCAATTCTAAACAAAAAACCAGAGTCACTTCTTTCACGATGTGCTTTGGAAGATAGGCTCTTTGGCGCCAGATTTTCTACTGTTTGTAAAAAGTGCTTCCAAACACGACTACCAGACTGCAACACTTACTGGATACCTGGCACGTCAGAAATATCATTTCTAGGAATTGCCAGAACTCACCAGAAGACGCGGCAAAAGCATTGTTATTAAAATTCAAAATTCCACAACAGTGATTTCATAGCAGTCGTATTCTAGGCATATCTAAGTAAGCATGAGCGCGTGTGTATTTGCGTGCCTTGACCATTAGATTTAAACTCGAGACAGTTGGCAAGGAGTAAAAATTCAAAGAGCGCACAACGAATTTCTGTATTAAAATGGTTTTGAAATATTAACCCTGTTTTACTAGCCGAAATTAATGCCAAACTGTTTCTCCTCGCGCCCAATACAGGTAAAGCTTTACTCCCTTTACAGGTAAAGCTCCCAATACTATTTATTCAATGATTACTGACTTTTTCAAATAATTTTTCTAACAATAGGGATCCATTGCGTTTTTGCAGAGATTCAGCGAGAGCATCAGAAACAATTTCTGTATTACATCCGCAGTTAGCCACTCTCCCATTACATCATTCGAAGCTCTATTTTGCTGCCTTTACAGTGGGTAATCATTTCGGTCAATTGGCAGTGAAGAGGGTTTTTAAAGTGAAGCATACCGTGAGGTCGCTTATCCCAATGCAGGAAGGTGTACACATCGACAAGGAAGTGTGAGAAGCAAGAATGTTTTTAATTGAAGTTTATGATTTTATTTATTTGCACCAATTGCAGATAAACCTCCACTTGCCAGTATTTCTTGTTCAGCAAACCAATTACAAGTTTTATGTTGTGTTGGAAGAGAATTTATATTACATATCGATTTTCCCTTTATAAATATTCGTGTTATTCAATGCCTTATTAACTATTTATTGGTCTCATTTTAAATTTACCAATGACTGCATAATTTTCGAGCGAATAATTTATATATTATATTAATATTTAATACAATTTGTCCTGTCCACCTGTAAACATATTGCATACAAATTGCGCTGTTTTAATCACTGGCGTGCTGGAGTAATCAGTGAAGTTTAATATCCTGAATTATATTTGTTTGTTTATCACGTATCCGACAGTATGACTATTCTTCGCTTTTCTCGAATATCGTATCTTTTTCTTGATTATCACTTAAAATAGGTTTGTTTTCAGTTGCTCGATGTAATTATTGTTTTAATTTTTTCTTCTTTTCCGAGTGTGTATCGAGTTGATACGTTCTCATTGATTATATAAACCAAACGGAATAATAGTATTTCGACGTAGCCCATACTGCAGCTACAATAAAGAGCTAGAGGTACAATAAAGTGAGTAAGGATACATCAAATTCGTTTCATCAGTTAAATAAATTAGAATCATTATTTTTTCGTAACAATACTTGTCAAAATATGCTATTATACAACAGAATGTCTCAGTATAAATGTCACACACTTTGCGGGAATGTAGGGGGCCTAAGAAGACATGGTGATAAATTATAAATGACAAAAGTTAAATTTGTGCCATACATTGGGAATGCTTCATGAAATTATTCACAACGAAAGCTGGAGAAAAAGGTACAAAAATGTCTTTAATAGAGTTTCATAGAATTCAGCAAATGCAAAATACCACGAGTTAACAAAACGTGATATATCAGAAACATTTGCATTGTTTCTGGGACCGTGGGTCAATGTACTCTCTTATACAATAATCTACTGTAGTTGGAAGATAATAAAAAAGTCCTTATGAAGCAAAAAATGCTTAAGTCAGCATCTACGACATACATAAAAAGCATTATTTGTATATGTGTTTCATACAAAAAAACTATTGACAATAATAAACATTCGCACTTGCCCTTCCTTTTCAATAATTGTGGTCAGGACTTTGACAGAGGAGTATCAAAAATGTAGAGAAAACACGCCATTTGAAGCGTTTCGTTAATTTATACCCTGAAATATTTACTTAAAAATCATCGATTCAAAAAATATTCTGTACACACAAGGATATGCTGTAGTTATGATCGCAAAGGATTCTGTTCATAAATAAACATGTTCATAATCCTTTGAAAACACAAACACGTGGCTACACTCTGTGCAAACTCAAGTTCGATCTCACATCAAACGTCCGTTAAGTGAACCAAAACAAAATGTCTCCAAGACTCAATTTCTTTCAAGTCTCTATTGCTCATGAAAATTAATTATTCTTTTGAAAGATGCAACGCACCACATGCGAGGCAAGAGCCAGGACAGCACAGTCAAAAGCGTCCCAGAGAAGAGAGACCGGGTGGTGGTCCAGCGGCAAACTGCAGCGGGAAGGGCAGGCCAAGGGCGGGGCGTTTTTTGGTAACCCCGCCCCAAAGGGCATCGCGGGCTCTGTGAAACTCCGTCTCAGGGCGTTTCCCAACCACGCCCTCCTCCTCCTCCTTAGAAATCTTCTGCGCAGCCTCCGGGCAGCCCAGAACTCTCGCAACAATCCCAGCTTCAGAGGACCCCTTCCTCCGATTCACCTCGTCTCAAACGCTCGACCCGCCCCTCTCTCACTCTGTGCCGCCTTCTCGCTAGTCCCGGCATTTCCTGTCTCGCTCTTATCTCGGGACATCCCTGCTCGCTCCCGCTCATCTGAGCTCGTTGCCCCCAACCCCGCCAAGCCTTATAGTGCTCAACCCCGCTCAGGCCCATCCAGCCTCTCTCAGCCCAGCTGAACCCCACTCAGCCCCCGTCCAGCCCCCACCTAACCTCGCTCGGCTCTGCGTACCCCTCCCAAACCTCGCTCTGCCGTGCTGAGCTCTGCTCAACCCCGTTCAGCTCCGCTCAGCTACATCCAACCCCGTGCAACCTATTCTTGCCCAACTCAAACCCGGTCAACCCATCCCCGCCCACCCCACCTCAGTCCCGCCTGATCAGTGTCTCGGTCGCGGTGGTTCCCCAGCTTCGAGGCTCTACCCAGCTCATCTTCGCTAGCTTCTCTCATCCTCGCCATTTTCTATCCATCCTCGCGCCATCTGATCCTGTGTTCCCATTCTTCTGCTCCTCATGTTGCAGCGAAATCCACAATGCCCCACCCATCTAATCGTCAGACACTTGCCTGTTCAATAGTGCCTCATCTGGATCCGATCCTTCAATCAACTCCTCACCATTTCAACCGTTCTCTCCGTTCCCAACCGTCTTCACCATCCTCACCCTTGCATCTTCCCCGTAGCTCCCGCAGCCCCTCGCCCAGTCCCGGAGGTTCCCGCTGTCCGATCTCCAGATTCCCTCTCCCGGTCAGCCCGAGATCAAACGACGCAACGCTCCGCTGCTCTGTTTTACTTGCGCCCGCCACCTCCCCGCAACTCCTATCCGTTCCCCGCGGCCTCGCGATTCCCCGAATCGCAGTCCGCGGGGCATCTAACGGGCGCTCCCCGCCGTCCGGCCCGCCCGCCCACGGCGAAGTTTCGTCCCCGCGTACCCTCCGCGCGCGCCCTGGGGGCCCCTCCGGGATTGCCAGCATTCCTTCTTTGAATCCCCGAAAGAGCGCGCTCTCGCCGCCTTGCCTCCGCGGGTGGCGCTGCCCGTGGGGCACGCGCCAATCGCCGAGGACGGCGATGGCACAGGCACCGGAGAATAGCGCACAGTGGCGCGGGAGGAAGAAGGAAGATGGGAAGAGCATGAAGGAAAAAATGCCCCAAAAATAAGCCGTGAGAGCTGGATAATAAGAAGTTAAGATCTAGAAAAGGGGAGCTCAAACAACTTTATAGATGCTTATTAGCACTTTCATTAGATGAAACTGATTATTCTTTAACAATCAGTGTCATTTTTAGAAACAAAAAAAGATATCGGTGTTGGGGAATCTTTCATTAGTTTTGCAGCAAATTGCATGGCCTTCCGTGATCTGTGATTACACAAAAGGCAGACAGTCGTGCTCATCACAGTTAGAGCCAAGAATAACCGGTCGGAGTTCAGTACGATGGCTTTGTGACAGATCTACAATTTTGAAGAGGCCTATTTGCTCCAGACGGAAGTCAAAGTAATGAGGAACACGTTGCAATGATGAGCAAAAGGTATCCCGTTCCCAATTAGTATTACGAGACTCTGAGAACGTAGTGAATTATAACCAAACCAATTTCTTTGAAATAATAATTTCACGTGGATGCATTTTATAAGTGTTTTTAAAGAAACTTCTTTCCTAATTATTCTAAGTTTATATACTTGAATTTATTATTTTTAACCCATGTTCTAAATTTTCAAAACATTTATCAGATACAAAATGTATTCAGATATAACCCGCATAGTCCTTGAAAAACCCAATAGGATGAAATATGTTTGAAGTGATACATATAAAAGACGAAGGCTATCAAATCTTAATGAAATTATACCTTACAAAATGAATAATGAGTTATACCTTACAAAACATAAGTGCATTTTAAATTCAGAATAGATACTATAACAAAAAATATTTCGTCTAGCACTATTAACCAGGAACATTTTGAATCCTCAAAAATCAGCTCAGTGAAGTCGCAAATTTTCCAGTCAAGAAAATGTTCAATCATTTGCTCTCTCGGTTAGCGCCACATCACAAATTTATTTTCACTAAGATATACACTTTAGCATAGAAAAAGGCCATGTTATCACTTCATCCCTGAGAAAGCCTTGATATGGATTTTATTTTTGAGAAATACACTTAGATGTATGTTTCAGTTCTTAGAAAGGCCTTGGTATGCATTTCGTATTAGAGGAAGAACACTATTTGCCTTTTATCTCAGATGAAGGCAACGATATGCACTTTAGGCTTGAGAAAGTCCTTGGTATCAATTTCAAAGCCGAGAAAGACCACAATGTGTATTTCTGTCCTTAATAATTCCTTGCACTAAAAAAGGGCACGATATGCCTTTCGGCTCTGATGAAGACCATTATACGCACTTAAGCCTAGAGAATTTCATCACTAAGGAAAATTGTAACACGCATGATGAAATCCCAAAACAAGGGCAACGTCTTCGGGGCAGTCCTTGTTTTGGCCCTCGCCAGAAGGCCATCTACCCGTCCCAAGGCAGCTTAGCGTCCAGCCGCCCGCACGCGAGCCCTGTCACCCGTCTTTCGGCGCCGTCCACACGCACGGAGCCACCGTGCCGGAACCCTACCTGTCCGCCGGCGGTGGGTGGTGGGCGGTGGGTGGTGGGCGGTGGGTGGTGGGCGGTGGGCAGTGGCGGGCTGCACCAACGCTGCGGTCGGGGAGCGGCCCGACGCGGCCCGGCGCCGCGGCGGTGACGTCACCGACGATGATGACAGATGCCGCTCGGGTCGCGCATTAAACATCAGCTCGGGCGCGAGGGGGAGGAGTGGGGGCGCGAGCGGGGCGGGGCGAGGCGAGGGTGGCCCAGGTGCAAAGCGGGGAGGGGGCTGAGGGAGTGTGAGGGGGTGTGAGGGAGGTTGATTTATGCCGCGCACCCCGCTAATTGCGTTAGAGGGCGCGCGACCCGCGACCTGCAGCGCCCCGCCCCGCCCCCATCCCCGCCTCCTCGTCCCTCACTGCTCCGTCATTGTGCCGCGCCAGCGACCAAGCTGTGCACGGGCTCGCGACACTCTAGACGGTGGTGATGCTGCAGGAAGCATTTGCAGAGGAAGGATTATGATTTTCTAATACCACACAACTTTTAAGCAAATTTAACAATATGCTGTACACCAAGGTGTCGCAGAATAAATGTTATAAACTTCTAGAGCATGTAGATCGGTTGAAAATTTTCACATTTTTCCATTGAACACTCAGAGGTTATTTCATGTAACGGAATTAGGCATGTTACTTTTCCCTTTACCCATGTTACCTTACGCATAATATTTGGCAAGTAACTCCCCGACAGTGTCAGGGAGATTTCATCTACCTGTCAAACATCTGTTAATACGAGGGTTACTTTAGGGGAAATGTTACAAGTTCAATTGTTTAATAACCACTTTGCATTATGTTTATTGGCAAAGAGTGATTTTTTTACTTTTCTACAAGCTCAAAAAATTTAACATTTATTTTTAGTCCCGTCTTATAACAAGTAGGAATCGTCTAGTCTTGCGATAGGTGATAAAAAAAAGTGATATACTAGTAAAGAGGAAAGAAACTATTAGTTTTAGTGCGAAAAACGAATTAAATGTTTGTCTGTATTGTGATTTTTAAGCTATCAATATCTTACTCTTTTGTACCGTACTCTTTAATTAGTCAAAGAAAATAGGCTAAATCATCGTGAATAATATTTTATACGATCGATATAAAGACTGACACGTCGAGCATTCTTCATTTTGGTGTGAATTGCTTACTTAAATTCCGAACAGAAAGCTTTCCACAACAAACGCGTGACTTTCAAGATTCTTTAAACGCCTTTCAAAAGAAAAATACTATCTTCATCGCCCCAGCAACGCGTACACAATCTCTAACGCGACAATTTTGAGTCGCGCAAGGAAACCTCCGCCGCTAATTCCGTCAACCTTCAACCTGTCACTCCCGTCGCAGTCCATTCACCCAGCACTGGGGCGCCACCAACGGCCAAGCCACGCCTCGCGAAACCACCCTTAGAACGCCATTATGCTGATTTAGCAAGGCCTCACTCTCCACCCCTCCCCCACTCCTCTTCTCCCTCCCCCCTTCCCCCAGCTTCCGCCGGAGTCCGCCAGGCGCCGCCCCGTGCAGCGCGAAGAAAGATTCTATTTATTCCCTGGCGACGCGCGAGGTGCGGGCAGCAACAGCAGCGGGAAGACGTAAAAAAAAAGAAGCGAAAGACGCAGAAAAGGGCCGAAAAAGCGAGACGGAAGCGAAAAAGAAACAAGCGGAATAAAAAAAACAAAAGAACTCTCCGACGACCGCACGAAACAGAAATATGCTCTTGGCACTTAAATTAAGGAGGATATATCCCCGTGTTCTAAATAGCTTCCAACTTTATAACTAGCTAGGTACATATTACATGCATTTATACTCGAGATAAGACGCGCGGGCGGCGTGACGGAAAGGGAGGGGAAACGGGGCGGGGAGGGGTGGAAGAGGGAGGGGGAGGGAGACGGAAAAGGTCTGAGACGCCGTTCCGCTGTTCTTCATCTCTCAGCAAGTCACTTAGCCATTGTTTTTCTTTCTCCAACTTTATCTCCGAAGACACGGCGCGGGGGGCGGGTGGTAGGGGATACGGCGAAGAGGGTGTCCGCTCGTTTCTTATATGGTTAAAGTTTTAGGTAGTAGCGATTCGCGTCTCCCTTGACTACAAGTCAAACCGGGCCCCGTTTGTCTTGACTCCCCGCGCCCCGCCGGCCGAGCTACGTCGTCAGGAAACTTACCCTTGTTTGATTGCTTCGGCGGGGGGTGGGGCCGGGGGCCGGAGTGGAAAAGTGGGCGGCGACGGTGGCGCGGACGGAGGCTTTTAAATTCATATCTGCGCGGCGGACGCTCGACTGCTCTGATGCAGTGGCCGCGGTGCGGGAAATCAAATAAGGTCGACCGCTACGGAGTGATGGACGGCTGCGCGGCTCCTGCCGCCCGCAACCCGCTTCGCGCCCGGTTCACCGCCCCACGTGCTGCGGTTCCGTGCGCGTTCGAGCGGGTTTCCTTGCCTGCGTGCTTTAGTGATGTGTGGTCGGACGATAGTAGACCTCCGGGATAATAAAGAAATAAAACATTTCTGATGGACAAGATTCCTGGCGGCTCTTTCGTATTGTCTTTTTTTGATTATTGAAGGTCGCCACACTCCTAGATCACTAGTGACCACTATTGGATGTTAATACTATCGAAGGCAAAACACATATAACCATGCCCGAGGTGGGACTCAAACCCGCGACACTTGGATCCAAGATCGTTGCGGTACCAAGCGATCTCGGCCACTGGGTCGGCTCTTATTGTTTTTATCTTGTTAGATTTCGAACTTTTCTTTCAGAACTAATTTTTATTTAGAACTCTAAAATATGAATTTCAATGAAGAAGAACATTTTTTGTACGGCAAAATTATTAACAATTTAATCTTAGAAAATAACTTTAAGGTTTTCAGTACAATTATGACATGTGTTTTGCTAGAAAAACTCATTTATATTATCTCTCTTGTGACCTTTTTATTCACAATACATCTAGACATCATTTTCTTCTTATTTCCGGTTATTAACCTAAAGAATTCCCTATAATCACTTCACTTTTTTGCCCCCAACTTAAACATTTTGAAATGTGATACTATCAAATTCATCTTTAGATCACGAAAAGCGGAAAGGTAAGGCGTCGATATGTAACAAATGAAATCAGTGCAATTAGATAGTTATATCAGAATATTTCTATTTACTGGCACAGAGAGAGAGAGAGAGAGAGAGAGAGAGAACCAAAACCGTTATTGCGAATAACAGTTTTATCATTTATTGCGAATAACGAGTAATTTGTATTTAAGCCAGCATCTCTCTCAACGGCCTGACACCATATATTTTAAATCCATTCAAACTGAGTATACCCAAATGCTTATCAATGGGATCTTTTTCCATTGAATAGAAAACTCAGCTGATTTTTCAATTCCAGGAATGTCTGTAGAGAGAGATCTATTGAACACACTTTGAAGTAAGAACATCAATTTCTCCGATTATTATTTACCGAAGGTCTCTTTGAATTCGGGAAGAGATTAATGTTAACCTTCATAATGTAATAACGTTTTCCAAGATACTCTTGAGGCTTTTCTTCGTGAAAATTTTTATTAGCTGATGCAAATAAAGCTTTGGGAAAATTCGTTTTCCTTTTATTCAGCCGATTCAATTCTCTGAAAGTGTCTTTGGCTTTCTACTCATCTTCTTCAGTTGTGGGCAATGAAAAATTGGTGTTTCTTCATTCTGCATGAAAAAATGTGAGCGGAAAAATTCTTCTGATCTTACGTCCTATTCTTTGTAATGCGATCACGTACACCTGCTTTAATCCGTTGTTTTTATGATTCTTAACTGTACAGTTTTCACTTGGAACACAAAACCAGATTTTATAGTAATTCACAAGTGGTAATTTGTTAAATATAAAATTTTATTTGCCTTCTCCTCACTCCATCTTAAATCCTTCAGTATTATATCAACATTTAAAAATACCTTGGAACACCCGCTATCTCGTACATTGAGCATCAATTTCAATGTTTACTGGTATGTCTCTTCAACAACTTGATCTTCTTCTGTATATTCACTATCCTATCATATGAATGGCATGTGTCTCTTTGAAATCGTCACTCCTTATTCTACCCACTCTCCTTTTGCCAATAATTTTTCTTAGTGCTCATTCCTGCAGTGTCTAGAAATTGTCGTGTTCTCATACCATTAGCTATTGCGTTAAGGTTTTTTTTGGCAAGGATACATCTAATTGAAGATTGATATACCTACGTTAGGTTTTATACTCAGATATTTATGTTTTGACGTTTGGGCACTAAAAGCTTTGTTGTGTTATGCGCCAATTCTCCTCTCTAAATTTCCTCTAATTATATCCTTCTTCTTTCACTGATATGTAAATTGAACTACTTTACTAACTGTCATGTTTTCTGACACACCCCTCAGAGATAGAAGAGAGAAGGGTCGAAGGAAAACCTCTCTCATAGGGCGGAGGTGCCCGCTGGGAAATAGGGTTAGAGCTGCGGGTGATATGGTAGTAAGGCAACACCACGATTGTGTTATCTTAGCTGCTGCCGCAGCTAACGCAAGCAACCGATAGAGGCGGCGAAGGGTAGCTGCCATTACGTTCTCAAGTGACGGTGGAGCCATGCAACAACAGTCGGCCACGACACATCGCAGGAACCAGGAATGTCACACATTAAGATGCTCGGGGAAATGTATTCAGTAGGTGCTAGAAGAAGGCGTGAAAATCATCCCCTGCGACAGTTGATGTAGTCAGGAATGGGAGGTAAAACCAGGATGAGAGTCAGGCAATGTAATGTCATGATTTATAGTTAGGTCACGGAAGGAGTTGGCAATGCACAAATAAACCGGTGACACGACACATGCCCAAAACCACAAGACAGGTCCACAATACAGTGGCAGAACTGGAAACATACCAACTTGAGTAACCAGCGAGGTTGGTTCCCAGAAGTGAAAAACGACATACTTTAGTGATAGAATGAATATGTAGTCATATTCATTCTAACAATGAATATGTAGTCATATTCACTCTAACAATAAATATGTGGTCATATTCGTTGTTAAGTTAATGACACAAAAATATGTTATTGCTCGAGATTCCTTTATTTTTAGAGAATCAGAACAATAATTATTCCAATATTATTATTGTTTGTGATACGAACAAAAAAGTTCCCGTTTATGGAATAACTGTTGTTTTTATTGTCTAAAAACAACTTCTCTCAATACGATTATAACATGGACAATCACTGCTATTGAGAATATTTTTGATAATTTTGAAAAGAGGTTTATCGTTTTAAGAGAGATTATTTCTTGATAATAACATTGAAAGAGAACATAAGCATGTTTCTATTATATGAATGATGAAGAAGCAAGGCCCCAGCCTGGAAACCCTGCTAGCACAACAGTTAGACTAATCCTACCCTAAAATCCCCCCAAAATACTGTACGTACATACATGAATAAGCAACGATGGAATGTGAAGGAGAGATAACAAAACCTCGATAAAATTTGTCGCGAAACCACTTTATTCTATGGACACCCGCTTTGTGCTCCGCAAATTCTGCACGTAAAACCTGAAATATAAACGCTAATAACTAAAGATGAAATGCCAGATTGTTAGCGGATACTCTACAAGCAACACTTAGCGTCTGTGCAGATTCTCAGACAATGAGTACAGCTTAAGAGATGCAAAGAAGCCCCACGTAAACGATACTGTGTGATGCGATGTAATGCGTGGAAATCAAGGCAAGGAAAGACGAGGCGGCGGGATGGCAAGGCAACACAAGGCTGGGAAAGGCAATGTAAGGCAGCCGTGTGCGCAGAAGGCGGCGTGTAAGAGCAGCCAGATATTACGAGGCAGATAGATGACATATCTTGCACGTCGCGCAAAAATGAGTGAGGTTGCGAGGAACCCGCAGGAATAGAACATGCAAAAGCAACATGACACCCAAGAGTTAGAGGAAACGCAATGTCACGCGAACGCAGTTTTATTTTTAATCGTAAAAGGGAAAAACACAAAGGTCAGGACTGAGGGAACGTCTGTTCTGAAAGACTGGACCAGCCTTAATAATTACAAATTTTCTCCTCAATTACTTCAGTTGTATATCTTTCCTTTGCGGCTCTCACACGCAACCAATCTTTATAAATGAGGTCTATAAAGAAAGAGAATTTCACGGAGACGTGACGAATTGCACTTTGACTTTAAAAATATGAAGGATTTGTTTTAAAAAAACGCATCGAAATAGTCACGTAAAAATGCAACCCGCAACTCATGTCATGAATTTTCAACCTACATCGTTAAATTACTCGTAAACTAAGTGTTCTAGGGACGGACTTAAAAACAAAATTTTGAGTCCAAGGGTCTCAAAGAAACGTTCCTCTCGCCGCAATCTACAGGATGAGATCTTGACTTGTTTTATATTTTTGCTGGTTCGACGCTTCTCGATTCTATCCCACCTGTTCGGAGCCTCTAGAACCTGCAACTTTATGTGAAATTACTAATTACTTGATATTCTATGAGATTGAATTACACGGATGTACTTATTTGCTCGATAATAAAAGTAAATAAGAATAATTTGTATTGACAAGGGTGTATTAGATTGTTCTCAAATACAAGGTGACATAATAAAACAAGTGACGGAGGATGGGAGTTATTGTTGTTCTGTCTAAAAAGAAGAACGTTCTATGTAGCACATGGTACAGAAATGTGTAGTATAGTAGGCTCCTGAGGACGAGTGATCGTGAGAGCGACGTCTGATGCCCGTCGCAGAGTGAACGTGGAAAAGCTGGAGCTCTGCAAAAGTGAAAGAGCATGTGAATACTACAGGTGTAGTGTTAAGGTTTACACTCGTTCTAAAACATGGAAATTTTCGATCTTCACACTAATTATGTATTTCCAAGGGTGTGGTGGTAGCTACACACAGTGTGAAGAATACTACTCTTACAGAAAAGAAGGCTCCGTGGAAACTGATTGCTTGAATGATATTTCATGGAAACCGAGCGCTAGGGACATCAGTGTAGTCTCATCAGTGAAGGAAACGTATAATAGGAGGTAGCCCTGATTTCTACATTGGTACACTAAATAATTGTTACAGTTTGATGTTACATCCTTCTCAAATCATCAGAACTGTTATATTATGAGAAAATATGTAGTACGAGCTCCACTAGGTTATCGAAAAAAATTACAAGAATCTCTTCCTGAAATAATTATTGTTTTGATATACTCAAAATCATAACTGTAGATAAATTAAGTTTTGAGTCAAGTGAAGTTTTTCCATTACGTCTCAGTATTTTAATAAATTAACTAGACTCGGAAGAAATAAATTAAATTCCAAGTGTAACTACGGTTCCCGCATTACAGCTCAGTATTTTAGTTCTCTAATTAAATTTGATTTCTATGAAATGAAAGTGTTTAATTTTTCACCATAAAGGGAATGGAAAAATATGAAGCCAGAAATAATGAATTACGAAATATTACACTCTTACACTTCATCAGTTCCAATTCTCGTCGCGTTCGAATCCATTAGATTATCTTAGTGACAGTTTATCAGTCATATATGAGAGTATATTCAATTATCCAATTAAAAATAAGATTATTTGAATTAATGTATGAATCAATAAATTAAGTTTGGCAGATTAAGGAACGCAAAAAGACTGCTTCAATAAGTCAATTTCACCTCACACATTGCCGTTCATCTCAAACAACCACAATTACAACTAAAGAGCTTCTCAAAAGGACCCGAACAAACATGTTTTAAATATTTGGAAATATTTGTAGATACCTTAGTTTTTAAGAAAACTTCCAAGCTCAAGACATGAAGACAATGAACACAAGGACAAAGTGTAAACACCCACAGTACCTATTCACGTTCCCCACTAGTGACGGCGGCAGCAGTGCTAGGGTCGCGAGGGTCAGCTTCTGAGACGTCTCACAGCGACACACAAATAAACCATAAACAGGGAGGGCGCGCAATGGAGGGGAGTGAGATGTGGAACCAGAAAAGAAATTCACGGCTCGAGGGGGTCCACGGGAAGGCGAGGGGAGCCCCTGCAGGGGACACACTGCGCAATGACCGCAGGCGCGAGATTGCGGCTCAGGTGGTCAACGACCTGCAGGGCGCCCGCGGGAGGGAGCGCCACGCATAACTTCGGGTAGAGGAAGGTGTAGCAGTGTTGCCAACCGTCCCGATTTTGTCGTGACAGTCCCGAGTTTAGTGAATTTGTCCCGCATCCCGGCAGCAAACCTAGTCGGAAATAACCTATCGGAGCAATTGTCCCGATATTTTAGACTTTTCATTTAAAAAGTTAATTTTTGTTCATAAAATAGATTTTTATAATAATTTTAAACTGTTTGTATTCGAAGATTAAGGCAAAGAAAATGGCTAAAATTGCATAATTTGCACTTATTTTTTCAAAAATGTACCCCGGACCCCCCCTTTCAAGTAGTTTGATCTGAGTCCCGATTTCATCAAGACAACAGTTGGTAACCATGGGGTGTAGCATCGTTTCTACGGACTTGGCTAGCCGCGTCCTAAGCACAGGGGCAGCCGTTTCGGCCGCCATTCTGCGACCTTCCTCAGGGCGAAATGCCTCGGTTTTTTCTTAATTTAGCAACTGGTTTTATCCACTTTTTCGTTATTACCGTCCGGCAATGAATTTTTTTCTGCCGAAAATTCGCCATGTTTTCGCGCAGCATTACATAACTTTCCCTATACTACGTATATTACTCCGTATATACGAATGTATACGGGAAAGTAAAATAAAATTTAAAAATTAATAATGTTTGACCCGTTTTACGTAAGAAAACCGTAATAAAAAATTTAAAAAACCTTGTTTACACGAAAGAAAAAAACGAGAACGGCATTTCAAGATAAATCACTGAGATCTTTGCAGACGAAGGGGTTCATCAGTGCCTCCGGTTCTCCTCTCTCCACCTCAGCGCAGGTAAGGCCACCGCAAGGTAGCTGGTCTGGAAGGCGGGGAGCGAACGGGTCCCGCGTCCCGCGTCCCGCCCGGGCGCGGTGTGGCCCGGAGGGGGGCGTGGCCAAAGGCAGGCGTCTCGCAGGGTTCACCCCTCGGGCCGACCGGGGCCTCATTTGCGTGGGGCCCGACACGGCGCGGCGCGGCGCGGCGGTCGTCGACGGGCAGGCGCGCCGCCGGCCGAGTGGTCGCCCAGGCCTCTAATCCACTCCGCGAGATCAAATATCTCTTTGAAGCGCGCGCTCGCCGCGCCTTTGTGGAATCAGGGGATGGAATCATTCATCTGAAACTTCCCGCCCTGGGAAAGAGAATTCGAGGGAAAAAAAACTTTCACCCCTCTCACTTTCTTTCTCTCTCTCTCGCTCTCTCTTCGTCTCTCTCTCGCTCTCTCTTTTTCTCTCTCTCGCTCCCTCTCTTCGTCTCTCTCGCTCACTTTTACTCCTCTCGCTCTCTCTTCGTCTCTCTCTCGTTTTCTCTTCCTCTCTCTCACGCTCTCTCTCTTCCTCTCTCTCCCCGTCTCCTTCGTCGCTCCTGCGCAACTCGTTGTCGACACTCCCGTCCTCCTCACCACGCCACCAGGGCGTCCCCGTCCTCCAGCGTTCCCGTCCTCCCGCGTCCTCGCCTTGTCCCCGGGTCCGCGCCTCGCCTCGTCTCGCGCTCACATCCGAACAAAGTCCCTTTTATCCCAGAAACTACAAGCGCGTGACCGGAAATCTCCTCAATTATGTGTTCAATTTTGAACTCGAGTGAATTTTTTTTTTCTTCTTCTCCGCTTTCTTTTTCTACTTTGTTCGGGTGGATAAAGGCGCGGGCACACTCGTGCGTGCTGATTGGTGAGCGGCGTAGGCGCAAAAGGAGTGAGGCGTGGGCGGAAGAGGGAGGGAGGGAGGGCGGCAGAAGGGTTGGGGGAGGAAGGGACAAGGTGACAAATTGCGACGACGGAAGACAGGGAACGAATCTTCGTATACGCGTTCTGATAGAAAAACTCGGAATTATTTTCTTCGGGATCATTTGACCACGTTACCGGGAGCCGCAAGAATCGCCAATTCAGAACCTCAGAATTCAGTGTTCTGAAAACATGCTTTGTTTAATTGAAAATGAGACTAAATCGCGTTTATCTCTAGCAAGATAAGTATGATTGATAATTAAAATGTTGTATTTGGATCTTTATCGAAGATGATTTCTGGAATAAAACAAACACCTGTAATAAATAAACAAAATATTTGATTCTCATTTAAATTTTACTTTTAAGAAGTGTATTTGTATCTCTCTACATGTTCATAATACTGTTGTAATGCATATAAATATGTGATTTATTTCCATACTAATTTGAATGAAACATATGTTTGGGGTTAAAATTATGAAAGGACAGGAAGTAATTTCTCATACCTTTATATATTTCGTATATATCATTTATCTTTAAAAATAATGTAGCGCAATTTAAAAACAAAAAACTTTTTCAACGTATAAATGAATTAAAATTGCCAATGACTGCAACATTGCTTAGTTATGCGATAATGCAAGCCTTATTGTACTAAATTTTGGATCACGATAGATGCGCATTTGAGAGAAGAGGGGGATGTTTAATACTTTCCCGTCAAGAAACATCCAAATAATTTTTACGAAAGCTGCTCAAATTTTTTAGGAAAATTTGTCTGAAATGTGCTTTCTTGCCTCGATGTTACTGCCTTACGCCTTCACCGGCCTCTTTAGTTCTACGCGTCAGTGGCAATTTCAAAACTTAGATTGAACTCACGTGATTAACAAGATTATTACTTCCAAGATTTATGAGAACATTCTACACGCGAGGGAACATTTCGCCCATTACTGAATTTCACTCTGCAATCAATGCGGGACATTAATAATGTTGATATGATCTTATAGAGTATTACAGTTTTGGAAGGTCTGGTATATTTTGAAGTTATTATTATGAAAGGAGTTCAAACATCACCCGTAATATGTGAGATGAGTTGATATGAACAATTGAGTACCCACTTTTCATCATAAGCATATAATTTGTTGGTACGAAACCGTTATATTGAGAACCTTATTAAATGAATAATTGATCTTATGAAATTAACAAAAAAATGTATCATCTCATATCCTATAACTGTGAAACCTTGTGTATAGTCCTCTGAATTAGTTACCTTCAATTCTTTCGTACACGCATTTTCATTACATCAAACTGGGAATTTATTTACTAAATTAAAGCAATGCATACAAACTTGGTTCTAGAATAATTCGTCTTTTGTAAAATGAAGTTAATGTGAAAACTAATTTTTATAATGAAACAGTAAAAACATGCAGAAAAATAGAAAAATCGTTTACTATGAAAGAATTCACTTTAAACAGAATACAACAGTCGCTTCATCATAAAAGTCTCACAATAGGCCCTTAGAATGCGCCAAGAATAAATTTCCTTTTCTCAAGAAATATCTACGATCTTCTTCAACATTGTCTACAAGGAATGTGGTAATTTAGCTTCACAAGAAAGCGTCGGTGGTTATAATCTGTTGTTCTTAAGTTTACATTTATCTTATTGCAAATTATATTAATGAATGCACTAAAAATACTAAAATTGTAATAATTTTTCTTAGAGAAAAATCTTAATTTGAATTTCTACTGGGTGAGATACATAACTACATTCTAGTCGCAAGATTCTTCAGTTCTTTATTTACATTAAGAACTTGTCATGGTGATGAAACCGTAAACTCAATACTGTAGAATAACAATATGCACGTCTATTACATTTCTTATCGCAGCACTTCATTTTATCTGCGAATACCACATTTTTCTTTGATACCGTATCTAAAAAACATTTAGTTCAATTAGTACCTTGGTTAAACTACGTGAAATTGAAAACAAATTTATAATTATATTGATTGTCTATATTAGATGTGTGCTAGCTCGTAAAAATGTCCATGAAGAAGTACATGAATTTGTTCAACTTTTCCATCGATCCAAACAATCTTAAAACGAAATTGTTATGCT
Organism: Acheta domesticus; assembly: GCA_031308135.1. NCBI lineage: Eukaryota > Metazoa > Arthropoda > Insecta > Orthoptera > Gryllidae > Acheta > Acheta domesticus. Next base: position 117,474,000 of record JAHLJT010009355.1, read on the forward strand.
TCGTGTTGACTCCTGACCATGATCCTACATGTAAAACAAAATAAAAACATAGTATTATGTATGTCCGTAAAACATAGTACCGTGAGTAGCGTATTTATTATTTTTTTTGCTACAAAAATGTCTTAAGTAAACATTTGGCTTTATAAATTCATAGTAAGCCTATATGTGAATTAATGCTGAAGAAAAACTCGCTTTTTTAAAAGTAATTGGCGTAATAACTTGAATGTATTGCCCCACTAATACGACACCGCGAGAGATAAACTATTGGCGCTGCATCCCTTTGTATTGGATTTGAAATCCACTCTTTCGAATTACTTTGCAGTAATCCTTCAATCACATTAATATGAACAAGCTCAGTCGTAGAACGCTAATTCACGACAAGTGCTGAGTGTTGATGTTGTCGAGCGATCACAAGAACTTTTCGTCCTTCTTTCCTTCTCTCATATTCATTCATCTTCATGTTCTTCTCCTCTTTGGCCTGTTCCTTCCTCTGGGTAATAATTCACATCTTTCTTATGCTTTTGCTTCCTCGTTTCCTTCCTTTATCGCTTATTTGTATGTTTTCCTTTAGTTGAACATGTTTATATATTGCGGGTGCTTTATTAATTTCGAAAATTGATATATTTATTTCAAACGACATGCTGAACAAACAAAAAAAACTGTCCAAGAAAACACCATAAACCAGTAGCGAAACCACAATTTTTTTACGACCGAAGAGGGGTGGAAAGTATAGATGCGGTTTCCAACCGACACGATATTTTCTAATAAATGATTTTTATTTATTTTCATTTATTGATTTCTAGTTATTTGTAACAATTTTAATTGAGATAGAATGGCTTCTAATACAAGTATAATACGTGAATATATATATATATATATATATATATATATATATATATATGTGTGTGTGTGTGTGTGTGTGTGTGTGTGTGTGTGTGTGATTAAGTGTCATATGTTTCTGCAGAGAGGGGTCTATCTCAGTCCTATCAGACCCTTCCCAATCCCTGTGGTACGCCACCGCTGCAAACCATTAAACAACATCCACCTATTTCGACTCAACAGCGAGGAAGCAGCAACGCGTAGACGAGGCGGCGTCGGATATGTAGGGCGCCAGCGCATGACAGGTGCTCGGCGCAGGTGTCGGCGGGGCGGGGCGGGGCGCCCGGCACAGATCCCCGCGACTTGTGGCACCTCCATCTGGCGCGGCGCGGCGAGGCGTCTGCGCTGAGCGGGCTGAGCGCGCGCGGGCGACTCGACGCGTCGAAGGCAGCGCTGAGCGCCGGGGCTCAGCGCGTCGCCGCCAGCGCCCGCGGGGCGTGGTGGGGGGCGGGGCGGGGGGGGGGGCGGGGGGGGGAGGAGCCGGAGAAGTGCCGAGGACAACGCCGAGGCGGCGGTGTCTCACCGCGTGAATTAGTCAGAACTACAGATTGCGCGCCCGGGTTAATAATGTAGCGGCGACGGAGGCGGCGGGCGGGGGCGGCGCGAAGGGAGGGGGGAGCTGTGGAGAGTGGTGGTGGTGGGGTGAGCGGGTGGCGCAGGTGCGGGGTGAAACTTTCATGCGCCAGGTGGCAGCAGCGTCGCGCCGCCTACGCAGCCGCAGGAGGACGGTCGCTCGCCCGCCCGCCCGCCCGCTCGCGCGGTGTCGGGGAGAGGGTGGGGAGGGGGAAGGCGCGGGGAGTGGTCGGGAAACGGGAATATTAACGAGCGAAGAGGCTGGGAGTGACGGAAGCGCGAGAGCGGCGACGGGTGAAAGAGACAGGAGGAGGAAGAGGACGCTGGGACGTGGAGACGTGGAGACAGGGTAGCGAGCGCAGATCTCAATACGCGATGTCGTGTGTTGGGGTCTAATGATTGTATCAGAGGGAAAACAACATGGGTATAGAAGGGGTGATGAGGTGGATGCAAAGTCGTAGGTAATACGGAAGGTGGTGTTTAAGTGAGCAGAATTACAAGTGGCAAATACATCGGAAATAATAAAATGGGACGGTATAGAGATAGAAGATAGGATGGTGGAGGGTGAGAGAAAATGTAGGAGATAGAAACGTACGAAAGGCTAAGGCCTAGGCAGGTTATGCAGGATATAACATATGAGTTACAGCAGGTTATGGCGACGGAAGGCACAAGCAGGGTCAGCGATGGGTGAGCCACGGGAGGGGGCGAGCAGGCGCAGCTGCGGCTCGCAATACGCGGCGACATGGCTGCGGATGGCGGCGGCGGCGGCGGCGGCGGTGGCGGCGGTAGCAGCGGTGGGGGCCTGGCAACTTCGGGGTCGACTTAGCCGCGACCACTTCCCCTACCGCCTCCGCTGCCGCCGCCGCCGCCACCGCCGCCTCCTCCACCCCGCCGCCGCCCTAGCCTCCACCCTTGCCACCAACTCCGTCGCCGCCTCCGCCCCGCTGCCCACGCCTTCTCCCCCACCGACGCCGTCGCTGCTGCCTCCGCCACCTTCACCGCCTCTGCGGCAACCCTCACAGCCACCCACGCCCCCACCACCCTCGCCACCGCCACCTCGGCCTCCGTCCTTGTCGCCGCCCTCGTCGCCATCTTCACCCCCACCCTCCACCCCGCCTCCGGCTTCTCCGTCACCTTCACCGCCTCCGCCATCACCCTCACCGCCGCCCTCGCCGCCCTCATTATCACCGCCTCCGCCCCTACCTTCTCCGCCACCTTCACCGCCTCCGCCGTCACCCTCTCCGCCGCCCTCGCCGCCACCTCCGTCATCGTCGCCTCCGTCGCCCTCGCCACCACCTTCTCCACCTTCACTCTCACCGCCGCCGTCGTCGCCATCATCATCACCGCCTCCGCCGCCGCGTTCGCTGCCGTCGCCTCCGCCCTCTTCACCGACTCCGTCCGCGAACGTTGTTGCGGCGCGACCCAAGGGAAGCTCCCCGCCCCTCCTCGCCGCCCCACTCCACACCGCGCACCTCTCGCGCCGCGCGCCTGCCACCTGCCCCGGCGGTAGAGCGGAGAGACAGAGAGCGGGGCAGACGCGAAGAGAGCGTCGACCGCCAGGCACGCCCGCTCTCCGCGCTGCGGCGAGAGCACAGGCCCTTCACATCGCTCGGCATTACGTGGCAGATGACTCGTGAGAACGGAGTCTGCGCAAGCCAACAGTGCCACGTTGCAGACTTGATGGATGTGACTTCCCGGTGCCACAACGTCGGCTTACAATTTTTTTTCGCGCTGAGCTGACGAGATATACCACAGCGGAATTCGGAGTTATTCTTGAGAAACTTTTGAGATCACAGAATAAAACTTGTATTATACTCCCCAGCTCCAGAAAATAGCAGTCCCATACAAAGTTTGAGGCCTTAAGTTGCATCGATTACACACACAGGAAAGTTATCTGGATTCACTACATATTTTTGGATCAAGGGTCGAAATTTTTGCCCGTTTGCAATATTTTCTTATAAGGGATAGTAAAAGTATTTTGTATTACTGACTTTTATTTGAATTTAAATCAGACTACTGCCAATACCTTTGCCATCAACAACTATAAACGCCGTCACGTATTACTTTAACAAAATATTTTGATAAAAATATTTGTTCATTTTATTTATTCTAAATGTTATTTCGTAATTTTATTTTGTATTTCAAATTTATTTTGGTCCGAAACTTTGTTTATAAGTGTCAAAACACTACTGTAGGCCTGAAATATACAATTCATGTGAAAATTTCAAGAGATTCATAAATTTGGTTTTACGGTTATTGTGTCGATGGTGAGTGGAAATAAAGTGCAACGTAAAATAAAGATTTCTATTCGAAATTAACCCTCTATTTTATGATTTTCTGTTAAGTCTTGTAGTCCTCTTTATATAATTTTGATTTGGTTTCGCCCGTATCTCTTATCTTAATTGTGAAGTATAAAAATTATCACATTTAAGCTCTTGAACTTGATTATTTTCATATTATCGTAAAATAGAATTTAACATCCAGGAATATGTCAATGTACTCACATAGATTTAAATTGCAACCTCTTTTGTGATATTGAAAACTAGGAGAATGACAGTTTGAATTACAGATCAACTGTGATACCATGTTTTCTATTCAATACTTTGGTTTTGCATAGGGTGACACGTTGAATATTAAATAGTGCTCGAAACTAGTGAAACTCGTAATTTGCATGGAAATTGCAAAGTCAATTTAATTGTTACGGAATTTCAGCTACAAAAACATAAACACATTTACGCATTGCGAATTTTTTATGAGGATCAAACATAATTGTACCTGAAACGAAATGTATACATGCCACATTATATACGATCTAGGAATGATTTATAGGAAATTCGATAAAAAGTATACAGCAAACTAATATCGGGACCGTATTGTTGAGTCGTTCTTATCATCCACATATTGAATGCATATTTGGATATAATGCACTGGGAAGCGAGATAAGTAACATGGGGCAACGACGCTAAGTTAGTGTTGTCTACCACAAGCTCTCCTGCAGCTCTGCAGCTACGAACATCGCTCTGGGAGCTCCAAGACGTGAGTCCAAACCACAACACGACGCGCGGCTCGTCCTGGTGTAGTGCCCGATGCCAACCGCAAACGCCAGCGCCCCGTCAACGAAGAGATACGTCGCCCTGAGCTCTCGCCGCCGCCCACCCTGCCCAGACGCCACCACACGGCGGGTGGTCGGTAGGGGCAATGGCGATAGCACGAGTTGTGGTGGTGGTGGTGGGTGGTGGTGGTGGTGGTGGTGGTGGTGATGGTGGTGGTGGTGGGTGGTGGTGGTGGTGGTGGTGGGTGGTAGTGGTGGTGGTGGAGGTTGGTGGTGGCTGGAGGTGGCTGGTGCTGGTGGTGGTGGGAGGTGGGGATGGAAGAAGAGGACAATGAAGACGAGGAAAAGAAGGAAGACTATGAGGGGGGAAAGTAGTGGAGGAGGTGGAGATGCGTGGGTGGCGTTAGTGATAATGAATGTGATGCTGGTGGCAAAGTTGGGGGTGATGATCTTGTTGTTATAATCTGTTTGTTCAATTTTCCTTAATGGTGGTGTTAATGGTGTTGGAGTTGGTGGTGGTGATAGTGGCAGTGGTGGTAGTAGTGGCGATGGAGGTGGTAGTGCTGGAGGTGGAGGTAGTAGTGATCGTGGTGGGGGTGGTGATGGCAGTGGCATCTGAAGTGGAGGAGGAGGCAGAGAAAGTGAAGAAGGAGGAGGGGAGGGATGTGTAGTTGCTGTTTGGATACGGCGGTCAAGAACGTAGTGGAGGTGGTGGTGGTGGTGGTGGTGAAAGTTGTGGAGGTGGGAGTAAAGGATGCCGAGGTGAAGGATATGGAGGTGAAAATGGTGCTAATGTTGGTGGCGGTGTAGTTTATGTTGTTTATGTGTTGTTGGTATTGATGTTGTTCGTTGTTGAAGTAGTGATGGTGGTAGTAGAACTGATTATATCGGGTCACGTTAACTGCTATATAAGTTGTACCCACTTATTGTCTTTGCTATAACCCGGGATGTATCTTGCCCCACTGGATGGTGGGATCAGACGCAGACCTACGCGACGGTTTGTATTTGGTATGTGAAAAGTGAAAAGGTAGGACGAGAAAAAGCAAAGAAACCACGAAAAGCTACCGATTAGAACAACCAGCCCCTAGAATTCTTTTCCAGACAGCGGCGGCATTCGATCTTGTTATCTAGCTAATATCGAAAATACTCCACCAGCAAAACTCGAACTCTATGTCTTCGCGATCAGAGTCGCTCAAGATAGCGGCAATCAGAGCTCTAATCTAAACTCAGTCGGTGCGATGGTGGTAGCAATGTTGGTGATATTGGTGATGGTGGGAATGTTAAAAGTAGTAGCAGATATTGTGATAGAGGTTGTTGTAGTGGTAACGGTGGTGGTGGTGGTGTTTGCAGTGACAGTACCAGTGGTAGTGGTAGTGTAGTGGTACTGGTGGTGTAGTGGTACTGGTGGTATAGTGGTAGTGATGGTATAGTGGTACTGATGGTATAGTGGTACTGGTGGTATAGTGGTACTGGTGGTATAGTGGTACTGGTGGTATAGTGGTACTGGTAATAAATCTAGTGGTGCACGGAAGAGGTAGTGGCAGAAGTAGAAGTGGTGATGATGGTAGTGATATATGTGCTGATGGCATTGACAGCAGAGTGGCGGTGTTGGTAGAAGCAGCAGCGTCGGAAGGGCTATCGGGGATGTGGAGGAGGTGCAGCGGCGGCGGCGGTGAGACCGCGGCGGAAGTGGCAGCACCGTCGCCGGCGGTCGTGGCGGTGGCAGCGGCGGCGGCGGCCTCGCCTATCGATCGTATGCAAATTGTAAACCACGAGCACCCGTCGGGCAGAGCCAGCGGGCGGGCGGCGGCTGTGGGCGGCGGGGGCGGAGCGACTGGGGGAGGGGGGCGGGGGCGGGGGGGGGGCGGTGCAGCTTACGGGCGATCGAGCGGCTTAGTCCCCAGACTTGACTTCAGGCGCCGTGTCGGCTTAGGGCGCTGGCGGGGGCGGGAGCGGGGGCGGGGCGGCGGTGGTCGCTGTGGGTGTGGCGGCGGCGGCCAAGGTGGCGGGTGCACGAGAGGTGCTCTTCGCGGTGAAGCGGCAAGAGGATATTGAGAGAGGTAGTGGGGACGGTGAGCAAGTGAGAGCGCAATGTGGGTGTAAGGACGAAGGCCAATGCAGGCGATGGCAGCAGGGAAAGAGAGATTTGGGGTCAGCAGTTCGCTGTGCTTTTGGGTAGCAGGGGGGATGAGAATGGTTAAATTTGTGTGGGAGAGACTGATGGTGACATAAGTCGTATAATCAAAATCAGAGAGGAGATAATGTTGATATCGATGTGGATTGCTTTGGGGGCAATCTGGATGATGGCTGCTTGATTTTGGCACGACTATTCGGTAGTAGAAACATCGCACTCTTCGATACTCGAAGTTGTAGAAAATGAAAAGTGGCTAAAAGACAGAAATAAATGTGTATTTACATGTATATTGGATAGTGAAAAATAAATAGTAGATACAGAAGAGAAGGGGAAGTTGCGGAGAATAGGTAGTGGGAAGAAGAAAGGAGACAGTAGGTCAATGTACTCGTAGGTAGCAAAGAGCAGATACAGGAAAGTTCATAGCAATGAGTGGATACTGATAATAATAATAATAATAATAATAATAATAATAATAATAATAATAATAAAAGAAGAAGAAGAACAATAATAAGAAGAAGAATACAGTAGTTAATAATACAGTAGCATACAAGATTTCTCCTATTAGGGAATGATAAATAATGTATAGCAAATACTGAGGGCTAAATGGCACATTTCCTTCGCGGAATTGAAGGCGTGTGTCGACCAGCGGGTGAGTTGTGGTGGACGTCGAGTGTCGGTGACTGAAAGGCAATTGACGGATGACGGATGGCAGACTGAGGATAATGGAGGACGGAGAGTAAGGAGATGAGATGCGGGCAACGTCACTGACCGGGACGGAGGGCATCGGCGTATTTTCGGTCAGGGCGCTTGGGCGGGAACAGGGAAGTGAACGGCTGCGGTCACGAGGTCGAAGTGGGCTTTGGGCCGCTGCAACAGATGGATTGATTGATTGATTGTTCGTGATTCTAGACGCGTCAATTAAAGAGGTCATTAGTCGCGTAAGTGTGGTGCGAGCTTTCCTCGGGAGGTGGCGGTGTTCTTTTCCCGATCTGGCGCCGACCTACCGTCGACTAGCGGGGTTTCCCCTCAACCAGGTATCTCCCACCAGCGGGGCACTGCCCCAGCCGGGACAAGCTGTAAGCTCCCGACCGGTCTCCCGGCATGTGTGGTAGTGTAGTGCTTGTTAGTGTGTGTGTGTGTGTGTGTGTGTGTGTGTAAGGGGTGTGTGTGTGTAAGGGGTGTGTGTAAGGTGTGTGTGTATAGGACAAGGAAGAGGAAGGAAAGATCGCGCGTGGTCCGTGCCCCGTTTTATAGGGTGCTGCTCCGGTATTCGCCTGGTATTGATCGGGGAACCACGGAAAACTTCCGATCAGAGCAGCCGGCCGCTAGAATTCTTCTGCAGACAGCAACTGAATTTGACGTAGCTGACAAGCTAGTGTCGAAATCCTGCCGCCGTGGCGAGTGGAACCTAGGACCTCCCCGTCAGAGGGACTGCAGAGACATAAGTTGATGCCCTGAGCCATCTCTCCCGGTACAACAGATGGAGAACTTCACGCTACCTCCTGCGCTGAAGCAGAATTCCTAAACGAAGTCATCTGAATAGATCTTTAGATATTTTCTAATCACTTTCACGACATTACAAAAAATATTCCTACATAGAAATAATTTTAAAAAATGCTTTAATCAATTGTCCTTGTGATATATTCAATTTTACAACTTTTATAACAACGTGGTGATATGGGTTCATCAAAAATACTTGTGTGATTTTTATAAATGTTTAATTTGATTTATTTTTTCAATTATTCTTGCAATTATAAATGCTAACCATTTATGTATTTTATTATATGTAATAAATGAATAAAATGAATTATGCTACATATTCCTTCCGTCTCTGTAACTATACGCTCAAATTATATTTTGATATCTGTCCTATGCATCCAAGAAAGACTAAGCAGTTTTGTACCAGAATGATCGACACCTTAAAAAATATTTTCTTCTGAATAACATTGACAGTGCCATTCATTCGTAATCCACCAATTTGGTGTAGCTATTGGAATGTGGCCGGGAAATTAACGGAAATAAAACACCGAAGTATGAGAAACGGACATCCCAACAACTCAACATGCAAAGAATAATCAATACACTCTACACTCTAAAGTGTTGTCAAAGTCGATGCCACGGGAGGGAGTCCGTGGCACGAGTGCCACGCCGAAATCGCCCCTCCACGCAGTTCATCACCCCGCCACCAGAGACAACTCCATCCTTATTGTGAAACGGCGGGGGTAGTAACAGTTTCCTTTCACGACGCTAGTGGCGCAGAGAAGCTCGTGGCATGCTACGGAGCCACGACGCGTGCCATTTCCACCGGTAGAAGACCTTGACACCACTGCAATACACCATTTCCTTCTTTGGAGCCCATTGGAATAGGTTAAGCTAGGGACTTGCCCGCCCGCCCCTCGCCCTCTTCGGGGCTTCCCCGCCGGCGCCGCCTACAGCGGCGATAATTCGGCCGCGGGAGCGAGCGCCGCCTGTGCCGTCGTAAAAAGAGAGCGGGCGCAGTTAACCGCTTAAGCGTCTTTACAGCGGCCGTAACCGGCCGGCGGAGGCGGCGCGGCGGTGGCCGGCCGCACTCACAATGGGGCGCTGCTGGCGCTCGCGGCGGCCTTCTTTTGTTCGTTCGTCTGACAGGTCGTTCGTCGGACATTCCGCGCCTTCGTTCGTCAGCACGTTTGAATGACCGCCCATTCGACCGCACGCTTCATCGCAAGGCGGTGTTACAGTTCAACCGGCCAACTGCCTAGACGCTCCTGGGCGACGACAGACTGACTGCCGTACGTCTGGCCGTCCTACTTGTGATCGCGCAATGCTTAATCGTCCAACGTCATGGCTAACCGCGTGATGCCTGATAGCCTTTCGTCTGATCGCCCTACGTCTGATCGCCCTACGTCTGATCGCCCCTACGTCTGACCGCCCTACGTCTGACCACCCTACGTCTGACCGCCCTACGTCTGATAGCCGTACGTCTGATCGCCCTACGTCTGACCGCCCTACATCTGACTGCCTTACGTCTGATCGCCCTACGTCTGATCGCCCTACGTCTGATCGCCCTACGTCTGATCGCCCTACGTCTGATCGCCCTACGTCTAATATCCCTACGTCTGATCGCCCCTATGTCTGACCGCCCTACGTCTGACCGCCCTACGTCTGATCGCCGTACGTCTGATCATCTTACCGACCGACATTCGTCTACGACTCATAAACTTGAGTCGATGAGAACGCCAGTTAGTTCAACTCGCGGCATGTTTTCTTGCAGTGATAAAACCAAATGGGGATGATTTAAAAATAAAATATTTTTTCCAATTTATTTGACATACGATAAGCAATAAGAAATTATTGAAAAATATATGAAACATTTGGGTAAAATAGTTACAAAGAGTTTATTTCCATAACCGATTGTTCAATTCCATGAGAAAGAACAATACAAAGAAAACGTTAATAACCTTTTTCAGAAGACGCACCCTCCCAATTTAGAAAGAAATTTCACGAGCAATTTTAAACGACACCAATCATAAATGTATCAATGATTATTGTAATATCAATTATTATTGTAGATTATTGAGTAGGTTGTGAGACTGAATGGAATGGAATGACTCAACAACTTACTATTGTCTGAATAAATATAAATTATAAATTATCTGCGTTACTCTGTTTATGATCAAATTTTCATTAAAACAACACTTCCTTTTAAGAAAGTAAACACAAAAGAGTACAACCCAGAAATGGTATAGAATTTCTACAGATGAAAAACAAACTAATAACTTGAAAGTTAAGAGTAAGTTGATATAGATAACGGTAATTCATTGAAGTAAAAAATATAAAACATCACAATTGAGCTTTTATAAACTTATTTCATGGAGTTGAAATTTTTAACCCTCTGCGGGCGCGTCCCATCATTTCCCGCCAGCAGGCGCGTGCGGCACTCCGTGCCGCATTTATCATCTTCCATTTTCACGACATTAGTTATTACTTTTGTTATGGAATGTGAAGTAAATATTCTTTATTTATGTTTTTGTACACTTTATTTCATAAAAACTAACTAAACACCTAACGAATAAACAATATTAATAAGAGATCTATCACTCCCTTCCTCCATGCATTGGCATGTGTTACATGTCGGGGAATGAATACGGTGCAAACGTGCTATCTAACGTTTCTTCGGAAACAACGCATTTAAATTTAAATTAGTGGTTAGTACTCCAAAATCTTTGTCATAAATCCCAATGATAAAACTGCAGTAATGGATGCACTAATGGATAAAATACGCACATATTATCCTTACATGACAAGGCGGTACGAAGTGCCGCAACTATTGCAGAGTTCGGATTACTAATGAATAACGGTCAATCGTCAGTGTCTAAAATAGTGATTTGAGTGTCATTAAATTGAAAATATAATCAACGAAGAATAACAATGAGCTCAAGAGTGTGACAGCAATTATTTAGACGAAATCAACAAAAATGTAAGAAAGCGGCACTGAGTGCCGCTACGCGCCCGCCGGAGGGTTAAAATAAAATTTTATTCTTCACCTGCAAACAGATTTTACAATGTTATTGTAAATACTTCAATTACATTTAAGGAATAAATCTCAAATACGAACCAATATTACTAGGTCTAACGACGTTCATGGAGCCAAGAAGCGCTAAGCGAGAGTAAATTGTTCGTGTAGCACCGCGAGACTTTAGTGAAATTTTAATGAAATATTATAAAAAACAAAAACAATTATAAAACAGTTCGTGTTTATCCGGGCATGAAACGCTCATTTATTTCAATCGACTTAATTAAAATGGGATTTGTGGAATTTCAAAATTCTGCACGGTAGTTGCACCTACGACACAGCGAATCCGGGGGCCATCACGGATGGTTGGAAGACTCGCATATGTGTGCGCGTGTTTGTGTGTTTGTGTATGTGCATGCATGTGTATGAGAGAGAAAGAGAGAGAGAGAGAGAGTGAAACAAACAGAACGAAAGAGAAAGGTGGGCAAGAATATGGAAGCAAAACTAATTAGAGAGCCCGTCATGGGAGTATGCTTGTTTCCATAAATTATTCGTATAAAATCCATTAATATATTTAATAAAACTCGCGACATCGGAATGAGAGGCAAACGAACATCCGTTTTTTCTGCAGAGAGAGACACGCTGCGGACAAAATGCAAACGCAGAAAACTTTTTCTACCCCATCCCTCAATCCCAATAGCTCGCGCTGGCGACTAAATGCAAAAACGCCCAGCCGTTGTGCTGCCGCTCTTGGAACCGCGTATATTTGTCCACTATTTTAGTTCCCAATACTCGACTTTTTCCTAGCGTGTTTTTGTTCTCGCTTTCGATTAATTGTTGGCCCTCACAAAATTTAATAACGAACCGCCCGGGCTCTGCTTCGCTTCAAACAGGACTGCAATGGAAGATTGTGTTGCTATACGAGCGTTCGCAGTGCAGTGCATTGAGAAACGCCAATTGTTTGAAAAAACAGACAATCAATGTTTGTTCATTTGTCCGTTCGCAACGCGCATTGTGCTTAGAATTCAAATTACTATTATCGTAGGATGTTGTGCGTTTCCCTGAGAGAGAATAACATATTACTTGGGAAGTTGTATTGCAGAATGACACGAGAGACTACAGGAAAGAGACATGAATTCAAATACGTATACATTTGAAGTTTTTTGCACGTTAACTAAGCTTTTGAAAATATTTCATAGTTAACAGAATAATTCATAATAACGACGGAATGGCTGTACAGAGAACTAAAAGATTACTAATGACGCTGTAAACATTGTAGATGAAAAATAAGAAATAAAAGATATCGTGATTTCAGTTATGTAATACTATACTTCTGCAGTAAGTACTAATGAATGCAAAATTTAAAAATCAGAAAAACAACATCGTTACCAGGAAATGCTTTTAAATCCCTTCTAAAATTTCAATTTTTTCTACATCAATCATTTCTACATCAAGGGTTGTTTATCTCTCAATTTAATTCAAATATTTTCTGAAGAAAAAATATTTCATTATGAGGAAGATTCAAATAAGTTTCCCTAATATTTTTTCTCCGCAAAATTCATGCAGTGACACGAACACAACGAAGTATGCGACAGATATTACGTCATTTGGACGGGTCCCTCTCCTAAAATAAAGAAACCTCCCGGGGAACGCCACATTGCGCACAAGGAATGACGAACAGAAAGGCACCGAAGGATTTTTCCATACGCAGGGCACATGATTACGAATGGATCATTGAAACCTACACAGCATTAGGACTAAAGGATAACATTTTTTGTTGAGATAGTCACAAAAGAAAGGTGACTTACGTCACAGTCGTGTGTAAATGCACCTTTTTTACACGCTAGAAGAACCTTCCTTTGGAGTCGCCTCTCACAGACAAATCTAAGATGTATGAAACTAGCAATTTCAACAAAATCGTGGGGAAAAAGTACAGCTCCAAAAAGAAATGTAAATATAAAATAAAATTATACAAAAATAATTAACAAACAAATACTCAAGAAACATTAAAATGATAAAGCAAACCTTCGTTAGAGAAAAACTAAGAATAGAATTTATAGGTTTAACTGGCAGATTATATTTCAATCAACGCCTTTCCCAATATTTATGAACTATAACACACACACACACACACACACACACACACACACACATATATATTGTAGCGGTACGCTATTTTTAATATTTTTTAAATTTCACAAATAACTGTCGATGTGAACCGTCCACCTCCCGCCGCCGCCAGCCGGGTCGGCGCGCCCCCTCCGCTAATGGAAGGGATGACAGCACGCGCCCCCCTAAAGTTTATGGCCGTCGTCCGCGAGTCGACCCTCATCCCGTCACGCACCCGGGCGCCGAAGAAGAGATTAGAGACGTGTGCTGATCCCGCCGTTCCGGGTATCATGCGCACTAAGTACCCAGACCGTCCTTCGCAGTTTTCCTCCAGGGGTCCCAACGGACATTCCGCGTACCCTTTACTGACCTACTTCCGAAGTCAGACGGAGAGCGTTTTCCAGACAGAGATAGGGCTACGGAAAATTCCTAGAATCACCGGACCTGATTGGCCGAGGACAAAATTACGGCGTAGTAGCGCTTAGCCAATCAGGGGCAAAATTCCGTGGGGTGGGAGCGATTTTGGGCACTTTTGAATTTTCGGGGTGGCGGAACGAGGAGACCTCCACGCTAGCGGCGTAGGGGAGAAGATCACTTCTTCTTGTTCGATTGAGCTGGGGGGGGCGAGCGCCGCGGAGCGAGTAACAGCTCCGGCGCCGCGTTCGAGGGCTACGTGTACTCGACTTGTCTTGGGTGGCGAGCGCCGCGGAGTAAGCGATAGCTCCGGCGCCGCGTTCGAGGGAGAATTATTATTTTGGGACTTAGTTCGTGGACACTGAGCTCTGCCGTGGGCAGTGACCGGTGACTAGTTTTCTCCGAGATTCGTGATCGTGAAAACTCCAGAGAACTTTCCGTGAGAACTGCTAATTTGTGTGAACGGAATTCGCGATCATTCACGATCCGGGCCAGCTGACCGTCGCCGCCGCCGCCGTCACCGCCGCAGCCGCTGTCGCCGCCGCCGCTCCTTTGGTAGCTACTGTGGGAGGACGTTTCTCGGCCTGGCAGGGCCATCTCAGCCGCCGACCCAGACGGAGAGAAGCCGTGACCCCCGCCGCCGACGCCGAGGGCCGCCTACACGCCGCCCCATTCAGGCATAAACTTCGGTCAACGACCGCCAAAGAACTATTGTGCATTGCTGTGCCGCGCTTAGGCACTTGTTTCCTCATTATTGTCAGCCAGAAGGCGAATGGCCTAGAGTTTGTTGGGGCCTGTAAAGGAATTTAATTGTAATTCTCGTTCTTTATTTTTTTTTTGATTTAAGTTTTATCTCATTTTTTCTTTCGTTTCTAACTGAGCTCATCAGGTAGGGCCTTTCTTAACTCTTTGAATCACTGTAACTTCCCGGCCTATTATTAGGCGGGAATAAACCTTTTATTTGCTTTACCAACCACTGAATTGTTTCTGTAGTTAGCAAACGCCTCACGACTCCTTCCATCCGAGTTAGATTCTAAGCAGGTGACAAAGTTGGCCGACTGAGCTAGGCCCGGGCCGCCCTCGTTGACTTCGGCGCACACCCACGCCGCCGGAGCTCGACGCTGTGGTTGACAATCGACGCCACCGTGTGGCTCGATAACGAACCTTGGGTGTGACATATATATATATATATATATATATATATATATATATATATATATATGTATATAGTGCGTGTGTATTTTCATTCCGAACAAAATCTATTTACAGTAAAACGTCTGCTATATTACTGATACATCTTTTAGACCGTGTCTACCATTTACAACAACCAAACATTTTCAACCACAATCAAACATGTTTCTTTTAGCAAAATGTGTCACAAGGAACAGTCACCAAAATGAAAGGCGATTGGGAGATGCACCCCGAGAAGCCAATAAAGGCACCGAAAGCAGCTGACAACATGTTGAGGAGACAACGGAGCAAAACGGCTCAGCCATGAAGGTCGGCGAACCCGCTCGACTGCAAAATCGCGCCGGAAGGCAGAGGGTGGGGGGGTGGGGGGTGCTCTGTCGACGGCGGCGTCGGCGACGGAGCGGCAACCCCGGAAGCGGCACCGCGCCGCTACGGCGCGCCGAGCGGGCGATATTGCGCCACGCGGAGGGGCGGGGCGAGGAGGGGGCGGGGCGGGGGCGGGGGAGGAACAGCGGAGGAGGTGCTGGGCGCCAGATGACGTCAGGCCAGGCGATATTTCAACACGTGTAGAACATTTCAATATAGCGCGAGGGGCGACGCTGCCCGGGGAAGAGGCGGGGAAGGGGTGAGAGAAGAGGAAGAGGAGGGGAAGGGGTGAGAAAAGGGTAAGGGAGTGGAAGGTGGCTAGAGGCTGGAGCGGAGGCGAGGCGGGGAAAGGAGGAGCTGGAGGAAGCGGGCCAGAGGGGTGAATGGAAGCGAGGCGTGTGTGTGTGAAGCGTGGGTGGAGGCGACGCGAGTGCGGGATTGAGGCGTGATCAGGGACGAGACGTGAGTGGGGACGAGGTTGTAGGTAGAGGCGAGACACGAGCGTAGGCGAGGCGCTGGGGCGTTGGGGCGAGGCGTGGGGGAGTGGGAAGTGCGGGACGAGGTAGGAGCGGGGACGAGGCACTGGCGGAGAAAGGAGTGAGCTGGAGGAAGCGGGCGAGAGGGGTGAATGAAAGCGAGGCGTGGTGTGTGTGTGTGAAGCGGGGGTGGTGGTGACGCGTGTGCGGGAGTGAGGCGTGAAGAGGGATGAGACGTGAGTTGGGACGAGTTGTCAGTAGAGGCGAGACGCGAGCGTAGGAAATGCGGTGGTTGGGGCGGGGCGTTAGCGGGGTTGTGGCAAGTGCGGGACGAGGTAGGAGCACTGGCGGGCAATGGAGTGAACAGGATGAAGCTGGGCCGAGGGGTGAGGGGAGGCGAGACGTGGGTGTGTGTGAAGCGTGGGTGGAGGCGACGCGTATGCGGAAGTGAGGTGTGATCAGGGGCGAGACGTGAGTGGGAGGGGCGTTTCAGTATAGACAGGGCGTGAGCGGAGGCCTGGCGTTCATTAGGGCGAGACTTGCGCGGTGACGAGGCGTAGGCGGGGAGTGACGAGCGCGAGACGAGTTGAGAGCGAGGGTACGTGGTGTGTGCGACGCGACAAGTGGTTATAAAAAGAACGGAAGAGAAGATTGGTGGATGAGCAAGAGGGAAAGGGGGAGATCCCTAGTGGTGAAGGGGCGGATGCAGAGGGACACAGTCAAGAGTGAGGACTGCGCGAGTTGGAGAGTAATAGTAATGAAGTAGTTCGAAGACAGAAGGAGGGACGAGAACCAGCATGTCGTAGGTGAAGCGGGATGAAGTGAGGCAAAGCTAGGTCGCGCCATGCGGAACAGCGACGGAATGAAAGACGGGCCGGGGTCGGTGGCAGTTGTTTGGTGGTCGGCGAGAGGCGGGATTGGGCAGGGGAGGACTGTGGCACCTTCTTACAGGAACTAAAATACGAACTGTTGCCAACGATACTTCAACCGTGCTTGGCTGCTGCGTATGTTCGCGAGACGCAAGCAGGCGCGTATTGTTGCAAAAGATAGCGTCCATGTTCGCGTTTTCTTCAGTTTTCTTATGTGTGAGTATTATGAATAACGGAGCATTTAGAAGACTTTTTGTATTTTTACAAATTAGCTAAATTTTATGTGCGTTTGTTGGCGAACCTAACCTGAAACAGTACCCGAGTCACACATCAGTCACACAGTCACTAGCGCCTCCTATAGAAGCAACCTCCAGCTTTGTCCCCGGTTTTGATGGAGAGTTGCAAGGCCCTGGGACTGGGCCTGACTGGGCCGGGATGGATCGGGCGGTGCAGGACAGAGCGAGGCGCGGTGCAGGTGGGGTGGGGCGGGGCGCGACCGGGCAGGGCGGGGCGGGGAGAAACTATCTGATAGGGGGAGGTGCGGGGACGGGTAGAGAGGGATCGGGAGGGGCGGGGCTGGACGAGCTGAGCGGGCCAGGTGAGACAAGGCGGGATGAGGTAGGGTGAAGTGACATAGGGTGGAGTGGGGTGGGGAGGGTAGAACGGGATGGGGAGGGGGGGAATGGCGGGGGTGGGGGAGAGGGATTGGGAGGGGAGGGGGATAGGGAGTGGAGGATGTGGCGGGGTGGGGAGGGGAGGATGGGGCGGGGTAGGGAGTGGAGGATGTGGGGGGGTGCGGAAGGGAGGGTGTGACGGAATGGAGAGGGAGTGGGATGGCGGGATGGGGCGTGAGAGAGTGGGGAAGGGCATGGACGATCCGGAGCACACGGATGAGTCGCGGAGACGCCTTGTTTTCCGGGACACGTCGCCCGGCGCTCTGAGCAAAGGTCGGGGCAGCCAAGGAGGCGAGAAGGCCCCGGGCGAGCGTAGGACGAGGAAGCGGCGAGTGGCGCGGTTGGCTGAGCAAAGCGTGACAAGAAACGGTTCAAAGGAGAGGGGGAGCTGCTGAAGTACTCATAGGCCAAAATTCGTCATCGAAAAAGCGTTCGGAAATCAAAAGTCCCTCACCCAAAGAAGAATATAAAATCACGAAGAATAGTGATTTACGTAACTAGGACAAGAAGTGGGTGTTTAGCGAACGAATGAAATGTTGACGGTCGAGGCAACGGTAGACGCTGATTAGCATTTTGAAATGAATATGTAAAAGACACCTGCAAGAGGTTGCGCAGGGTCCGTGACTCAGTTGTTCGGATGCGGATCGGAGAAAGCCAGAATTCTAGCAGTTCTAGCAGTCGGATGCTCTCATCGGCAGTTGTCCGTTGTTTCTCCGATCCGCATCCTAACAACTGGGTCACGGACGCCCCGCAACCTCTTCACTCTTTGCTCAAATTACGTACTGCGCTACCACACGTCGAAAGTTTATAGTTTCTGCGGCTGGAGCGGTGACCCGCTGATGGGAGATACCTGGTTGGGGAAAACCCCCGCGATCCGACATGTGGGTTAGCGCCAGATCTCATCACTCAGCGCGGGAAGATCACCGCCACGTCTCGAGATAAGAAATGCACTACAGGGCTGATGGGACCGAATGGCTAACGGGACAAATAATCATAGTAGTTGACGCGACCGAAAACACGATTCAAACAATAAATCAAATCATGAAAGTTTGTAGTAAATATTTTTGAGATCACTCTCATTATGCGAGGCGTCAGACAATATGATTCATGTTACGCCAGTGTACTCATTTGTTATATGGTCGTGACATCATTGAGGTGAACATACCGCAAAGTAAC